>CM019713.1:79774518-80043671 GCA_009760885.1 Achatina immaculata | reverse complement strand
TAATCCTGAATTTCATAGACTTTCCAAAAAGCATTTGATAGCATACACAGAGATTCATTGTGGAGAATTTTAAGACTATATAGTGCACGATTTAAAATAGTCAACATCATTACATATCTCTACAAGGGATATGTTTGTGAGTCAAGACAGAATGAATGAATGAATAATCTTTATTTTTCAAGGGTAAAGAATTGGGCACTCAGGCCCGTCTTACATTCTGCCCCTCATCACTCCATCTTTCATTCTTCCTACACACTTGATTTAGTACAAAAATACAAATTAAATTAGGAAAAACATATCAAAAGAGTGTAAGATTTAACTATTACATTCAAGGTAAAATAGAAGAAGTCATTAACTTAATAAAATAGCACTCATACACATACACACGCAGACATATACATAAATAAAAATACACTGTAAATCATCTTCTAACATATGTTTTTTTTAACAAACATTAAAATAATTTCTAACAATATCTAACAAGTTGCTTTTCTAACTATGTCATTGAAGTACTTGATGGTTTACGAGCCATGTGTTGAGAGAGTGTTGGCTATTTTATGGAGGTATATAATTACAAGCAAGTAAATAATGAAACAGGTTTGAGTTAAAGGATGAAGTATTACCAATGGATTTTAAATTGTAGGAGAGGGTGTTCCAGAGCTGTACTGCAGAGTATGCAAGGCTTTTATTGTACAGATCAATCCTGGGTTTAGGAAGAAGATAGTTTTTTAAACGCTGGCTATGTTTAGTGTTATACGTAAACAGTGACCACAAGTAAGGCGGAGCATCGTGCGACAGAATTCTGTGAACAAACTTAACTTTGTTAAAAATGATTCTATTTTTGAGGGGTAGAATTTTGAGTTGTTTGTGTTGATCTACAGTCTGTACTGGGTGTTCACAAATAAGATTTAATGCTCGCTTGTGAAGTGAGTGGAGCCTTTTTGTGTTTGAGACTGAGCATCCATCCCAGATTGTGGAACAGTAATCTAAGTGTGTTTGTATGTGTGATATGTAGTATATTTTTCTTGTGTCTTTGTCGATAAAGTGTTTAATTTTGGCTAGCTGGTAAACTTTCTGTGCAATCAAATTTGTTAGGTTATGTACGTGAGAATTCCAAGTTAAATGCTGATCAATGATGAGTCCTAGGGTTTTATGTTCATGAACATTTTCTATTGCCTTAGTCCCAGCACAAAGCTGTAGTGAAGTTTTAGTTGCATTTTGCAGTTTCTGTCTTGTAATGATGAGCATGGATTTTGTTTTGTTGGTGTTTATCAACATACCATTTTTATTACTCCATTTAATCAAACTGTTTATATCATTTTGGAGCGTTGTCTGTAGGTTATTGATGTCATATTAACTATTGTAAACAGTACAGTCGTCAGCGAAAAGATCACATGAAGAGTGCTTTAAATGTAGTGGTAGTTCGTTAATATAGATAGCAAAGAGAAGAGGACCAAGAATGGAGCCTTGAGGAATACCAGCATCAACCACAGACGAGCCAGATATTTTGTTTCTAAAGCAAACTACTTGTTTTCTACCTGAGAGAAAAGATGTAATACATTTTGTTAGGTCAGGGTGTCATCTATAGCCTTCCAGCTTTTTTGCAAGAATTTCATGATCAGTCATATCGAAGGCTTTCTTAAAATCAACAAAGACAACACCACACAATTTGTCATCATTTATATTAGACAGCCAGTTTTCTGTCATTTTAGTTAATGCTGTGTGGCAGGAGTAATTTGGTCTAAAACCTGACTGACTGTCTATTAGTAGATTGTTTTCTTGCATGTGGAGCAGAGTTAACTTTTGTATATGTTTTTCAAGAGGTTTTGATAGTGATGACAGAATGGATATGGGTCTATAGTTTGAGAGGTCACTAGTCTGTCCAGATTTAAAAAGAGGAAAAACTTTGGCGAGTTTAAAAGCGTCAGGGAAATATTTTTTGTCAATACACAAGTTGTATAAGTATGTTAGTGTGTCTGTGATAACTGGTGCAGCGTAGCGTAGTATCTTGTTACTAATGTCATCACATCCTAATGAGTTAGTGTTCTTTAAGGACTGGATGTAGTTATAAACCTCACCGACTGTGAGGAAAGGAATATTAGTTCGTTTTAGCTTTACACATTTACTGTCGCTGAAAGTTTTCAACACGCTCAGGTCGCAATTAGGGGTCGGTAATGAAGATTTTAGAATACTAATTTCTTCCCTAAAATGTTCACTGAAGTTAATGCAAGTATGTTCACCATTAAGTGTTTGTAGGTTAGTTTTCTTCCTTTTATTTACAAGAGTATTAATCGCTTTCCAGATTGATTTACTATCAGTTTTGTCTTTCACTAAATTTCTGAAGTAATTTTTCTTTTCCTGCCTAATTAAATACTGCACCTTATTCCTAAGTGAACGATAGCTACTGAAATTTCTGTTTTTGTAAGCTTCATCCCGTTTCCTCATCAGTTGCAATATATCGGGAGTTATTCACGGGGATTTTGTTACGTGTTTTACTCTCATTTCTTTGATGGGGATATGCTTGTCAAAAATATTTCGAAATATCTTGATCCAGTATTCGATAGCCTCATCTGGATTTGTTAACTGGAAAACGTACGTTAGAGGCGAAGCTTTTAGATCAGTTAAAATTAATTCCAAGTTAAAGTTTTTATAGTTTCTATATTTGATGCTGGTATGTTTGTGTTTCGGTATTTTATACCCCTTATGTGACCACGTAGAGCAGACCGGGTAGTGATCACTCAGCGTCACATGAGGGACAGTACATTCAGTAATGTTTCCTGGATCAGCTACATAAATATGATCTATTAGTGTTGATGATGATTCAGCAACTCTAGTAGGTTCGTTAACAATTTGAAAGAAGTTGTAAGATGTTAAAATGTTCTTCCATGTAGGATTTGGCTGATTAAGATCTATATTGAAGTCGCCTAGAATGATTATGTCCTTGAATTTATGAGTTCGCAAAGTGATCATACCACTCGGCTGAAGCATTTGGATTTCGGTATATAAAACTAATTAGAATTGGACTAAGATTTGATATTTTGATTTCTAGCATAATACATTCAACCTCTGATGTTTTCAGGTCTTCTCTTCTACAAAATTTAATTGTGTTAGAAATGTAAACGACTAAACCTGTCTCTAGCTTCCTAGTTGGGTCGCGCCTGATCAAATTAAAACCATCTATTCGTATATCATTGTCTGTGATGTTTTTATGTAATCTGCTTTCAGAGAAACCAAAAATATGAAAATGTTGTTGAAGTATATATGTAACCTCAGGGAGTTTTCCTAACAAATGATAAACATTTAAGTGGCCAACACGTAGGCCATCGTGTCGCAGCCACTCCTCCATTTTCTGAGTCACTATAACAGTGTTAGAAATATTATATTTCAGTAAAAATAAAATAACTGGTCAGACTTCAATCATACAATTATAGGTATACGTTTAAGCTAGTAGAGATAATGAATCTAACTAAGTTTATAATATACTGACAAATAATGGAAAAAAGTACAAAAATCAACAATGCAATGAACGTTATGTAAGTGTAAATTGTAAAAGACTTGATAACAATATTAGCTGTAAGCTAGCACTAAGAAATGTCTGTTCTGCTGTAAGAACTTCTGTGGTTTTTTGTTTTTGTTCAGTTACATTTATCTACAGAAGTTAAAGAGTGCTGGAAGTTTCAAGCTATCTAGTATCTGTATGTGGGTGTTGAGTGTTGACTGTGTAGTAGGGACATCATATACGCGTGGCTCAGAGCTGCAGGACTAAACTGCATTAGATATTGTAGCTGAAACTTCCACGGATAATGATTCGAGGTTCTTGTGTTTGTGTCCTGTACAGCTGTTGTGGTATTCCTAAGTAGTGATTGTGCAGGAGTCTCCATGTTGTTCGCTGTACTAAGTGTTGGTATAATTTGTTGAGCTTGCCGTGTAGGCGGGAACATGGAATCGTATAGTGGGTCAGTGGATGGAGCTGGCAATGGTAGAGAGGCAGATGGTGATGTTTCTGAGGGTCCTTGGAGTCTTGTAGTTTGTGTAGAGTGTGTGTTTCTGGATCTGTGAGATGTGGGTGGCTGTCTAACTGTTTCTGGCTATTTGAGTGTTTTGTTATGTTCTGCTCAGTTCTTGCTGGATATTTTATATTTTTTGCAAGGATGCTGCTGCCAATCTTGTTAATGTGGATGTGGTCCCTGTAAAGGCGTTTTTGGGAGCACCTGTGGCTGAAGTAAAAAATGGCGTGTTGTTTATAAAAACTACTGTGTTCTGTAGACAGAATAGTTTTAGTATTTTGTTGTTTATATCCACCATGCGACGTCCAGGACCAGAACAAGGTGGAATGATGGATGAAATGTTGATGGAAGTGTTAGGGTATTTTTTCTTGATGGTGGATATCAAGTCCTGTATATCAGAGGGCCGAAGATTCTGGCCGTTCAGGCTGTCATTAATGCCAACATGCACGGTCGTTCTCCTCACTCTCTGATCGACGTCAAGTCGTCTCAGTGTCTGCGTTATTTTTATAATACCAGCTCCAGGTACTGGCATGACTGAGACAGTGTCTTCAGAGGTAAGTGACATCCGCTCACCATAGATTCCTTTAAGTAAGGAATCTCCGATTATCAAGTGTGTCGTATATTCTTTGATGTTGTTACTGTGTTGTTGTGTATCTTGTTCTTGATGATGTTTACGAGACCGTGACTGAGAAGTGGATGTCTTGTTTGAGATTTCTGTTTGGGTTCTTGGTGCTTTATGATTATATACAGTGGGGCTATCTTGTAAAGCTTGAAACCTATTACTTATCTGCACATCAATAGGGTAAGCTAAATTTTCAGGTGCTACCTTTATAGGTGTTGTGGTGCTGGTGTGTTTCTCTTGTGCAGCTCCTTGCTGTGGCGTGTATTCTGTGTTGATATCTGGTGAACTTGTGCATGAATTTACAGCCATATTGTCTGTGTCAGCAGTCACTTCTTGAATATTTGTCAACACTTCCTTGCTGTGTCTGCGTGGCTCACTCTGCCATTAAGATATCATGAGTCTCATTTTAGCATTTTCATCTCTCAGTGACGTAAGTTCAGCCCTGAAACTGTCATTCTCCAGCTTGAATGAGTTCTTAATCTCCGCTGCCGTGTTAGTAATAAGGTTTATGACGAGGTCTTTCACTACCTGAAGTATGTTCTGGCTACATAATGTAGCTAAGTTTTCCTCGACAACTCTAGGCTGCTGAGATACATGCGGTGAATCAGCCACACTAGATGCAGAGAACTCAGGCGCTGGAGCTTCACTGTCAACTCGGTTTTCCACATCAGCTAAACTGTTGCTGGTGGAGTGTTCAGGCATTGTTTGAACGTCAGTGGGTTCAGCTGAGGTGCTTGCCTGATCTGACAGGGCTTTGTCAGTAAGATCAGCACTGGGGCAGTTGGTGAATTGTTCTTGCATGTCGGTGGTGGTAGCGCCTTGATTGATATCAGTGGCGACAGTGTCGTGTCCGTCACTGGTGGTGATGGCCGGTCTGTCACTCATGGCAACAGATGATAGATATGGTTTCACTGTAGCTGACAGTCGCAGGAAAGGTTTTAAAGCTTCATCCTGAATACGACTGAAGTCATCTGTCAACCAAGAGTCGACATCATGAGCACCGCCTTGAACCAATATTTTATTTATTGTATGGTACAGGTGGATAGTTACAAGTGGTGTTTTTATAAAGTCCTCCACATTTGCACCATTTTTATCTGCCCTCTCCTCTGTATGGTCGTGATAGTACTCCCTGAACACTTTTTTCACACACTCATAATCCAGTGTGTTGTTGAAAAGAACGACCAAGCATTGTCCCTCGGTGGTCCTTGTTATTGTTAGGCCGGGGACTTTGTCGCACCCACGGAGCTTGGTATTTACCGCCTTTCTTTTGTTCAGGGAGTAATTCTTTACAGCCGCCGGCCGCAGTCCATCCCGTCTTCTTGTCTGGCTAGCTTCTTCTACATCATCTTCTACATCATCGTCTCTACTACAAGATAACGTTGTCAGCTTATGACGCAATACATTATGCCAGCCATTGTAGTCACGCCTGGCCACACGATGACCTAGTTACAATGAGCCGCGTGGTCACAGGCTAGGCCAGTATTGGACAAAGAGCTTATATATGTTATATATACTATTCTAACATTTTGATAAATATTTAACAAACTACATGGATTTATAAAATTTCACATATTTCACCACAAGTACAAACACAAGTGAATTCCAGTGGTATCCATTTCACATCACAATCTTATAAAATGACACTGGTAAAAATAAAAATGTAGGAGATAAAATAAACACGTCCGATCACATTAGACTATGTCCGAGGGAGAAGAAGGAGTGAGCGAATGTTTTCAGATTGAAACAGGAGTGAAACAAGGATGTATACCATCTCCATTGCTTTTTTGAATTCCCATAGACTTTATAATGAAAAGATGATGTACAGGTAAAACCGATATTGAATGGGTACATGGTACCCAAATAGAAGATCTGGATTTGTCTCTTATCAGTGACAATGTGAAATCGAAGCAGGAAAAAACAGATTCCCTGCCTTCCTTGGCTAGCAAAATAGGTCTTTAAATTAACAAAGACAAAACAACAATAATGAAACTTCTCATTAATCAAGAAAAAAAATATACATAGAAGGAACAGTTCTTGCTGATTAAACCTATTTGCATATCTTGGCAGTTACATAGACCATGATGGTGACATCAGGAAGGAATTTAGAATTCAACTACAAAAGAAGCATTGTCCTTCAAAAATTTTGAGAACTTATGGAGTTCAAAAGTTATAAGAACAAAAACCAAGTTAAGATTATTCACTTCAAATGTGATATCCGCCCTCGTTTATGCATGTGAATGCTGCAAACCAACTAAAGAAATAGATAAGAAATTAGGCATTTGTTTTTGCAGAAATTAGACTTTTTAGAAAACAAATGCCTAAGGAAAATACTTAGTATAAAGTGGAACGAATTCAAGAACAACGCAGAGATAAGACAGATCAGCTAACAACAACCTACCTCATGAGCGATCAGAAAAAGAAGATGAACATATGTATTTCATGTAATGAGAAGAAACAATCAGAGAATACCAAAGTAAGCTATCAAGTGGAGTACAACATGCTGAAGAAAAAGAAGTCTTTTGTATATGTTTTTCAAGAGGTTTTGATAGTGATGACAGAATGGATATGGGTCTATAGTTTGAGAGGTCACTAGTATGTCCAGATTTAAAAAGAGGAAAAACTTTGGCGAGTTTAAAAGCGTCAGGGAAATATTTTTTGTCAATACACAAGTTGTATAAGTATGTTAGTGTGTCTGTGATAACTGATGAGCGTAGCGTAGTATCTTGTTACTAATGTCATCACATCCTGCTGAGTTAGTGTTCTTTAAGGACCGGATGTAGTTATAAACCTCACCGACTGTGAGGAAAGGAATATTAATTCGTTTTAGCTTTACACATTTACTGTCGCTGAAAGTTTTCAACACGCTCAGGTCGCAATTAGGGATCGGTAATGAAGATTTTATAATACTAATTTCTTCCCTAAAATGTTCACTGAAGTTAGTGCAAGTATGTTCACCATTAAGTGTTTGTGGGTCAGTTTGCTTCCTTTTATTTACAAGAGTATTAATCGCTTTCCAGATTGATTAACAATCAAGTTAACAGGCATAAAATCCTTTGTTGAGGTTGAAAGACTCGCCGAAGACAGGCAAAATTGGCGAACTACTTTGCGAGCCCTATGTGACGTCTAACGGCACGGGAAGGATATAAGATATAAGATAAGATATAAGATTGATTTACTATCAGTTTTGTCTTTCACTAAATTTCTGAAGTAATTTTTCTTTTCCTGCCTAATTAAAAACTCCACCTTATTCCTAAGTGAACGCCAGCTGCCCTATTTGTTTTGTCGGCTGTCATCAGTTTAGCCCTCTTCGTATTAAGACAGACGTTTTGCTCTTCGCTGTTCCCACGGACTGACATAATTAATTTTTCGATTTCTTTTTGTGTTGTGGACAGTAATACTGTGTCATCAGCATGACCAATCTCTGGCACTTCATAACCTCCAAGTGCCATGACATCGCAATATTCCTTATCCACATCTTCTCCAACATTCTTCATTATACTTTCAGTATACAAGTTAAACAAGCAAGGCTACAACATGAACCACCTCCCCCCCCCCCCCCCGCAAGGACCCCACTGTCCCATGTTAAACCAAGCCGTTTGCCACACGGGATTAGCTAAAATTACAGATTACCTGGCAGTCTAATACAAATGATGACAAATTGTGTGGTGCTGTCTTTGTTTTTTTTAAGAAAGCCTTCGATATGATTGATCATGAAATTCTTGCAAAAAAGCTGGAAGGTTATAGATTACACCCTGACTGACAAAACCCATGACATCATTTCTCTCAACTAGAAATCAAGTAGTGTGTTTTAGAAACACAATATCTGACACTTCTGTGGTTGATATTGGTATTCTTCAAGATTCTATTCTTGGTCTTCTTCTTTTTTCTAAATATATTAACGATTTACCACAACATTTAAATCACTCTTATTGTGATCTTTTTGCTGATGACTGTATTGTTTACAGTAGTGACTGTGACATCAATAACCTACAGACAACGCTCCAAGATGATATAAGCAGTTTGATTAAATGGAGTAATAAAAATGGTATGTTGATAAACACCAACAAAACAAAATCCATGCTCATCACTACAAGGCAAAAACTGCAGAATGCAACACAAGCATCACTATAGCTTTGTGCTGGGACTAAGGCAATAGAAAATGTTCATGAACATAAAACTCTAGGACTCATCATTGATCAGCATTTAACTTGGAATTCTCACATACATAGCTTAACAAACTTGATTGCATAGAGAGTTTATCAACTAGACAAAATTAAACATTTTATCGACAAAGACACAAGAAAGATAAAGTACATATCACACATACAAACACTCTTAGAAATTAGTGTTCCACAATCTGGGATGGATGCTCAGTCTCAAACACAAAAGGGCTCCACTCACTTCACAAATGAACATTAAATCTGATTTGTGACAAACACCCGGTACATAATGTAGATCAACACAAACACCTGAAAATTCTACCACTTAAATAAAGAGTCATTTTAACAAAGTTTACTTTGTTCACAGAATTCTGTCACACAATGCTCCCCATTACTTATGGTCACTGTTTACATATAACACTAAACATAGCCAGCATAAAAAAAAACTGTCTTCTTCCTAAACCCAGGATTGGTCTGTACAAGAAAAGCCTTGCATACTCTGCAGTACAGCTCCGGAACACCATACCCTACTATTTAACATCCGTTAGTAATAATTTATCCTTTAACTCAAACGTTTTTCATTATGTATTTGGTTGTAATTATATGCCTCCATAGATTAACCAACACTCTCTCAACCAATGACTCGTCAGCCATCAAGTACTAAAATGACATAGTTCGAAAAGTAACTTGTTAGATATTGTTAGAAATTATTTTAATGTTTATTTAAAAACATATGTTACAAGACCTGTACTGAAAATGTATTATGTGTATGTCTTTGTGTGCGTGTATGCGTGTGTGAGAGTTATTTTATTAGGGCGTTTACTTCTTCTATTTTACTTTGAATGTAATAGTTTAATATTAAACTTTTTTGTTCTGCTTTTTTTTCTACAGGTTGTTAATGTATCTTCTATACTTATAATATTACCTAATTTTGTTTTGTTTTACCTATATATCATACTATCTTGAATAAACTTGTTTCTCACATTCCTGACTCATTCTATATTTTTTCACCATCTTGTACTTCCTTTCTTATGATTGTATCTTACCATTTTGTGTTATCATCACATCTTACTGTCTTGTCTTGCCATCCTGTTTTACTGTCCTGTCATACCATCCTGTCTTGCCATTCTGTCTGATCATCTGACCACACAATCTCTTTTTGTTGCTTGTGAACATTACCTGTCTATCTTGGCAGAACGCCAGTCTGTTTAAACAGAGAAGAGGTTTTCATTTTAATTTTATTTTAATGTTTTGTTGACAATATTTTCATCGTCCGAGATGAAGACTTTAATAGCTGAAACACTGCTTTCATATTTCATATTCTCTATACCAGTAATGTAATGACCTGTGGTCGTCGAAGCATTATTAGATGGTCTAGTGCTTATAGTTTATGGTTTATGGTCTGAGTTATCATCATTGAACTCCGGACATGTCCATGGGTGGTCATATCTCCCCACCCTCTCCCCCACCCCTCTCAACATATCTATCAGCATCATGTGGCTGATAGTGCCTGTCCTGTGTTAGTTAACAAGTTGTCTCTCAAGTCAGACATGCCTCTCATAACCTTAACGATCTGTATTCCTTCCTTTACCAGTCTAAGCAGCCATGTGGAAAGAGGTCAACCACCCGAAATCAGACCAACAATCCTTGGTAATGTACTACCGTGCTCGAGGGAAATCTAGCTCCTCGATCGTGGCCACCGGCTCAAGCTCTCACCTCCTTGCAGTATTATATGCTAATTATGCATGAATCCTGAACATTTAATCTATACACAATACATTGATATGCAGTACAAATCATGAAGTCTGAAAATAAGGACACAGCATTTTAATATCACCATACGCCACAACAACATATACAACTGACATTAACATCAACATGACGTCAAGACAGGTGTCATTAAAATTATAATTTATGCATGGTATCACATCACAATGACTTCTCATTGTGCATTATTGAAAATATGATGAACCTGGCGTTCCAGGCTCTTAACTCTACGTAGCCTACACTACGAATCCATTGTGCAGTGGCACATATTCCACACAGCTACTGCTGCCATGACACACCTCTGTATAACCGCGCTGATGCAGCACAATATCAATCTGCATGAAAGCATAATAACGAATCAAACATGTTGCCCACCCAATATACCCATAAATCACACTAGAAATCACACCCATATTGATATGTAATTACAGAAACCTACATCACAGCTTCCTACACAACTACATAATCTACACCAAATGAGGTGGGCACTGGTAGAATATAGCCAATGATCAACAGAGTACATATGAATTTACAGCACAACTAAACACGAAACCCCCCCCCCCCCCCGCCCCCGGCCATTGCCTCTATCTACACTGATACAAGCTAATGTTTGAATATCTGTATATCTATCCGCCCTAAACCGACTACCAATCATGTGGACGATGACGCTTTGGTCAAGTTCGTACCCCCCTCGATCTAGTCATGCATCGTCCACACAACCTTGTGAGCCTTAGTGACGTTTAAGGGCACAGGAAAGATGTAAGATGTAAGAAGCGATGTTGACTCACTGGCATCGAAGGGTCCACCTCTACCTATCTCACTGAGGACTATAAATATCAGTTCCATCCAGTGACTGTTCATCTCCGATGATGTCAGAGCCACCCAGGCTATCAGCGCTCTCTCATTTCTCTGGATGCCCCGTGCGCAGGGACATAGATCAAGGTAACTGCAAATTGTTGATTTCTGCAATGACTTAAGCCACTGCCTGCGTACAGAACCTGCCTCGACCTTTCAGATCACACTTATTGAAACACTTAGTATGCAGACAAGAGTGTAGTCTAGTGGTACTACGTATTGTTTTTTTTCTTCATAAAACAAATAAACGTTCATAGCATATAAGATGGTGGACCGCGACTTATATACAGTTCTCTTTTGATACGAAATTGTTCAAAATACTGCTTTTTCCATAGAAGAGTGTTAACACACAGGTACCTCTTACTTCCCTTCCTTACAGAATGCAAGCCTGGAACATTCGGACCTCTTTGTCAGGGCCAGTGTTCCAAAAACTGTGACGTGACGTGTGATTTCATAACCGGGCATTGTAACTGTACGGAAGGCTTTGTGGGAGAATTTTGCACAGGTTCTCAAATGTTAGATGTTTTTCTCAATACTGTTTAGTATTATTTTTCTTTATGGAATTCATATGAATATACACATTGTATATGAAGTATTTCTACTGTTCGGTTATCTATCACTTGTGTTTTTCTTAGATGTTTATTTGTCGGCTATTAGTTTAATTATTGACACCATTGTTCATCATAATTACACTGTTAATTCGGAAACTCCCACACTAATCTGTGTATTTATATCTTCTGGCTTCTCCATCTGTGTACTTACCTATTGTCCTTTGATTATTCTGTTCATCTGTTTAATTTTTACAATTCCCTATGCCAAACTTGTTGTCTGCATGAGAGTTTGCATATCTATTTTGCTGTCGCTCAGGTAACAGTACCATTATCCTTGTTTGTGTTCAAACTCTTCCCGTGCCCCAGAAAAAAACGCGGTTGTTCCCGTTCGTGCCACACAAAAAGCGAGGATCTTGACATGTATAGGGTTTATAGTTGTAAAAGTGAATGTACAAAATATTTCCGCTTTAAAAGTATACATATTATGCATGAAAATAGTTTTAAATGTTAGAAGATTTCATGAATGAAGAGTTTTTAGGAAAAAAAAATAATGTGATGATTTTAGCTGATAATTGTGTAGTGCTTACATCGGCGATGCCTAAATGTATAATGTTTACAATCGGCGATTTCCAGATCTACTTAAATTTCCGTCCGATCTCGTCGTGTGGTGGCATTCTCACTAAAATAATGTCTGAAATAACCTTCTAACTACTTCTCCAGTAGATTTAATAGGTCTAGATGTACCTGGGGTACATTCAGGAACAGTGATCGAGTCATAGGACTTGTCCTTATGCCTCCGAAATCACACCAAATACTGACATTTCTCCGTTAATTCATCGATTTCGCTGGTTTTAGCCACGCTTTTTGATTTAACTATGAAATGTCACCAGACATGCGCAGATAAATCATGTACAATAGTTTTACGTTGCAACGAAACAAAATCGCTATTACGACAATGGCAGTCACTACACTAACAGGAAGTTATCACGATATCGACAATGGCAGTCGAATATATGTCTTTTCGAGAAGACGTTTATTTTGATCTTTTTAATGTGTCTTTCTCTGTTTACTAGAATATCTTGCCTGTATGGTCAAACTCGTCTCTCTTATTATTTGTCTGGCCTGTCCTGTATATCTTATTTGTGTGAACAGCTTTTTTCTCTTATTGTCTGGCTTGTTTTCTCCCTCTTCTTTGTCTGGCTAAACTTTGTTCTTTTTTTTTTAAAAATTGTTTATCTGACCAGTTTAGCCTTGTTTCTTTGATTTATTTTGTCTCTCGTTTTTGTCTGACAGTCTTGACTCTTGTTTATTTGTGCAGTCTTGTCTGATCTGTTTACCTCGTCAGTCCAGTCTATGTTGTTTATTTCAGTAAACTTATCTCTCACGTTTATCTCTTCATTATCACTTTTGTATATCTTGTTTATTTGATCAGTCTTGGTCAGCCAGTCAATCATTTGCATGTCCCTTGTGGAACTTTGGATCCTTAACAGCTCTCCTGTAGGTCTCGGTTGTAAGCAAGATGCCCTGCTTCTGATGCATCCATATGCAGATTATGAACGATGTCTTGCGGCCGTCTTCGCCTTTGTCTTCCTCTCTTTCTTTTTTCACATTATGTACATTTACAAAACGATCTTATCTAAATTATGTCCAAAATATTTTACGTATGAAGTAGGAAAAAAGTAGGAACAGCTTTATCACTTAACGAGTACACAGTTGTGGCGTTTCGGCGTGGGGCTTACTCATACAAAAACACACATGACAAAGAAATAGAAGGAGGAGATAAAGTATAATCTGATATGAAATATGTGTTAAAAAAATAAAATAAAATGAATAGAGCATTTAACTGTAACTTGTAAGAAGCTGTAGTTTGTCCGAAGCTGTGTCAGAAATGCGCATTGTGGAGCGTACAGAGTATTGAAGCGGAGACTTTGGATGTGTGATAGGTGGGTCGTAACTGAGGGTGGTGGGTGGGGAATCCGTGCAGGGAGAGGGAGAGTGATACATTGGTAATCTAGCTGGAAGAAGGTGAAATATGTGATTATAGTTAGGGTAGAGGGATTGTAATGTGATGCTGTGAGGAGGTTCTGAACTATGTGTAACAAGTAAGAAGTGAGTGGAACTTAGTGGATAGAGATTGTGGAAAAGGAGAATGCTAGGTGTAGCTGAATAACGGGTTCAAACCATGTGGTTCCGGCGTTCCATATTGCTGAATGTAGCAGTTCTCGTGCTAGGTGGATTCTGTCATCTGCCCAATATTTTTTGATGGCTGTTACCTGAAAGTCAGATTTGCCTCTGTGGTTGAGCTCATTGATTTGATTACACAAGGTGGCCTCCAACACTAAGCTTTTCTCTTCAAATCAAGGGCATCTGATTAGGCACACTCACCTTCTATCTCCTTCATAAAATCCATAAACCCGGCCATCCTGGATGTTTTATTGTATCAGCGTGTTCATGCCTCACCGAGAACATTTTTTACTTTTTGGACAGCATTTTCCAGTCGCTAGTACACAAACTGCTCTCTCACTTGAAAGTTACCAAACACGCCTTAACAACTTTTGATGAGATTAACCTCTCTCAACGCCAGTCCTTTCACGTCTTTCCCTGTTCTTTTTACACCTTTATCCCCCATGAAGATGGACTCTTACCACTCCGCTATTTCCTTGACAAAGACCCTCGCCCCACCACTAAAACTGGTGCCATAATTATTCTCATACATCTGGTACTCAACAAAAATTATTTTAAATTCAACGGGGAATACTTTGATGAAATCAGTGGTGTCGCCATGGGAAGCAAATGGGTCCCAGTTATTCATGTTTATTGATGGGCTTTTTGGAAATCAAATTATAGGAAATCTACACTGGCAGACTTAAGGAATTCTATGAAAGGTACATCGATGATGACATTGGAGTCACAAGTATACCAGAAGACGAACTAAAAAAAGTTATTGAACTGGCCAGCTCGCTTAATAAGAATATAAAATTCACTTATGAAATTTATGACAAGTCTCTCAACATTTTGGACATCAAAATATCTATTGGGCTAGACAGGCTTGACACCTCCGCACAGCATCACCTTGCAACCCCTCTAACCCAACTATAATCACATATTTCACCTTCTTCGGCTAGACTACCATTGTATCACTCTCTCTCTCTCTCTCTCTCTCTCTCTCTCTCCACGGTTTCCCCACCCACGACTCTCAGTTACGACCCACCTATCACACATCCCAACTCTCCGTTTAAATACTCTTTACACTCCACCTTGTGCATTTCTGACAAACAGATTCGTACAAGTTACAGTTAAGTGCTCTATTCATTTAATTTTATTTTTTAAATATATCATTCATGTCAATTTATATTTTATCTCCTCTCTGTATTTCTTTGTCCTGTGTGTTTTTGTATGATTAAGACTCACACCGAAGCGTCACAATTGTGTACTCGTTAAGTAATAAAGCTGTTCCTACTTTTTATCTAGTTTATACATTTTGGTATCACAGATTTACTGCAGTGGCTCCATGCATATTTATGTATTTATACACTATTTATGGTGTGTTACAAACATATTTACGTTTTCTCTGTTTAATCTTCTTTACTAGCCTGCCATCTTCAATATTAAGTTCGCGGAGTATGGTTATATTTGTTCTTTTCTGTGTCGTGATATTTGAAGAACTCTTCTGTAGATCTACATTCAAAGTATTTATGTGTTTCTCAGCTATTTTGTAAGTGTCCAGGTCTCATAGGTTGCGATGGGAAAGATCATCATCATCATTATATATACTGAATTAGTAAGGAGACAGTATGCCACTGACAGACCCCTTGTTTTATGTCAAACCAAGTTGTTGACTGATCATTTTTTCTCACTGCTACATGTTGGTCTAGTTACAGAAGTGATGTTAATTGTATCAAATGTGTTGGAAATCGTATTTTCCCAATATTTTAAAAGGTTTCTGGTCTTGGTATATTTTATTTCAATAATCGGTCTTGTGTATCTCATTTGTCTGATCATTTTTTGTGTATCGTGTTTATCTAATCAGTCCTGGTAAATCTTGCTTATCTCATGAGTTTTGAAAATATTGTTTATATGATCAGTCTTGTACATCCTGTTTATCTGGTCAGTCTTGTACATCCTGTTTATCTGGTCAGTCTTGTACATCCTGTTTATCTGGTCAGTCTTGTACATCCTATTTGTCTGGTCAGTCTTGTACATCCTGTTTGTCTGGTCACTTTTGTCTATCGTTTTAGTTGATCAGTCTTGTATATGTTGTTTATTGAGCAAGTTTTATCATCCTTGTTTATGTGATTAGATATATCTGTCTGTCTTGTTTGTCTGACTAGTCTTACTTCTCCTTGCAATGTCTGTCTTGTTTGTCTGGCTAGTCTTACTTCTCCTAGCAATGTCTCTCTTGTTTGTCCGGCTAGTCTTACTTCTCCTAGCAATGTCTCTCTTGTTTGTCCGGCTAGTCTTACTACTCCTAGCAATTTCTCCTTTTGTTGTCATATTCACGCGTCTTCCTCTCTTTCATTTTTCCCATTATTTACATTTTCAATACTGTCTTCTCTAAACTCTCATGACGTTAAATATGTCTAAAATACTGAAGTTTTCTCTCTTTAATCTTCTTTATTAATCAACCTTCTTCAAAATTAAATTCTTGTAATGTGAACATATTTAGTCATTTTCTGTCCGTGATATTTGATTGATTTTCTATAGCATTTACATTCAAAGGTATTAGTGTGCTTCTCATTTCTTTTGTTGAGTGTCCAGGTCTTACGGGAATATGTTGCGATGGAAAAAATGCATGTGCTTAAAATCTTAATTTTGTAGTTTTATCTGTCCCTCTCCACAGCTTATTTAGTTTATTTAGCTTCTGATGATAGATGTCCTCTGAATCTCGTCATCATCTTACAGTTCTGTTTTTCTGTAATCTTTTTTTTTCTTCTTGTTAAACTAACATATTGATAAATGTTGTCATGATAAAACAGTTTTATGCGTTCGTGGAATGTTAAAACTCTAGTAAAAGTGTCAAGAAGATTATTCAGTTGTTCTGTTCTCGTTCTTTCAGTATGTGCCGTTGGAAAGTACGGAGATAAATGCAGTCTCTCGTGCCCGCCGATGTGTCTAGACCAACTTTGTGACATGGAAAATGGGACTTGTATATCATGTGTGGGGAATCACACTGGCCCAGCATGTGAAGGTACTTATCATATCATAGTATGTCAGGCTATTGTGATTTACTATGTCTTCGCAAAATGGTAATATGATCTGAGGAAATAAACACAATGTCACATTCATGATGGACGATCCAATTTCGAGTACAATACACTCATAACAGGACCAGATTCGGACACTTCACAGCTGAACTATGTATGATAGAGCAAATTCATCTCTTTGAAATCAGAAAAAAACCAGTTTAATAATGAAGCAAAATGACTATGATGGAAGTCCTTGATAATTAATGAAGTATCAAATCATTCATCTGAAACTGCTGGTGGAAGTACGTAGCACACAAATTATTCTGACAGCAGTAACATTCGCCAACGTTGTTGCACCATAACATAAAATAAATCTATATCGGATATAGTCTCCTACTTTGGAACATTTACACCATAACTAGAAGAAAGCAGGACTGCTCTCCTATGACATTGGACACAGAATCTAGTAATTAGTTAGGGTTCAAAATCAATTCCCCACCAACCCCGCAAAAGAAAAAAAAATTCCCGACAATTCCCGTGGTACAGTGAAACACTCATAACACGTAAACGTTTTTAACTCAAGGTTCTGCACGGTTAATAAGGGGAAGATCACCCCCACATGTTTAACTACTACAGAAAAGGGAATTAGCTTTTATAGCAGTATGGCAGGGGGGACAAACCCAAAAATCCATATTCTGTTACAATCATTATCATCGTCATCGTCATCGTGACTACCACGTTCTGTTAGCGTAGCATATTATCAGAATAATCTCTCTTATAACAGTTTCAGAAAATCTGTATGTACGGGCATATGTTGCGATTGGAGAAGTGTATATTCTTAAAATCTAATTTTGTAGTTTTATCTGTCCCTCTCCACAGCTTCTTTAGTTTATTTAGCTTTTGATGAAAGATGTCTTTTTAATCTCGTCTTTATCTTACAGTTCTGTTTTTCTGTAATCTTTTTTTATCATGTTGTTGTTAAACTAACATATTGATAAATGTTATAATGATAGTACAGTTTTATGCGTTCTTAGGATTTTAAAACTAATGGTAAAGGTGTCAAGAAGGTCATTCAGTTAGTCTGTTCTCGTTCTTTCAGAATGTCCCGTGGGAAAGTACGGAGATAAATGCAGTCTCTCCTGCCCGCAGATATGTCCAGACCAACGTTGTGACATGAAAAGTGGGTCTTGTCTGTCATGTGTGGGGAATCGCACTGGCCCAGCATGTGAAGGTACTTATCATATCCTAGTATGACAGGCTAATGTGACTTACTATGGCTTCGCAAAATGGTAATATGATCTGAGGAAATAAACACAGTGTCACATTCATGATGGACGTTCCAATTTCTTGTACAATACACTCATAACAGGATCAGGTTCGGACACTTCACAGCTGAACTACGCATGGTAGAGCAAATTCATCATTTTGAAGTCAGACAAAAACCAGTTTAATAATGAAGCAAATGATGATGGAAGTCCTTGATGATGGATGAAGTATCAAATCATTCATCTGAAACTGTTGGTGGAAGATCGCACCACACAAATTACTCTGACAGCGTGGTTCCACAATAACATAAAGAAATATTTATCGGATATAATTTCCCACTTTTAAACATTTACACCATAACTAGAAGAAAGCAGGACTGCTCTCCTACGACATTGGACACAGAATCTACTAATTAGTTAGGGTTCAAAATCAATTCCCCACCAACCCCGGCAAAAACTAAAAACTCCCGACAATTCCCGAGGTACAGTGAAACACTCGTAACACGTAAACGTTTTTAACTCAAGGTTCTGCGCTGGTAATTAAGAGTAAGATCACCCGCACTTGCTTAACTGCTACAAAAAAGGGAATTAGCTTTTATAGCAGTATGGCAGGGGGGACAGACAAAAAAATCCATATACTGTTACAATCATTATCGTCGTCATCGTGACTAGCATGTTCTGTTAGCGTAGCATATTATCAGAATAATCTCTCTTATAACAGTTTCAGAAAGTCTGTATGCACGGGCATATGTTGCGATGGGAGAAGTGCATGTCCTTAAAATCTAATTTTGTAGTTTTATCTGTCCCTCTCCACAGCTTATTTTGTTTATTTAGCTTCTTATGATATATTTTATTTTAATCTCATCTTCTTCTTACAGTTCTGTTTTTCTGTTGTCTTGTTTTATCATGTTGTTGTTAAACTAACATATTGATAAATGTTATAATGATAGTACAGTTTTATGCGTTTTTAGGATTTTAAAACTTCTGGTAAAAGTGTCAAGAAGGTCATTCAGTTAGTCTGTTCTCGTTCTTTCAGAATGTCCCGTGGGAAAGTACGGAGATAAATGCAGTCTCTCCTGCCCGCCGATGTGTCTAAACCAACGTTGTGACATAGAAAATGGGACTTGTCTGTCATGTATGGGGTCTTACATTGGCCCAGTATGTGAAGGTACTTATCATATCATAATACGACAGGCTAATGTGGCTTACCATGGCCGTAAAAAATGGTGGAATGGTGGTATCATCTGACAAAATAAATACAATGTCACATTTATAATGGACGTTACAATTTCTTATACAATACACTCATAACAGGAATAGGTTCGGACATCTCACAGCTGAACTACGCATGGTAGAGCAAACGCATTTTACTGAAGTTATACACAAAACCAGTTTAATGGTGAAGCAAAATGATGATGAAAACCCTTGATGATGGAGGAAGTATATCAAATCATTTATCTGAAACTGCTAGTGGAAGTACGTACCACACAAATTATTCTGACAACAGTAACATTCGCCAGGGTTGTTGCACCATAACATAAAAAAAAATCTCTTTGGAACAGTTACACCATAACTAGAAGAAAACAGGACTGCTCTCCTACGACATTGGACACAGAATCTACTAATTAGTTAGGGTTCAAAATCAATTCCCCACCCACCCCGCCAAAAAGGAAAACACCCGACAATTCCCGTGGTACAGTGAAACACTCATAACACGTAAACGTTTTTAACTCAAGGTTCTGCAATGGTATTTATGCTTAACTACTATAAAAGCGAAAAGATAATTAACTTTTATACCAGTACTACTTGAGTACCCGACGTTGTCCGGGTATTTATTTCTCCCAATCAACAAAGTTCTATGCATTTTCACAACCTTGAAGACGGTTCTACATAGTCTAGATGGTTCTACAGGGTCTAGACGGTTTGTTTATAAAGAACATTTTTAGTTTAAGCTCCAGGAGAAAGAAGAAATAAATTCCTGGGTGAACCAGGAAACATAACATTGTCCGTGGGAGAAACATGGCTACCTTAAATCTGTCTCTCTCGCTCTCTCTCTCTCTCTCTCCTTCTCTATCTCTCTCCCTCTCTATCTTTCTCTTTCTCTCAACCTCTCTCTCTCCATCTCTCTCTCCCTCTCTATCTTTCTCCTTCTCTCAACCTCTCTCTCTCCGTCTCTCTCTTCCTATTCTGAAGGGCAGAATGTAAGACGGGCCTGCGTGCCCAATTCTTTACCCTTTAAAAATAAAGATTATTCATTCATTCATTCTTTCTTTCTTTCTCCCTTTAGCTATACGCGATCTCAAATCTATCTCTATTCCTCTCTGTCTCTTTCTCTCTCATTCTCCCACTCTCTCTCTCTCCCTCTCTCTATCTCTCCCATCTCCTTCACTCTCTTTCCCTGTCTCTCTCTCCTTATCTCTATCTCTATCTCTCTTCCTCTCTCTCACCCTCTCTCTCTCTCATTCTATCTCTCTCTCTCCCGTTCTATCTCTCCCTAATTTGAAAAGCTAATTTGGAAAAAAATAAGAAAATGGCACATTGTCACAGAGCAATGAAATCTACTATATAATACAATAAAAATCTAATATAAACATAAGGATAAAACAAAGTTGAAGTTTATTTTTACAAATATAATTAAAACAAAGAGACCATCAACTAAAAGAGCCGCATGACGCTGTCACATTCCCTGACAGATGATAAACTGGAAGACTTGCCGAAATAGCTTACCTTATATACGACCATCTTTGATTCTGGTGGGTGCTGGAAGTTTCTTGAGCATCATGAGCTAAAGACCTCAGTCATATCCACAACCTTCTAGAAGATCCCAACCCCATCCATAGCCCCCTCCCCCCAAGCGATTGGTAGCTGATCAACCACTGTATGGACGCTCTCTGGTATGAAATAAACACTCTGACCATTTTCTAATTGGACGATAAAGTGAAAAACAGTAGGGTGTCTTCCGTGAATCAGAAATCTGCTCAATGTATACTGTTTCTCGGCACCTCAACTGATAAAACGTCATCGATTTGCGTGGCCTGACCTTTATCCGTCACGACCGACGATCCAAAGCAGGCACAAATATAACTAGAGTTACTTCCCGTCATTTCCATCGGTAGGTTTCTATCGGTTGGTTTCAACCCCACCCAACCCCCTTCCCCCAGGCTCCGCTTTGGATGATCTGACTCACAGGGTGCATTGTCCAGATTGTAAGTCATATGTGTGCCGAGTTTGGTTGAAATTGACTCAGGCATTCCAGCGTGATGCTGGAATATACATACATACATACACGCGTTCATTTATACATATATATATATATATATATATATATATGTATATATATATGTATATATATATATACTTTTATTTGTTCATTTTATTTCATATAAATGTTACGTTTATAACTTTTTGAAAGGGAATTTTGCACATAAACAGATTGCTAACGCTAACGCTAATACATTTTTCTGCTTGAAATTGTCTATAGATGTTGTATATGAAATGAGCCGATTGTCTAATAAAATGTTCGCTTTATTAGAATTCGAAAACGTGTTTGTCTAATATATATTTGCATCAGGATGTCAGAGGTTAAAGACAAGTTTTATCATGTTCACATTCTCATATTTTAGATTGTCCAGAGAACTTCTATGGCAAGGACTGCAACTCACCGTGCTCTGAGTATTGTTTCAATAGAAAATGCGACTACAAGTCCGGAAAGTGTTATAAATGTGTGGAAGGCTATAGTGGAGATAGCTGTAATGAAGGTACTTCTTTGCACGAAAAGAAAATAACAGATGAGTAATATTTATTGTGCTTCGTGTGTACTGTGATAATAAATAGAAACTAGAGAAACATAAAAAAAAAATGATGACAAAGCAGGAGGATGTGAGAGAAAGTAAAATGGCAGGGTGAATCAATGTTTTATTTGTTTGTGTTTGTTGTAGAAAGCAACTCTCCAATCTCTCCCCATTTTCAGCATTACAACTGTCTCATTTTCTGCTGGCCAGGTATCCAATAATTACTGTTATTTCTCTTTCTCCTGGTGACCTTATATCTGACCATTATTCTTATTTCTCTTGGTCCAATATCTATCTAGCCATTACTGCAGTCCCTCTTTCTGTGGAACCAAAATTTGACAGTACTGATAACCTTCTTTCTGGAATCCCAATATCTGATGACTAGTTTGGCTCCTCTTTCTCATACCAGATATATGACCATTACTGGTATTCGTCTGTCTTTGTACTGTCTGTGTATTCGACACTTTCTTCAATTCTTCTTTCTGTTTTCTTAAATTATGGCATAACTGTTATTCTTCTTCTTTTGACTCAGTAAATGAAACCACCGTTATACGTCTTTCGTCTTGCCAAAAATATGACCATAACTGTTCTTCTGCTACCCCAGTATATAACATTACTGTTATTCTCTTCTCGTGATTCGGTACATAATCCTACTGTTATTCTTGTTTCTGCTAATCTAATATCTGAGCTATTAATGTTATCATCTTTTCTACTGGTCCTTATTTAACAATTTAGGTTGCCCATATTTCTCTTTGTTCAGTATCTGACCATTGTCATCATCCTCTGTTCAATGAATCATTATGTGACCATTTAGACCTATCTGTTTTTTCTCTTGTATCAGTACATAGCCGTTTACGAGCATTCGTTGTTCTGCTAAATCAGTATCTAACCATTAAACTCCTTTCTAATCGGGTCAGTACAACTAATATTCTTCTCTCCCTTTCTGTTAACACCACATGCGCGCATAACTGTTGTCTCTCTATGCTAACTAGAGCATACAACGAACATTTTCAACTACTCCTGCAAAAAAGTTAAGGGCCACCTCTTAATTTTCAACGAATTTTTATATCAGCTAAAATATTTGACACGATAAAGAATATTTTCGCTGAAACTTGTTTAAATGTCATCCACAAACAGTCCACTATACGCGTGAGGTAGTAAAAAGTACTCGCTAGTTATCACAGTGGGTGTAAAAATCAGGTAAATTAACGTTGTGTTAACAGTAAATTTGTGGTAAGATTCAAGCGTTCCGCCAACCCACGGAGGTAAAAACATGCACCGATTCGTGATGCAAGCTTGCAATAGGGACTACTACTAAACATATATTACTTTTCATTCGCTACAAAATTTGTGATAAAAGGACACTTTTGCCACTTGCAAAAACCATGTTCCAGAGAAGTAGTCTTAGAACCCTAGAACGTGTTCGGGCTACTGTGTTGATTGAAAATGGGGAATCCCCTCGTCAGGTTGCAAGATGGTTGGGAGTGTCACATTCTACAATGCAAAGACTTTCTGAGAGATTTAGAGCCACCGGAGGAGTAGAAGACCGAAACCGCTCAGGACGTCTACATTGTACGATCTGGAAGATGAAGGATGTCTCTCGTCTGCTCTTCGTCACAGGACAGTCATCTGTACCAACTACAAGGTCAGCTGGTGAGTACTACAAACAGTAACATTGGCAAGGTGACAGTTTGCAGACGCTTACGTCTATTCTAACTTGGTTCACGAAGACCAGAGGTCAGAATCCCTCACTCCAGCTCACCCCAGAGCCCGTGTTGACTGGTGTCGTGAGCATATCAGGTGGACAAGACGCAATTGGAGACAAGTCCCTCTTCATTCTGTCATTTAATGATAGCAGAGTTCGTGTCTGGAGAAGGCTGGCGGAGCGTTTTGCTGATGATACAACTTGAGAAGTGGAGCGCTGTAGAGGAGGTTCTATCGTGGTCTGAGGTGTCTTCAGTCGACACTGCAAACTTCTCTTCATGTCATCCATGGTGGCACACTGACCAGCGTAAGGTACCAAGATGAAATACTGCCACCTTCCTAAACAGCCTGCTCTAGAGGTCGTGGCTGGTGGTACAGTCATGCAGGATGACACTGCTCAACCTTATCCAGCTAATCTCGTTAATGACTTATTTCAACCCCAGCGAATCGTCAAGGCTCGCTCGTTCGCCTGATCTTGCTCCTTCTGAACACCTCTGGGAGTCCTTGGGCTGAGAGTATCAACTAATCAGCCTCCGCCTGTTGATGTTGCACAGCTGACTCTGTTTCTTCATCAAGAGTGCCAGGGTATTCCGCAGAATTATCTTAGAAGCTTCTTGGCTCCGTGCGTAACGAATGCCAGGACACAAATTGCATATATTCCAGATTTTGACAGATCAGCTGTAACAGCACTTATCTTGTGATTTTATGGTTATGGGTGAGTGACTTCTCAGGCTTACAATTTTAGTACGGATTATCACATCTGCACAACACTTGCATGAATTTGTTGCATTTTAAATTCCTTTAATTCTGAAAATTATTTTTTCTGATATAACTGTCATAGTATTTCTTCACGCAATAGTTTTAGCAAATACATGTAAACTTGTGAATACATGTGTATATAACACTTGACAACAGTCTTCCAAGTGGAATATTTGTTAGTTTTTCAACACCAAGTAGCTGCTTGAAATTTATCTCTGGCGATTATTTTCTCTTTTTGATTTTTTTATGCTAACTTCATATGAGGTAATGATCACTAACACACTTTTTAAACAACATCCAAAAACTTTACACATACAAGGACATCTTCTGATGGGAAAACCAAGAATCAGATAGATTACATTTTAGTGCAAATAAGGTGGAGATCAAGTATAGCATCAAAAAGTCTTTACCAGGTGCTGATTGTGACACGGACCATGAGTTATTAATAGCAGACAAGAATATAATGATAAAAAAGACAGTACCCGATCAAAACCACTTCGCTTTGATCTTATAACAATACTAGAAATTTACGGTATAGAAGTGAAGAACAGATTCGAAATCCGATGGCTGTATGGGAGGAGATGGCACCAGATGAATTGGCTACGCAGGCCAGAGATAGCTTAACAACAACAGCGAAAGAAAACACAAAAGAATAAATGGATTACAGCAATCACACTGGAACTGATAAAAAACGTAGAGAAATGAAGACGCAATGGAAAGTGACAAACAACAACAAAGAGGAATATAAATCTTTGACAAAAGACAAACGAAGAAACAAAGAAAAGACAAAAAAAAATAGTACATACGTGATTGTTGTGAAAGAATAGTAGGACATTAGAAGTGTGTAAGAGATAATGAAGTGTTTAAAGATATGAAGACTTTGACGAGAAATGTCACACCTAAGCAAAATGTAATTTGTAACGAGATGGGGAACACCTTGACAGAGACAGAGGAAATTATAGAAAGATGGAAAGAATATTGTAGAGGAATGTATGAAACAACCGACTGTGAAAGCAGAAATCAATAGTATGAATTATTATTGGAGGAGAAAGAACCCGAACCGACAATAGAAGAAGCTTTATGGGCAATAAAGAATCTGAAAAATGGTAATTCATTAAATCACCATGATGTGATGAGATAACACCCGGACTTATTAAAGATGAAGGAAAGGAATGTGCAGCAATATGTCATGCAGAATGTAGAAAGATATGGCATTCAGGTATTTGGCAAAAAGAATGTAAAATAACTGTATTCATATCACTGATAAAAAAGTGTAACCCGAAATCATGCATAAACTATATTACTGTTGCCCTGATTAGTCACGCCAATACACTTATGTTAAAAATCGTAATGGGTAGACTTCGTATGAAAATAGAAGAAGAAGTCAATATGGTCGAAGCTGGTTTCAGGTAAGGAAGAGGATCAAGAGAGAAAATATTCAATATAAGATTAATAATAGAGAAATATAGAGAGTTTAATGTGAATCTACATTTATCGTTTATAGACTACTCAAAGGCATTTGACTGTGTATAACTCCAGAAACTTTGGGAAATAATGGAAAAAATGGAATGTCCAACACATTTGATACAATTAACATCACTGCAAAAACAAGCAGCAGTAAGACTAAATAGTGAAACAACAAACTGGTTTGACATAAAACAAGGGGTCCGTCGGCAGTGCATACTGTCGCTTTTCTTATTTAACTTGTGTAATGAAAATAAAATGAGGAGTAATAGAGACTTCTTCCTCTTCGTTCGCTTCTACATTCGAGATCGTGCAGTGATCCTACTGAATTTACTCCTGTGGTTCTCGCAATTGTCTCATTTATGATGGAGGCTCAGAGCATCGTGGGCCTATATTCTCGGTGGGTCACAGAAAAGGCATTGCGTGACACTGTGGTTTTCGTTACACCAGTTTAGTCTAGAGTTGGATTTCCTCACCGGAGAACCTGGACATTGTTTGGATATGAATATATCACAGCCGGGTTAGAGGTGGTGGCTCATCCAGTTCGGAGTTGGACTTTCACACCGGAAAATCTAAACGTGATTTGGATATGAATATATCAGGTGAAATGTGGTTGTCTATTTAGACTGCACTGGTCCAGTATCTCCTAATTCAGCATTTTGTGATTGTATCCGCTACCCTTAATGGTGATGAACAGGACTGAGCTTTTGTCGAGCAGGCAGGACGAATCCTTGCCATTATTAATTTTCACCGCTGGGTTAAGCTGGTTTAGGCGTATTATCCCAGTATGGGTGTATATAGGACCTGACCGGCCTCTAGAGCAGAGGTATCGTGATATGAGTAGCATCAAGTTTTACAACTGGATAAAGCTGATTTAGATATATTGTTCCAGTATGGTTTTATATAGAACATGGCCGCCCTTTAGAGCAGAATAGCTCTGACCGCGAGACTACTGGCCATACCGATTAAACTTCACGTAATCCTTCCCATCTTCTTCTTCACGACGGCGAAGCGCAACAACCCTAATCGCATTTTTTCTTCATTGGCCTAGAGGAGTTTCACCCCACACACGGCAGCTGAAGAATTTTGTCAGCAGCATAAAGACGATGCAGACAAAGAATGTTTCGATGCCATAACAATTGGAGGTTATTAAATACCAGAGATTAGATAAGCTGATGACACAGTATTACTGTCCACAAGACAAAAAGGAATGGAAAATCTAATTATGTCTGAGAAGAAATTTGATGACAACTGACAAAACAAACAAGACAGCTGAAATATGTATTAGTGGGGGACAATTGGAATAAGTGGAGAGTTTAGAATGTCTTGGATCACTACTAACTAATGAGGGAGAAACAATATAAAAGGAGGACATCTATCACTCTTTAGAAAGTAAAACAACTAAAGGATATGTGGAGAGGAACGGTCAGAACTACAAAAATATAATTTTTAAGTGCATGCACCTTTCCAGTCGCAACATATGCTGTGAGACATGGACACTTAACAAAACAGCTGAGAAACACATAAATACGTTTGAATGCAAATGTTACAGAAGAATTCTTCGAATATAATGGACACCAAAAAGAACATATATTTTCTTACTACAATAAATTAATATTGAAGAAGGCTGGTTAGTAAAGAGAATTAAAGAGAGAAAGAGAAAATATTTTGGACACGTTAAACGTCATGATAATCTAGAGAAGACCGTCTAGGAAGGGTACATAATGGGAAAAAGAAAAAGAGGAAGACCAAGGCGAAGATGGCTGCAAGATACGGTTGATGATCTGCAAATGGATGCATCAACAGCAGGCCATCTTGCTCACAACCGAGATGCCTACATGAGTGCTGTTAGGGAGGAAATGTTCCACAAGGGACATCCAAATGAATGAATGAATGAATGAATGAACTTTCATATACAGACGAGAAAATTTTAAGTAGGGTTCGTTCCTTTTTTTCAAGAGTTTTCTCTCTCTAGATTACTAGTTTGAATTTGTGCCCATCCAGTTTTTATTTTTATTTACTGACTGTATCTGGCAGATGACTGAAAGTTTATTTGTAGCATGATCCGACATAGGAATGAAAGTTTATTTGTAGCATGATCCGCCATAGGAATGAAAGTTTATTTGTAGCATGATCCGCCATAGGAATTAACATTTATTTGTAGCATGATCCGACATAGGAATGAAAGTTTATTTGTAGCATGATCCGCCATAGGAATTAACATTTATTTGTAGCATGATCCGACATAGGAATGAAAGTTTATTTGTAGCATGCTCCGACATAGGAGTGAAAATTTATTTGTAGCATGATCCGCCATAGGAATGAAAGTTTATTTGTAGCATGCACCGCCAGATGACTGAACGTTTATTTGATGCATGCTCTTCTGTCTCTCACTGACTTGTTGCCTTCTCGCCTATACGCCAATCTGCTCATATAATCTTCACTGTGACTCTATGGAATACCATAAAAAAATTGTCAACAATATTAAAGATCTCTACGCCGGATATGTTTGTGCAGACAACACAGAAAAAGGAATGAGCGAATGGTTTTAGATTGAAACGGGGGTGAATAAAGGATACATACTATCTCCCTCGGTTTTTGGAACAAATATATTTTGACTTCATAAAGAAAAAGTGTTACAGAGGTAAAACGTCCATTGTATGTGTACATTGGGCCCAAGTAGATGATCTTGATTTTGCAGATGACATAACTGTTATCAGTGAAAATGTGAATTTCGTGCAAAAAAAAAAAAGAAAAAAACAGACACCTTGTCTTCACTGACTAGCACAATAGGACACGAAATTGACAAGGAAAAGCAACAAACACCTTCAAGAAACTTGAGAGCATATGGCACTGAAAAGTTATAAGCACAAAAAACAAGACAAGATTATTCAGTTCAGATGTAATCCCCAGCCTCATTTATGCACGTGCAAGTTGCACACAACTAAAGAAATAGACAAGGAATTAAATTCTTTTCATAACAATTGCCTAAGTAAAATACTCGGTATAAATTGAACAAACTCAGAGATAAGGCAGATGAGTGAACAACAGCCTGTCTCATGTGTGATCAGAAAACGGAGATGGACATGTATCAGTCACGTGATGAGCAGAAACAATCAGAGGCTTCCAAAAGAAGATTTAGCAACTGGAAAACCAAAGGCTGAGGAAAAAGAGGCTGGTCACATGAAATTCTATGGAGGACAATGTAGAGAGAATGAATGATATTTATTGTATGATCTTCTTATGCCAAACTAGTACACATTTTTTAAAATTCCTTTATTAGACTGAAAAGTTCGCCGAAAATAGAATGACGTGGCGAACTGACATGCACGCCCTATGTGATGTTTAACAGCACGAGAATTATATATATATCTTATACCTTCCCGTGCCGTTAAACCTCACATAGGTAATTCGTCACTTTTTCCTGTCTGCGGCGAGTCTTTTAACATTAACAAGGGACATTATGCCTGTTAATTTGGCTTCTCTTAACAATGTACTCTTCAGATTTTCACGCCGTCTGCCTGTATACATATATCTTACACATGCTTGGTCTTGTTATATCTTACATCCTTCACGTGCCGTTAATCTTCACTGTGACTCTATGGAATACCATAAAAAAATTGTCAACAATATTAAAGATCTCTACGCCGGATATGTTTGTGCAGACAACACAGAAAAAGGACTGCTCTCCTACGACATTTGACACAGAATCTACTAATTAGTTAATGTTCAAAATCAATTCATCACCCAGCCCGCCATAGAAAGAAAGAAAAATTCCCGACAATTCCCGTGGTACGGTGAAACACTCATAACACGTAAATGTTTTTAACTCTAGGTTCTGCACGGTTAATAAGGGGAAGACCACCCCCACATGTTTAACTAATACAACAAAGGGAATGAGCTTTTATAGCAGTATGGTGGGGGGGGGGGGACAAACCCTGAAAATCTATATTCTGTTACAATCACTATCATCATCATCGTAACTAGCATGTTCTGTTAGCGGAGCATATTATCACAGTAATCTCCCTTATAACAGTTTCAGAAAATCTGTATGTACGGGCATATGTTGCGATGGGAGAAGTGCATGTCCTTAAAAACTAATTTTGTAGTTTTATCTGTCCTTCTCCACAGCTTCTTTAGTTCATTTAGCTTGTGATGAGCGATAGATGTCCTTTTAATCTCGTGTTCATTTTACACTTCTATTTTTCTGTAATCTTTTTTGTTCTTGTCGTTATTAAACTAACATATTGATAAATGTTATACTGATAGTATAGTTTTATGCGCTCTTGGGATGTTAAAACTCTGTCAAAAGTATCAAGAAGATCATTCAGATGTTCTGTTCTCGTTCTTTCAGAATGTCCCGTGGGAAATTACGGAGATAAATGCAGTCTCTCCTGCCCGCCGTTGTGTCAAGACCAACTGTGTGACATGGAAAATGGGACTTGTCTGTCATGTGTGGGGGATTACATTGGCCCAACATGTGAAGGTGCTTGTCATATCATAATACAACAGGCTAATATGACTTACTATGCCCGTGCAAAATGGTGGTATCATCTGACAAAATAAAACACAGTGTCACATTTATAATGGACGTTCCAATTTCTTGTTCAATACACTCATAACAGGACTAGGTTCGGACATCTCACAGCTGAACTACGCATGGTAGAACAAACGCATTTTACTGAAGTTACACAAAACCAGTTTAATAGTGAAGCAAAATGATGATGAAAGACTTGATGATGGAGGAAGTATATCAACTCATTCATCTGAAACTGCTGGTGGAAGTACGTACCACACAAATTATTCTGACAACAGAAACATTCGCCAGAGTTGTTCCACCATAACATAAAAAAATCTCTATCGGATATAGTCTCTCACTTTGGAAAACTTACACCATAACTAGTAGAACATATGATGGACACCACAGGGGAATAGAAGTAAGGGTAGACCAAAAGAGACATGGAGAAGAACAACAGAAAGGATGTTGAGCAATAGAGGGCTCACTTGGGCAAGAGCAGAAAAAAAAGGCGAAGGACAGGCATTTGTGGAAAACCATTGCCGAAGCCCCATGTGCCACTGGCACTTAAGGTTCAGAGAGAGAGAGTAGAAAATAGGACTGTTTTCCTACGACATTTGACACAGAATCTACTAATTAGTTAGAGTTCAAAACCAATTCCATACGCACCCCGCCAAAAAGAAAAACTCCCGACAATTCCTGTGGTACGGTGAAACACTCATAACACGTAAACGTTTTTAACTCAGGGTTCTGCACTGTTAATTAAGGGTAAGATCGCCCCCATATGTTTAACTACTATAAAAACGAAAAGACAATTAACCTTTATACCAGTACTAGCTGAGTACCTGACGTTGTCCGGGTATTTATTTCAACAAAGCTCTATACATTTCCACAACCTTCTAGACGGTTCTACATAGTCTAGATGGTTTTACAGAGTCTAGGCGTTATACAGAGTCTAGATGGTTTTACAAAGTCTAGACGGTTTGTTTACAAAGCACATTTTTCGTTTCACCTCCAGGAGCAAGAAGAAATAAATTCTTGGGTGAAGCCACCCTTGAACAAGGAACATAAAGTTATCCGTGATGGAAACATGGCGGTCTGAAATATATCTCTCTCCCTCTCTCTCTCTCTCTCTCTCTGTCTCGGTCTCTATCTCTCTCCTGATCTGTGTTTACAATGTATTTTTGCTTATGTATATGTCTGCGTATGTATGTGTGCGTGAGTGCTATTTTATTAGGTCAATTACTTCTTCTCTTTTACTTTGAATGTAGTAGTTAATTCTTACACTCTTTTGATATGTTGTTTTAAAATTTAATTTGTATATTTGTACTAAATCAAGTGTGTGGGAAGAATGAAAGATGGAGTGATGAAGGGCAGAATGTAAGACGGTCCTGCGTGCCCAATTCTTTACCCTTTAAAAATAAAGATTATTCATTCATTCATTCATTCTTTCTCTTAACCTCTCTCTCCATCTCTCTCTCCCTCTCTCCCTTAAGCAAGCAATATAAAGTTTTCCGTGTGAGGAATATGCCATCACAAATCTATTTCTCTTCCTCTCTGTCCTTATCTCTCTCATTCTCCCACTCCCTCACTATCTCTCTCCCTTTCTCTCCCCCCTCTTCCCTCTCCTTACTTTTCTCTCTCCCTATCTCTCTTCCTCTCATTCTCTCTCCCTCTCTCTTTCTCCCCCGCCCTCTCATTCTCTCTCTTCCCCTTTCTCTCCCTAATTTGAAAAGCTAATTTGGGAAAAATAAAAACAGTAGGGTGTCTTGAGTGAATCAGAAATCTGCTCAGTTTATGTTTCTCGGCATCTCAACTGATATAACGTCATCGATTTATGTGGCCCGACCTTTATCCGGCAGGCATAAGCATAACGGGATCTACTTCCCGTCGTTTACATCAATAGTTGGTTTCAATACTACCCCAACCCTTCCCCCCCCCCCCCAGGCTCCGCTTTGGACGATCTGACCCAGACGGTCCAGATTGTAAATCATATGTGTGCCGAGTTTCGTTGAAATTGATCCAGGCGTTCCAGCGTGCTGCTGGAATATACATACATACATACATACATACATACATACATACATACATACATACATATATACATACATACATACATACATACATACTCATATACATACATAAATACACACATACATATATTCACACATACACATATACATACACACATACATACATACATACATGCATACATACATACATACATACATAAATACACACATGCGTACATACATACATACATACATACATACACATACATACATATGTACATACATTCATACAAACCTTCATATATATATGTATATATATATAAGGGGGATAAACCTTGAAATTTCATTTTCTGTTACATTTATCATCGGCGTCGTGGCTAGCAGGTTCTGTTAGCGGAGCATATTATCACAGTAATCTCCCTTATAGCAGTTTCAGGGAATCTGTAGGTTCAGTTAATTTTCTACCATATGGCCTGTTTATTACATTATCATCATCATCGTCATCATTATCATCATCATCATCATCATCATCACCATCATCATCATCATCATGTATTTCCTAAAATGATGATAGATTTAAAATTAGATCTCACATCTTTGCCGTTTTACATCATCTTATTTGTTAATACATTATCTCGCTAACGTGATTGTTCATTATCTTTTCTCCTGCTTTTTTTCCAATTTATCTTTCCTGATTGTTTATATTTTCAAGTGCATGAACTCGCTTATACTCTCCAGTGAATATTGATTCATTTATTATTTCATTACATTCATGTATTTTTTTTTCTTTCTATATCTTGTCATCGCGTCTTGTCTTGTGTTGTACTCTCTCCCTGTAACTAAGAACTGGTGTTCTTTGCAGGGGAATCTCTAGAGGTGTTGAGGTACAACATTGTATGAGCATAGGAGCGGGTTAGTGCAACTATTTTTCAGTCTCGGAGTACAGCTAAAAAGTAGGGGGCGTTCAATGCTTCTTTAGCAGACTCCACCACCAAGGGGGAATAGGGCGATCCCTACTCCGTTAGCAATAGGTCCCTGAATGTCTAATCGTACAGCATATTCTCCCTCATGTCTTTTGACTGCAACTCTTCAAAGAAAATGCCTGAGAAAAGAAGTCTGTTCGACAACTCTGTGGCAGTTTAGCTGTACACAATAGTCGTATTTTGTGATTATGGAGTTTTACTATGATATATATTTTTGGTAACAAAGAAGAACATGTGTACATTTCCCCGGTCCTTTTTGTTGTGTGGGTTCTGCTGTTCTGATTTTATTCGTTATTACCTGATTCTGCGATTGTTTTCGTAGAGGTTTTTTAATTGAAAGCTTTTATGTACAATCTTATTAAGTACAATCTTATTTAATCACACTTTTATTTGTAAATTTTATTTCATATAAATGTTACGTTTATACCTTTTTTGTGAAATCTGATTTTATGCGCAAGTTATGAACGGGAATTTTGAACATAAATAGATTGCTAACGAGGATAAATTTCCTACTTGAAATTATCTATAGATGTTGTATATGAAATGAGCCGATTGTCTAATTTAATGTTCATTTTATTAGAATTCGAAAACGTGTTTGTCTAATATATATTTGAATCAGGATGTCAAAGGTTAAAGATAGTTACAAGTTTTATTATGTTCACATTCTCAAACTTTAGATTGTCCCGAGAACTTCTATGGCAAGGGCTGCTACTCACCGTGCTCTAAGTATTGTTTCAATAGAAAATGCGACTACAAGTCCGGAAAGTGTTATAAATGTGTGGAAGGCCATAGTGGAGATAGATGTATTCAAGGTACTGCTTTGCACCAAAAGAAAATAACAGATGTATAATATTTATTGTGCTTCATGTGTACTGTGATAATAAACAGAAAGTAGAGAAAACTAAAAAAAATGTTGACAAAGCAGGAGGATGTGAGAGAAAGTAAAATGGCAGGGTGAATCAATGTTTGATTTGTTTCTGTTTGTTTTAGAAAGCAACTCTCCAATCTCTCCCCATTTTCACCATTACAACTGTCTCATTTTCTGCTGGCCAGGTATCTGATAATTACTGTTATTTCTCTTTCTTCTGGTGACCTAATATGTGACTTTAATTCTTATTTCTCTTGGTCCAATATTTATCTAACCATTACAGCATTCCCTCTTTCTGTGGAACCAAAATTTGACCGTACTGATAATCTCCTTTTTGGAATCCCAATATCTGATGACTAGTTTTGCTCCTCTTTCTCAGACCAGATATATGACCATTACTGTTATTTGTTTTTGCATTGTCTGCACATTCGACAATTTCGGCAAGTCTTCTTTCTGTTGACTCAAATTATGACATAACTGTTATTCTTCTTCTTTTGACTCAGTAAATGACATCACAATTATTCGTCTTTCTTCTGGCCAAAATTATGATCATAACAATTCTTCTGCTGGCTCTGTATATAAAATTACTGTTATTCTCTTCTCTTGATTCGGTACATAATCCTAATGTTATTCTTGTTTCTGCTAATCTAATATCTGAGCTATAAGTTTTATCATCTTTTCTACTGGCCCTTATTTAACATTTAGGTTGCCCATCTTTCTCTTTGTTCAGTATCTGACCATTGTCATAATCCTCTTTTCAATGAATCATTATATGACCATTTAGACCTATCTGTTTTTTCTTTTATAGTAATACATAGTTGTTTATGTGTATCCGTTGTTCTACTAAATCAGTATCTGACCATTAAACTCCTTTCTAATTGGGTCAGTACAACTAATATTCTTCTCTCCCTTCCGGTAAACACCACATCAGGCGATAACTGTTGTCTGTCTTTTCTAACTAGAGCGAACAACGAACATTTTCAACTACTACTTACAAAATTAAAGGGTCACCCCTATATTTTCAACGAGTTGTTATATAAGTTAAAATATTTCAAAAGATTAAGAATAATTTCTTGTTTAAATGTCATCCACAAACAGTCCACTATATGCATGAGGTAGTAAAAAGTACTCACTGGTTATTACAGTGGGTATAAAAATCACGTAAATTCACGTTGTGTTAACAGTAAATTTGTGGTATGATTCCCGCGTTCTACAACCGACGCAGGTAAAAAAAAAACTTGTGCCGATTCGTGATGTAAGATTGCAGTAGGGACTATTACTAAACATATATTACTTTTCATTCGTTATAAAATTTGTGATAAAAGGACACTTTTGGCAGTTGCAAAAACCATGTTCCAGAGAAGTCGTCTTAGAACCCTAGAACGTATTCGGGCTACTGTGTTGATTGAACATGGGGAATCCCCTCGTCAGGTTGCAAGATGGTTGGGAGTGTCACATTCTACAATGCAAAGACTTTCTGAGAGATTTAGAGTCACCGGAGGAGTAGAAGACCGAAACCGCTCTGGGAGTCCTTGGTCTGAGAGTATCAACTAATCAGCCTCCGCCTGTTGATGTTGCACAGCTGACTCTGTTTCTTCATCAAGAGTGGCAGGGTATTCCGCAGAATTATCTTACAAGCTTCTTGGCTCCGTGCGTAACGAATGCCAGGACACAAATTGCGTATATTCCAGATTTTGACAGATCAGCTGTAACAGCACTTATCTTGTGATTTTATGGTTATGGGTGAGTGACTTCTCAGGCTTACAACTTTAGTACGGATTATCACATCTGCACAACACTTGCATGAATTTGCTTGCATTTTAAATACCTTTAATTCTAAAATTTATTTTTTCTGATGTAACTTTCATAGTATTTTTTCACGGAATAGTTTTAGCAAATACCTCTAAACTTGTGAATACATGTGTATATAACATTTGACAACAGTTTTCCAAGTGGAAGAATTATGTTAGTTTTTCAACACTAAGTAGCTGCTTGAAATTTATCTCTGGCGATGATTTCTTCTTTTTTATTTTTTTATGCTAACTTTCATATGAGGTAATGACCACTAACACACTTTTTAAACAACATCCAAGAAGACTTTACACATACAATGACATCTTCTGATGGGAAAACCAAGAATCAGACAGATTACATTTTAGTGCAGAGAAGGTGGAGATCAAGTATAGCAGCAACAAAAACTTTATCAGGTGCTGACTGTGACACGCACCATGAGTTATTAATAGCAGACATGAAGATAAAGAGATAGTAGCCGATCAAGACCACTTCATTTTGATATTACAACAATACTAGAACAGTATGGTATAGAAGTGAAGAACCAATTCGCAAAACGATGGCTGTACGGGAAGAGAGGGCACCAGATGAAATGGCTACGCAGGCCAGAGATATCTTAATAACACCAGCAAAAGAAAACACAAAAGAATAAAAGGATTACAGCAGTCACACCGGAACTGATAAAAAACGTAGAGAAATGAAAACGCAATGGAAAGTGACAAACAACACCAAAGAGGAATATAAATCTTTAACAAGAGAGTACGAAGAAACAAATAAAACACAAAAAAACAATACATTCAGGATTGTTGTGAAAGAATAGAAGGACATTAGAAGTGTGGAAGAGATAATGAAATGTTTAAAGATATGAAGACATTGACGAGAAATGTCACACCTATGCAAAATGTAATTTGTGACGAGATGGGGAATACCTTGACAGAAACAGAGGAAATTATAGAATGATGGAAAGAATATTGTAGAGGAATCTATGAAACAACTGACTGTGAAAGCAGAAGTCACCAGTGTGAATTATTATTGGAGGAGAAAGAACCCGAAGCGACAATAGAAGAAGTTTTATGAGGAATAAAGAATCTGAAAAATGGTAAATCACCAGGATGTGGTGAGATAACGGCCGAACTTATAAAAGCAGGAGGAAAGGAATGTGCAGCAATCTGTCATGCACTATGTAAAAAGATATGGCGATCGGGTATTTGGCAAAAAGAATGGAAAAAAAACTGTATTCATACCATTGATAACGAAGGGTAACCTGACATTCTTCAAAAACTACATTACTGTTGCCCTGATTAGTCACGCCAATAAAATTATGTTAAAAATCGTAATGGGTAGACTTCGTATGAAAATAGAAGAAGAAGTCAATATGGTCGAAGCTGGTTTCAAGCAAGGAAGAGGATCAAGAGATAATATATTCAATATAAGATTAATAGTAGAGAAATGTAGAGATTTTAATGCGAATCTACATTTATTTTTTATAGACTACTGAAAGGCATTTGGCTGTGTATAACACTCTAAACTTTGATACAATTAACATCACTGCTGGATCTAGAAAAACAAGCAATGGTAAGAACAAATGGTGAAAAAACAACTTGATTTGACATAAAACAAGGGGTCCGTCGGGAGTGCATAATGTCGCCTTACTTATTTAACTTGTATAATGAAAATATAATGAGGAAAGTTGGAGACTTCTTCTTCTTCGTTACCTTCTACCATCGAGATAATCCAGTGCATTTACTCCTGTAGTTGTCGCGATAGTCTCATTTAGGAGGGTCAGAGCATCGTGGGGTTTAGGCTTGTATTCTCGGTGGGTCACCTCTAGAGCAGAGTAGCTCTGACCGCGAGACTATTGGCCATACCGATTAAACTTCACTTAATCCTTCCCATCTTCTTTTCACGACGGCGAAGCGCAACAACCCTAATCGCATTTTTCTTCATTGGCCTAGATGAGTTTCACCCCACGCACGGCAGCTGAAGAATTTTGTCAGCAGCATATGTTAAAGATGATGCAGACAAAGAATATTACGATGCCATATCAATTGGAGGTTATGAAATACCAGAGATTAGATAAGCTGATGACACAATATTACTGTCAACAAGACAAAAAGGAATGGAAAAGCTAATTATGTCTGGAAAGAAATTTGATGACAACTGACAAAGCATACAAGGCAGCTGAAATATGTATCAGTGAATGAAAATTGAAATAAGTGGAGAGTTTTGAATATCTTGGATCAGTACTAACTAATAATGGAGATACAATGAGGAAAATTAAAAGGAGGACATCTATTGCTCTTTAAAAAGTAAAACAACTAAAGAATCTGTGGAGAGGAACAGACATAACTACAAAAATATGATTTTTAAGGGCATGCATCTTTCCAATCGCAACATATGCTGTGAGACCTGGACACTTAACAAAACAACCGAGAAACACATAAATACATTTGAAAGCAAATGCTACAGAAGAGTTCTTCAAATATCATGGTCATCAAAAAGAACAAATATATCCATACTACAAGAACTTAATATTGAAAGAGCCTGGCTGGTAAAAAATAAATATTTTGGACACATTAAACATGATAATCTAGAGAAGACCGTCTTGGAAGGGTACATAATGGGAAAAAAGAAAGAGAGGAAGACCAAGCCGAAGATGACTGCAAGACATCGTTTATGATCTGCAAATGGCTGCATCAGCAGCAGGCTATCTTCCTCACAACCGAGAGGCCACAGGAGTGGTGTTAGCGGGTGGGGGGGGGGAGTAGAAGTTCCGCAAGGGGCATGTAAATGAATGAATTAATGACATTTCATATACAGACGAGAAAATGTTAAGTAAGGTTCTTTTTGTTTCAAGAGTGTTCTCTCTCTAAATTACTAGTTGCAGTTTGTGCCCATCCAGTTTTTATTTTTATTTACTGACTGTATCTAGCAGTTGAAAGTTTATTTGTAGCATGCTTTAGTTAGCCAGATGACTGAATTTTATATGTACCATGTTCCACAAGATGACTGAAAGTTTATTTGTATCATAAGCCGCCATATGATTGAAAGTTTGTTGTATCATGATCGGCCTTAGAAATGAACGTTTATTTGTAGCATGATCCGCCGTAGGAATGAGCGAATGGTTCAAGATTGAAATAGGCGTGAAGAAAGGATGCATACTATCTCTCTAGATTTTTGGAATTGATATATTGACTTCATAAAGTAAAAGTGTTGCACAGGTAAAACGTGCATTGTATGTGTACATTGGGCCCAACTAGATGATCTTCATTTTGCAGATGACATACCTGTTATCAGTGAAAGTGTGAATTTCATGCAAGGAAAAAAAACAGATATCCTGTCTTCATTGACTAGCAAAATAGGGCATAAAATTAACAAGGAAAAGTAACAAACACCTTCAAGAATCTTGTGAGCATATGGCACTGAAAAGTTATAAGCAGAAAAAAAAAACAAAACAAGATTATTCAGTTCAGATGTAATCCCCAGCCTCATTTATGCATTCGCAAGGTGCAAACAACTAAAGAAATAGACAAGGAATTAGACTCTTTTGAAAACAATTGCCTAAGTAAAATACTCGGTATAAATTGGAACAACTTTAAGAACAATGCAGAGATAAGACAGATGAGTGAACAACAGCCTGTCTCATGGGTGATCAGAAAAAGGAGATGGGCATGTATGGGTCACGTGATAAGAATAAACAATCAGAGACTTCCAAAAGAAGATTTAGCAAGTGGAAAACAACAGGCTGAGGAACAAGAGGCTGGTGACATGAAATTCTATGGAGTAGATTGTAGAGAGAATGAATGATATTTATTTTATGATCTTCTGAGGCCAAACTAGAGGGCATAAAATTCCTGGATGAGGTTGAAAAGTTCGCCGAAAATAGAATGACGTGGCGAACTAACACGAAAGCCCAATTTGATGTTTAACAGCACGAGAATGATATATATTTTATATCTTATCCTATATCCTTCCCGTGCCGTTAAACCTCACATAAGGCTCGCAAGGTACGTCGCCAATTTTTCTGTCTTCTGCGAATCTTTCAACATCATCAAGGAACTTTATGCCTGTTAATTTGGTCTCTCTTAACAATGTACTCTTCAGATTTTCACCATATATATATATATATATATATATATATATATATATATATATATATATATATATCTTACACATGCTTAGTCTTCTTATATCTTACATCCTTCACGTGCTGTTAAACGTCACAGTGGGCTCGCATAGTTGTTTGCAATATTTTACTGCTTTCGGCGAATTGTTCAACTACATCAAGGACTGTTATTTCCACTAAACTGGCTTCTCTTAACAATGCCCTCTTTAGACTATCAAGTGGTCGACCACTTTTTCTTCTGCTTGTTGTGCTCCATTTGATAGCTTGATTTGGTATTCTCTTACTGTTTCTTCTCATCACATGACCTTCATATGTTAATCTTCATTTTTCTTATCACCCATGAGACAGGTTTGTGTTTGCTCAAATGTCTTATCTCAGTGTTGTTCTTAAATTAATTAAACTTTATATCAAGTATTTTGCTGAGGCATTTGTTTTCAAAACGTCTAATTTGCTGTCTATTTCCTTAGTTGATTTACAACTTTCATATGCATAAACGAGGATGGATATCACGTTTGAATTGAATAATCTTAATTTTGATTTTAATGCATAACTTTTGTTTTCCATACATTCTCAATATTTTTGAAGGACAACGCTGCTTTTGGAATTCGAATTCTAACTTCCTTCCTGGTGTCACCATCATGGTCTTTGTAGCTGCGAAGGTATGCAAATTGGTTTACTTCATAAACAGCTGTTTCTTCTACGTATATTTTTCCTTCTCTATTAATGAGAGATTTCATTATTTTTGTTTTGTCTCTGTTTATTTCAAAACCTATTTTGCTAGTCAGTGAAGACAGGGAATCTGTTTTTTTCCTGCATCGATTTCACATTGTCACTTATACGATTTATGTCATGTGCAAAAACCAAGATCTTCTATTTTGGGTACCATGTACCCAGTCATTGCCGGTTTTACCTGTACATCATCTTTTCATTATAAAGTCTACAGCAATTCCAAAAAGCAAATGAGATAATATACATCCTCATTTCATGCCTGTTTCAATCTGAAACCATTTGTTCATTCCTTCTTCTGTCTTGACTGCACAAATATATCTGTTGTAGAGATCTCTAATGCGGTTCACAATTTAGATGGCAATCCATATTGTCTTAAAATTCTCCACAATGAATCTTTATGTATGCTATCAAATGCCTATTTTAAAGTCTATAAAGTTCAGGATGATTGATCTTACAGGGCCAAAATCAAAAACATGGTTGTTTCTTACACTTCCCCTTTTGCTTATGATCCATGGCTTGTGTCTGTGTCAGTGGTTTTATAAGCGAAAACCTTGTGAAATTAGACGAACCTGACGGTTGATCACCGTAAGTGAAGTGGATACGCAGATGGTAAGTTATGTATCGTGACTTTATATCTTGAACTTAACTTCCCGTGTAAAATGTACTGTGCTCATTTAGAAAATCAAAGTAGAAGGAACATGCATCATTATCAGTTCGAAAACATAAATATGCTACGAAGATGGTGTTACATCTTTTCTTCCGTCTATACATATCTCAGTATAACGTTTCTATTATTTAAATGTTCCCAATTGCAAAGGCCAGATTATACTGTTATACTGCGTAATACGGCTAATATATTCTATGTTTTATACTTAATAATATTGTTAATATATTCTATATTTTTATTCCATTATTTTTCAACTATATATATATATATATATATATATATATATATATACTGTTAAAAAACACAGCACTACTGTAGTAGTATTCGACACCAAATTTCAAACTTTTATCATTTTATTTCACGAAATCAATGTTTCAATCTTGGTTTGAAGAAACATTAAAACTTAAACAATAACATGATGTTCATTAAATTTGGTTTGGATCATTATTCTTTACGACTGAGGCCTCCGTTACAGTAAGGTGTATGGCATCGTCTGGCGTATATCAGAGAACGACATCTTTTTTATATGCATCCGATTAGCAGTTGGATATGTTGTTGTGAGATGGCTGCCCACTATTCCCGCAATGCAAGAAACGACTGTTGGACATTGGTTGGCGCCACGTCTCTCTGGTGGACTTGTCTGTTGAGTTCATCCCATACGTATTCTTTTGGGTTCATGTTTGATGACATAGATGGCCACAGAATGATCTGGACGTTGTTGTCAGCGAGGTACTTGGTGTTGAGTTGTGCCACATGAGATAGAACGTTATCCTGCTGAAAAATTTCTGCAGCCAGAAGTGGAAGGACGCGAGGACGAAGAATTTCAGCCACGTATAGTTGGGCATTCAGGCGTCCTTCAATTTGCACCAGGTCACATTTCCCCCTTGAAGTTGATCGTTCCACAAACCAGTCCACCTCCACGCAATTCTGGGCGTAGCGCTCATGGACTGTGACGTAAACTCTTCTCCGTCTATTGTGTCGCTGGAGCAGAAAAAATGACTCATCACCAAAACAAACCCTTCTCTAATCATTGGCAACTGACGATGCTGGTTCTCCCGCTGCATGCCCATCAGTCAGAACAAGACCTCTCTAGGGCTTTCAGGCCCAAAAGACCAGCGACGTGCAGCCGGTTATTGACCGTTTGATCTGAAATTTGACCAGCTGCAGTCATTGACTGGACTGTAGAGGACGCAGACGCAAAACGATTCCTGAAGTGAAGCAGCCGTATGAAGCGGTTTCGGCAGGAGTTGTGACCATGCGTTTCCCACTCTGCGGCCGGTCTGCAACTGAGCCATTTTCTTGAAATCGTCTCCAAAGGCGACTAATGGTGTTTCTAACCACATTAAATTACATAGCAACTATAGTTTGTGACTGTCCAGTCTGTAAGCATCCAATGATGATGAGCCGTTGTTCTGTAGCGATATGAGCCATATTTGAGCATAGAATTTTCAAATGAATTGATTCGAGGAGCGTCAATCTTGTATAGGCATTCAATAACATGGTCAGTGAGTTTTGTGCTCAGTAGGTTTCACTGGATTCTCGTGAACCTGTCATGAGTTATTGTCAAAAATTCTGTTTTGACTAGTGTCGCTTTTCTGTGCTCATAAATAATCTGCTGAGTACAATTCAGATCAGCAGGTGAAGCTGATTTCCAAGTGAACGTTTAGGGCAATTTGCCCTTTTCTGATCAGCAAACTTCAGTTTAAATCAAACAGATTTTATTTTAATGCAAAGAAGGTTGAGATCAGGTGTTGACTGTGACACTGTGAGTTGTTAATAGCAGATATAAAGATAAAGTAAGCAGATATGGAGATAAAGGTAAAAGGGACATCTAGTAGATCAAGACCACTCCGCTCTGAGGTTACAAAGATACCAGAACAACAGCAGGGCACCACTGAACTAGTATAAGTCTATTACTGTTACGAGCCAGCAGGGCACCACTAAACTAGTATAAGTGTATTACTTTTATGTGTCCAAAGCATCAAGAGATATAATTATGTGGGCTTTAACTGTATCTTTATACACTTACATGTTGTTGTTGCCTGTAAGAGTTGGTAACACTAGTCTACCAAAAAGGCACTCTTGTCAGTATGGTATACACTGAGTGACACAACAACAATGGCAGGTTGGCAACCGCTACAACAAAAGACGGCAGTGTTATATATGAAATTTTGACAGGACTTCAGACTGACTCGACAAGACTAACAGCTAGAAAACCCCAGGAAGATAATGATAGTCCAGCTACAAGGATATGCATCAAAATATTTATTGAATAAAGAAATGAGCAATGAAAATGGAGATGAGGAAAGAGGACGAGCTGCCAACATGGCAGATTGACTGAATAAATATCACAAGAGCTTCACGGCCGCGTAGTCAACACCATGAATAAGACATTTCTGACAACTGTTAACTATTATCAGCATCTACTTACAAATTAATGAAATTCCAAAAAATATCCAGAAAGCACATATCTTCCAAACGTTGGAAACCAGAACAACACCATTCTGTCATGACAAGGACAACACTACTAAATAGCTTACATTACACTGACAAAGAAAACTTGTCATAAACGACACTTTGCTGAAACTGAGTCTACTACATAACGGGAACTGACTACTTGCAAACTCCTTTACTAGAAAATGTGACTACTACACAAAGCAATCCTAATAAAACTTACTCCAGCTTAAAAATCCTATACTAATTCTTTTCACGATTTGCGAATATTCTGTCTTGACGAAAAGCTCACTCCACGCGAATAATAATGCTTTTCTAAACTTTGGTTTCGTAAACAAACAATTTCCTAAAACTAAGTCTCTGTTACTAAATTTACTCTGTTGTGTCAGCAACAGACATTCCAAAGTGAACACCTAAAAACTTTACCTAAGCTCAGATAGCCCGTGCAAATTTACCAGAGCTGGAAGTAACTTGTAATATCCACGTGAGATGACCTTCTAAAAAAATCGATATACAACAAGGAACATAATCAAGTACATTTATTTTAAAGTATATTACTTCCCTTAAGCTGACCTAACAAACGGAAAGTTTATTTTTAGCATACTCCATAAGATGACGGAAAGTTTATTTTTAGCATTGTCCACAAGATGGCGAAAAGTTTATTTGTAGCATGCTCTTATTTGTCTCACTGTCTTGATACCTTCTCACCTATATGCTTGAATGCAAATTTGCTTTCTATTTATTTGGTTTGAAAAATGTGTCTTAGAAAATAAATGTAGAAGGAGCATGCAACATTATCAGTACGAAAACACAAATATGCCACGGGGATGGTGTTAGAACTTTTCGTCCGTCTATTTGTGGAAAACATTTGTGGAAGCTCCGTTTGTCCTGGGCACTTAAGGTTCAGAGAGAGAGAGAGAGAGAGACAGAGAGAGAGGGAGAGGGAGAGAGGGAGGGAGACAGAGAGAGAGGGAGAGAGAGACAGACAGAGAGAGAGACAGAGAGAAAGACAGAGAGAGAGGGAGAGAGAGACAGAGAGAGAGGGAGAGAGAGACAGAGAGAGACAGAGAGAGAGACAGAGAGAGAGTGAAAGAGAGACAGAGAGAGAGAGAGGGAGAGAGAGACAGAGAGAGAGGGAGACAGAGAGAGAGACAGAGAGAGAGACAGAGAGAGACAGAGAGACAGAGACAGAGAGAGAGACAGAGAGAGAGGGAGAGAGAGACAGAGAGAGAGGGAGAGAGGGAGACAGAGAGAGAGACAGAGAGAGAGACAGAGAGAAAGAGAGAGGGAGAGAGAGAGAAATGTATCTCTGTATCGCGTTCCTAGTATTTTGTTTTCCCCCTCTGAAAAGGCCAGAATACACTGTTATACTGTTTTATATGGCTAATATATTCTATATTTTTATTACATTACTTTTCTACTCTATACGTAATTTTGTACTAAAACTTCTATGCGGTATTTTTCTTCCGTTTCAATATCCATATTCCGACACTTCTTTTCAGTATTCATATTTAATCTAGAAGATTTTTATTTTGTGCACAGCATCATTCTTGTTTGATTTCAGTCAAATATTTTAGTTTAATTTGTAATTGCACTTTCAATCAGTCATGATTAAAGTTTTTCCAGCATACAGACTCATTGTGGGAAGACATGCTTTTACAATGGTTCAAGAGAATAAAGGATGCTGGATCCCTAGAAAAAAGCTTGGATCTGGACTAATTCTGAGTAGTCAATTAAATAAATACTAGTGCTACTTTTAGAAGTGAAGTATTGGGCAAACTGGTAGGTTGAGAAGACTGAAACCTAAATAGAAAGATGTCCGAATTAAAGAAGAAAATGAGGATCTAGTAATTAAGGTTTTCTATAATAGCATATCTTTTTTTATATTTTATTTATCTCAGCAGCTATATAGACCACAATGGTGACACCAGAAAAGAAGTTAGAATTCGAATTGGCAAAGCAGCATTGACCTTAAAGAATCTTAAGAACATATGGCTTTCAAAAGTTATAAGCATAGGAACCAAATTATGATTATTCAGCTCAAATGCAATATCCAACCTCATTTATGGTTGTGAAAGCTGGAAAACAACTAAAGAGATCAACGCAGAGATAAGACAGATGAGCAAACAACAAGCTATCTCATAGTTGATCAGGAAAAGAAAATAGACATATGTCGGTCATGTGATGATAAGAAATAATAAGGGAATCCCCAAACAAGCTATCAAATGGGAAACAACAGTTCTAAGAGAAAAAGATCGACAACGTGAAACTCTAAAAAGGACATTGTTAAGATAAGCCAATTCAGTGTGCATAACATCCCTTGATGAAATTGAAAAACTCGCCGAAGACAGGACATACTGGCAAACTACCATTGCGGGCCCTATGTGACATTTAACGGCACGGGAAGGATGTAAGATATATATGTAAGATAATAGCAACAAAAGCACAAATGTCAGTGAAACACTCATAATTAGTGTATGTATAAGTGTATGAAACTAAGTATACAACTATATACGAAACCACCGAGTAAGGATGTAATAAAAGAAATGTAAAAACGTAAATAAAAAAAGTACAAACAACTTTAAATAATTTTATGAGAACTCAACTGTCACCTTTCGGTTTGCACCTTAATCACATAAAGACATTATAGGGCAAAGAACTAGTTCACATGAATGCTATACAACAAATAGGAATGGATAAAACAAAAGAATAAATGGAGCACTTACCTATGACTTGTAAGAAGCCTCGTCCAAGAGTGAGTGTGGTAGTGAGTTGAGATTGTTTAAATGGAGCGTTGCAGTGTGTGATAAATGTGTAGTTGAGAGGATGTGGAGACTGCGGAAAGGTGAGTGATACAGTGATAATCTAGCCAAGTGAAGTTGAGTGGAATATGTGGATGTGGTGTGTGTCGAGGGTTTGAAACCTAATGAAGTGAGTACAATATGTATTGCAGGTGAGGATGGAGCAGAACTTAGTTCAGATAGAATATGATTGTGGAGAAAGGGAATGTTACGAGTAGCTGAATTTTGAGTTCTGACGATGTGGATTCAACATCTTATATTCCTGAATGCAACGGTTCTCAATCGCTAGGTAGCTTCTGTCATAAGAGTGACATTGTTTAATGGTTGTTGCTAGGAAATCGGATTTGCCTCTGTGGTTGGGACTGTTAAAATTATTAGCGACTGGTTTAGACGCTTACTGAGTGACATCAAATAAATATTTCTGCATGCGGTCACCAGATCTCAGATCATTTTAACAAACATAAATTATGAGACATCATTTTCACACAGTGGCGTATATTATATTTCGGAACTCGCATATTATTCTCCGATGAGGAGAGAGTGTAGTTTTGATTGAAGTAAAATTATATTTTATCTTTTTTTCCATATTTTTATTTAATTCCTGTACGTTTTTTTTATGATTAAAAAGGATGCAAACCGAATGTCACAATTATGTGCTCGTTAATTAATAAAGTTCTCCCTATGTTTTCCTTGAGTAGTTTTAACAATTGCTAGTAAAGGACTCTTTTCAAATCAGAAGACAGATAGATTGGGTTAGATGCCAGATGTATATGATTGGAAACTGACAAGGATCATTTCGCTGATCTGTGTCTCTCAAAGCTGTACTTCATGAGCATAGCTGTTGTCAAACTACGTTTGTGTTGTAGGTTTCAGTTTCAATGAATTCTCATATTCCTTTCTTTATGTTCGGCCTTCATTTCCTCACCTAACAACACAGCTCTTAAGCACGTTGCAAAGCCTAACCATAACCAGCAGACATCTTAATGTCCCGATGTCGAGTATTATCACCATGGATGAGAAACTTGCACGCAGCAGAAACCAATAGTAACACATTTCATGTGCAATTATGACGACAAACTCACAGACAAGCGTCAAAACTAATGAATGTTACATAAAGATCTCCAACCCCCAAACTTCCAGTTAAAAACTCAAGCCTCTTGTCCTTTATTTATGAAGGAAACGAAAGAGACACATCTCATCACGTCAAAAATAATCACACTGTCTCTTCTCACCTGTAGACAGTAAAACGGGAGTTTCGTGATAAGGGACAATTCAACTGAAGTGGTTTTCTGTTTGTGGTTTCAGGTGGTTATTGCAGATCAAGTAGTCATCTGTGACGGGATGTCCAGACACTATATCTAGGTCTCCTGTAATATTTTTATAAAGATAAATCTCTAGTTGAAGAATGATCATGTAAAAAAATAAACTATTCATTTATTCATTAATTCATCAACAGTACTTCATGATATTACTATTGTAACTCTACATACAGTTGCGTCACTCACACAGAAGATTAATGGATGCGCACAGTGTACTCAACTGCGCTAATAACCCCATATGCAGCTGTGAAAAAGAAGTTACTATGCTGGTCACATCACTCTATGCTTGTGAGTAGGTCATGGAGACTGTAGACAATCACCGCAGTATGGGTTAACAGTATGGAACTTGTGAAAGAAAATATTAGTTACTTACATACAGACTATAAATATATAAATCTTTTTCTAGTACAGTTCAAATAAAACAGAAACACTAACACCATGTTCCAAATTAATGACTTGGGATTGATCAAATGAAATATAAATTATGTGTTTATAGGCTATATGACTCAAAGGTGTAGAACAGGAAGAGAAAAATTCCGTTTGTCCCGTGTGTGTCTGAAAGACGTAGCATAGAATAAGGAAAACATGGCCAGTGGTAGAATATTCACTATATTCTTCAGTGCTAGGGTACAAGATTATCGTCACAAACACCTTACCTGACATATAAAGCCTGCATTAATCATATGATACCGACTATTCTGACACCCAAAACAGCCAGTCTGGCAAATTTTACTATCAGGACAGTTTCCCTCGCTAGCACAAATGTATAAACTAGGAAAAAGGTAGGAGCAGCTTTATTACTTAACGATTACAAAGTTGTGACGTTTCGGCGTGTGCCTTAATCATACAAAAAATGCAGGACGAAGAAATAAAGAGAGGAGATAAAGTAGAGATTTACATGAGTGTTATGTTAAACAAAATAAATAAAATGAATGGAGCATATTTATTTTTTAAAATTTATTTGCTAGTGTGCTACTGTCCAATGCTAAGTCGACGACTCAGCTTCGCCACAATCATCCAGCTGTGGAAATATGTATATGTCTGCTTCTGGGCTGAGAAAGGAAACGTGGGCAGACAAGATGCTGACCACACACCCATGAGGTAAAGGAAACTATGGATACAAACATCATATCCTCTAGATGTTTCTGTGGTATGACAAGGCAGCGCTTTCTCCCCCTCTCATCCTGTACAGAGATACTCTGTCATAATAATGTTTCAAAATATTTTGCTATATCAACCCCTATGATGATGTAGGCATTCTATTTTACATTCACCTGTAACAATATATCTTACATCCTTCCCGTGAACATCGAGTTCACATAGTTGTTTGCCATGTTGTTCCACTCTCGGCGAGTCTTTTGATGGAACGTATTTAATATACCAGAGAAAGTCAATAATTAAGCATCAAATCTTCACGGACTAAAACAATTAGAAATTCATTGCCCACTTTTGGACAGCACCAATTGATGCGAAATTGGAACCAAAGATGTATCCCAGCATGCCATGGTTATTTAACAGCAAGCGCTTTTATGGAGTGAATGTGGTACATGCAGATATTCTTCACGAGAAGAACGGAGCGGATCTGTCCGTTTTCTGTTGGCCAACGTGTATAGTGTAAAATATATGTCAAGAAAAGCCGTGAGTATAACTGGGTTCAGAAATTCAAAGATGGACGAAGCACGTGGGTGATCGGAGTTTCAGAGATATCAGTCTAGACATTGTCAAGGAGGTAACTCATTGGTTGCTGCAGTAGCCAGAAACCTTTTTTTTATGCTGGCTTTCAAGGACTTGTGAATCGATGGATAAGTGTCTGAATGTGCAGTGGGATTATGTCAACAAACTCAGTTGTTTTTTCCTAGCTCATTTTGCAACTTATTTAATGACTTGCCCTATTAAAATGATGAATTTTGTAGTTCCAGAAACTATTCCTTCCATACTAGAGCAATTTTACTTCTTTTCATGATGTTCATTGAAACGTACTAGTTTTCTTATTTCCAGTCTTCTTAAAATTATAAACATCAAGTGGCAGATCAAAGTGATGAACTTGAGGAACTACAGCCTATAAGCTTCTATCTATGATGACAGTGCTAACAAGTAGAAACTTAGAGTGTATAAGAATGTAGCAAGAAATAATAACAGCTGCTGCACTCATGTAAAAAATAACAAAGCTGTGAACTGTGAAAGGAAGGAGGTCATGAGTTTGATAAAAAGTTAGAAAGAAAGATTTCTGCAACAATTTCTTGGACTATCGATACCTGGGAGTCACTTGTTGAAATGCGACCATTTCCTTTTCTGTAGATCAGTGTTGACAATACATTACTCAGCATTGGTTACCTCCCTTGAATTCGTAATCTCCCTTCAGACAAATACCCATTTATCTTTCACACGTTGCCAGGACGTCACAAGCTGCAACTACTAACTAGGTCAAGTGCTGATATTACGTTCTAGACGTTTAATGAGTGTAACAAGATAAAGAAGGTAACTTGATGAATGGCAGGAATATGAGTGATTAAAAAAAAACAGCTTCAGCTCATCCATTTGATAAATCAGGTCATTAAACTGGTAGTAAACCTTCACCCGTACATCACAGGAAAAGAGAGTAGGGCTAAACATATCAAGGTTGAAATATTACAGAAAACTCCATAATTGACAACGACAAATATAACATCCGCACCGGTCAGTGTCCATCAAGTTCTCTCCCTACTTAACACACTTCCCAGCGGTCCAGGCTTAAATCACACCCTTCCCCCTCCCCGCCAGCCCCGTGCTGTACGTTTCACTGACTGATCAGTCTTTTTTTGTTGAAGAACAACCAAAATGTAAATACTAATCATAGGCGTTGCCATTAAGAGCGTAATGGGGCTGACATCCGTAACATATGCTATCACAAGGAGACTTCTGAAGGATTGAGATTCATTTCTAGTGAGACACGAGAGATGAAACTGAAAAATGATCACGGAATCGCAAGAAGGGACCGGAAATATTGTTTTGCTGTTAGTGTAGCTAGAAAAGCATATGATGCTGTGTAAGCTGCACAAAAGCTGACATTCACTTGCTTTAAAAGCTCACTCTAGAGCTATAAATTGTATCTATTAACATTTCAGCTATTATAAATACAAATAAATCGAGCTTTTCTTACACAAGGACTGTAAACAACTAAAAGGACTGATAGAAAGGACAAGTGAACCTTCACAATGTTTGTTTACTTACTACTGGTCTTCTTGATGCTGATACCGACCACCGTCTCAACACAAACAGACGATTATCAAGGTATAACATAAACAGTATCTGCATGTTTCTTTGCATAATATGTACCTGCTTGCTGAGTGTATAGATTCTCAGTATGTCTAGATGATGCTTCAGAGTTTCATTTATCGAGGTCAGGCAGCTGCTATTGATAATGAGGACAAGTTTAACTAGAGATAGAAGAGAAGGATATAAGTGGACAAAAATAATGAAATGAATAACTTTTAACATTATCAGACATGAGAAACGAACTGAATGAGCCAAAGTGAGTATCTTACATGGTAAAAAGGCATTACAGTGGGTGGACATTGTCTTGGAAGCAGAAGGCTGTTATCAGTTATACACTGACGTACTGTGAAAACTAAGAGTGGAGGAAGTTGGGGCGGGGATTGCATTCTTCCTTCGCCAGGAAAAACTGGAGCAGAATGTTGATGATCATGATCAGTCTGAGTGATGATCTGAAAGAGTTTTGTTGTTGTTCCGCTTTCCACAGTAGAGAGTGTCCTGCATAAACAAATGCTATGAAAGACTCAATGATATAGAGAAAAACAAATGGGGAAGATAACAGATGTTAGATTCAGCTCGACCGAAGTAGCCAACATCTGACTTCATAATTTGAGAAACATTATTGCGGAGGTTGCTTGGGGGTGAGAGGAATGATAATTTCAGCTCGACCAAGGTGGTAAAGGTCAATGATGATGAAATCTGCCAAGAATTCCATTTCTTCGGATAATCCGGGAAATTAAACCAAAAACACCTACAGAATCTAGTGACGCGAATATACTTTGACAGTCTGCCCCGTTCCAGAAATGTGCCTGCCCAACAGCTCCCCTGTATGCCGCACGGTTGTCTCCCCAACAGCTCCCCTGTATGCCGCACGGTTGTCTCCCCAACAGCTCTCCTGTATGCCGCACGGTTGTAAAGAAGATGCCCCTGCTGCTTATATAAATAATTCATGACGTTTAATATGTACACAATATTTAGTTTTTCTCTGATTGGCTCTTGACTATCTAAACTTCTTCAACATTAAGTTCTTGTAGTATGGATATAATTGTTCCTTTTTGTCTTCTGTAGAATTTACATGCAAAGCCATTTAGCTGCTTCTCAGCTGTTACGTTAAGTGTCCAGGTCTCACAGGTATATGTTGCGATGGGGAAGATGCATGCCCTTAAAAATCTTATTTATGTATTTCTGTCTATTCCTCTTCACATATTCTTTAGTTGTTTTACTCTCTGAAGAGCGATAGATGACCTCCTTTTAATTTTAATTTCCCTCACTGTATCTCAATTATTAGTTAGTAATGCTGTTCACTAATCTTATGGACGGTCATAATTAGCTTTTCCATCATATCTGTGTTGTGGACAGTAATTCTGTGTCATCAGCATATCTAATCTCTGATATTTCATAAGCTTCAATTTTTATGGCATCGTAATATTTTTTGTCTACATCTTCTCTAACATTCCTCATTATATTTTCAGTATACAAGGTAAATAAGTAAGCGACAGTATGCACCCCTGACAGAGCTCTTATTTTATATCAAATCAAGTTGTTTAATCACCATTTATTCTAACTACAGCAGTGATATTAATTGTATCACATGTGTCAAAAGTACGGACTCGAAATGAATATCCGAAAGACAAATGTCATAGTAATCAGTAGAGAAGAAAGAAAACCAGAAGTAAATATAAAAAAAAATGCTAATTAATTGAACAGGTGAAAAGCTGCAGGTATTTGGGGGACAAGATAACAGAGGACGGAAAACGAGAAACCGAAATTAACAAAAGAATGGGTTTGGCAAAAATACCGTCAGTGGAATGAGGAAGATCTATATGTCAAAACAAACATCAGAGCAACTGAGATTCTTACATCTTACATCCTTCCCATGCCGTTAAACATCACATGGAGCTCGCATGGTAGATTGCAAGATTAAGATGTAAGAATCTCAGATTACTGAGATTACGTATGGTAAAATGCTACATATATTCAACATTGCTTTATGGTATATTAGCCTGGACCTTGAGCAAGGCAACAGAAAAGACAATCGAGGCCCTTGAAATGTGGATGTACAGAAGAATAGGGCGTATCCCATGGACAAGAAAAACAACAAACAACGAAGTGCTGAACCAACTTGAAATGAGAAAAAAAATATTCAAAATCATAAAAACAAGACAGGTAAGATACCTGACTTGGGGATGTTAAGAAGCACAATACTAAATTGAAGACCTTTCATGAGGCCAATATCGAAGGGAAAAGAACAAGCGATATAGATGGATGGACAACAACAAGAGATGGACGGGGACAAGCTTGGCCGTGTACTCTACGAAAACGAGAACCAGAGCAGAGTGTAGATTCATTGCACGAGATGATGATGATGATGATGCTGATGATGATGATGATGATGATGATCATGATGTATTCAGCAAACCATTCACTGCAAGAGAGATATCAGCGCTTTCCTGCAAATATCATAAAACTGGAATTATTAGTGAAAAAATTAAATTAAGACATATGTGAAAAGAAAGTGAACAGAAAGGCCTTACTTTGAACATCAAAAAGACAGAGACTATGCTTATATCTAAGAAACAGAATCCACCAGCAATCAGTATTAAATTAAACGGAAATATTCTAAAGCAGGTGCAGAAATTCACATACCTTGGAGCAGTAATACCTTTAGATGGGAAATGCAGAACAGAAATTAGGAACAGAATAGGCCAAGCAAAGACTGCATTTCAGAGAATGAGAAACATATTAACTAACACATCTTTATCAATGAATGTTAGAAAACGAGTCCTAAAATCCTATATTGAACCTATCTTGTTATATGGAAGTGAATCATGGAAAATAGGCAAGTCTGCATAAAAATCATTTGAAGCAGCAGAAACGTGGTTTATTAGAAGAATGTTGCGAATCCCATGGACAGCAAAAATAACTAATGAAGAATGTATGAGAAGAGCTGGAGAGACAAAAATCCTTGTCAAAAAGATAAAAGAGAGAGAGACAATGTATTTTCATAGGACATGCAATGAGAAGAGGGAGCATTGAAAATATTATAACAACAGGAAAAATAGAAGGAAGAAGATCAAGAGGAAGACCAAGAGAAATGATACTGGACAGTCTGACGGGATGGTGTGAGAGGAGATCACCAACTGAACTGATGGCCTGCATGAAGGATCGGGTACTCTGGAGAAGCATTATAGTCAACGCCAGTCGGCACGGCACCTAATGATGATGATGATGATAATGGTGATTATATGTGATTTCTTTTCGTATGAACAAATCGAAGAATGTTTCACTGTCGTACTGACAGTAATCTCTTGATGGCTTTCAGATTGCATGAGTGGATGGTTTGGAGAAAACTGCATGTACAAATGTCACTGCGCTCACTCCAGATCTTGTGACATCAACGGTGACTGTCCTCAGGGTGAAGGGTGTGAAACTGGCTTCTTTGGTCCGGCCTGTCAATACGGTTAGTTTTCATAGAATTTATGTTATGTCTTAGTGAGTCGAGGATTTTAAACACGAATTTTGGTGCTGGCTTATCACATTTTATTGATGGTAGATAGAATTAGTTACACACTCTTCTATTATGTTCTGCTTATGTCTTATGTCTGACGTCTCAGCCATGCATTTTACTAGTATTATGTCTTAGTGGCTCTGAACTTAAACCTCCACTGTAATTTGACTCCGCAGTATTAACCATCGTGTATCAAGAACAGACAGTCGAATTTCTCTCTTTCAAACAGTCGAAGTCCATCTCTTTTGTCGTTGTTTCCTTGTCGGCTTTAGTGCCTGCTTGGAGTCTGGTGGGGGTCTGTTGATGTCTACTTGGTGTCTGCTTACTATACGCTTACAGATGAACTTTCCCAGGTACGGCAGTCACTCACTGGCAAAGCAAACAGCAGCTGTGTAGATTATGATGGTTTTATTTGGTGCAAGTGCCGACATAATGGCGATGACGATGAGTGGGAAACAGTGACAGTGACAATTCTAAATAACACGACATAACGTTACTCCAGTAAGACAACATATATGATTCCAGGCGTCTACTAACGGCAAAAGAATCATACCCCATACAAGATTGTACTAGATTAACTATTCTATACTATAAAAACCACTGCCGACAACTAAGACACAGACTAACTTCCTACACTACAAAACTAAGACTGACCCTCAAAGCCTAAATTTGCTCTCTTGATCAGCTGATCAGTCTCTACTTCCACGAGGTCCACGGCCACCCCTGTGATATGCAAACACGAGGTTAAAAGGAACTGAAACAATCAGTTAATAAATCTGCGGGACATAACCTTGCTTATCACAAACCTTTAGATTCCAAAATGACTTACCTAACTTTCTACATTAATACATCCCATATACTATTATAATTTGTGGCCTGTGTGTGCGCTTACTGTAAACAGTTTTGTACCAGTTATCCATGAGAGAACAGTAAATGGCATTGGTTCTGCAGATTATGTACGCACAAAACCGTTTTTCATATAGCATTTTGTCTCATTGCTATGAGAAGTAAGAAGTATGCTAGCCATAGTCTGATCCATCTTCCCACTATACAGTTCTTATCATCATAGAAGCCTTTCTTACGACATCTTATCACAATAGAAGGCTTTCTTGCGACATCTTATCACAATAGAAGCCTTTCTTGCGACATCTTATCACAATAGAAGCCTTTCTTACGACATCTTATCACAATAGAAGCCTTTCTTGCGACATCTTATCACAATAGAAGCCTTTCTTGCGACATCTTATCACAATAGAAGGCTTTCTTGCGACATCTTATCACCATAAAAGTCTTGCTGGCTTATCCCTTTGTATGTCTAGGACTTCATGATTAAAAAGTAATAAAAATCTTATCTCACTGTCATAACTCCATGTGTTACACCAGTTAACGAGTTGTGAATTCGGCCTGCTGTCAACAAAGATAAATCAAGTTTAAATGAAAGAAAAGAAAAACTGTTGTGATCTTGCTTCAGAATCTAAGTAAAACATTGTGTTTCACGAACGCTCATTGAGTCAGAGGATAACAAAGCAGGCTTCTAACATCAAGCAGTGCCTTTCTTTGAGGTTTCGGATCGTCGCAATCATCATCATCAGATCAGTAAAGCTATTACGATGGGTCAGAAAATCCTCACGTTTTTTTCCCCGATACCCTAATGTCGGTCAAGGTTCTCGTCATAAACGCCCTACTGGCATTTGTAAAGTCTTGATTACGTCATGTCTTGCGTCATTCTGAAAAAGTACATTCCAGTTTTTAGCCAGTGAATAGCGAGATACGTCATCAGCAGAAGGTAATATTGTAAGGAGTGGAAAAATAAGCAAGCAGTGACCCGGTTTTGAATGGAAAATCCCCAGGCCTTCGAGTCCGGCGCTGACCAGGTATATATAAGACGAGAATAGAGAAAAAGAGAGATAAGTTGAGCACGTGGAAGTCCAGCGGCAGACGTGGACGAGGAGGGTCATTCGATAGATGGAGGCTGACGTGTATAGTTTAGTTGTGTGCATTTGTAATCAGGATTGAAATCATACTATTCAAGGAACCCTTTTTATGAATCAATAACGCGTGTGGAAATATATAAACATATGGACTTCGTGCGCATAGGTTTTATTTTGATTCGCATTGCCTTGTGGATGAGAACTTTGTAAATACATTGATCGTGATTTTAAGAAAAAGGATTGTTGTTTCGTGTTCCTGTTATATATATGTAAAGTGTGAATGTATGGTATAGTCATCCTTCCACCACTCAGTACGACGACGGCCAGACAAAATAAAAGATTGAATAATAATTCACGTCAGTAAAAGCACATATAAAATATTAATAAAAGTATAAAACATAAATACTACAATATGGCGAACAGCAAGGTTGTCTTTCACGTCCTCTTGCTGCATTATTGGAAGAAAAGCCTGAATGCCTCTGCAGCTGTCCCTGAAATTTGTAACGTGGAAGGACGCGGAACAGTAGATGACAGCACTGCAAGTAAGTAGTTATAAAGGTTCATATCTGGGGGCAACATCAAAGACAAGCCCACGTCGGGACGATGATGCCACGTTAAGTTCGTACACTCCTTGACCCAAGCATGTATCGTCCACAGAGCGCACGGCCGTGTTGATGTCTAATGCCAACCATTAGCAAACTCACATAACAGAAGGTTTCACCAACGAATCGTCACTGAGTATGAAAAGTGGATTATTTTGTAGTATTTCAAAACAGGTACCCATTGGCTCCAGCACGGCCATGTCACAGAGCCAATTGTCCGACGAAGCCAGTTCGGGAAGAAGATTATGCTTTGCATCTGAAAGAACTTCGAGGAGCCTCTGCACTTGGAAATGATTTAATTTGGCTGTTCCTTGGGCAGGAATCTTTATGCTGAGCAACGGAAGCGGCTGCATGATGTTCTGCGTACCCGATACTCAGCATAACAGGAAGAGGGCGCGTCTAGTCCAGGACAACTAGCCAGTGCTCACTTTCAACGTGGTCCAATAGAATAGGAGGAAATTGCGGTCCTGCCCTATCTACTGTAAATTTTCAACCTCTCACCCTCTGACTACAGTCTATTCCGCGCGTTGGCACACTTCCTTCAATGACGGAAATTTAATTCATTGGAAGAATTTGAAACTGGAGTGATGTAGTGTAAGGAGTGGAAAAATAATCAAGCAGTGACCCGGTTTTGAATGGAAATCCCCAGGCCTTCGAGTCCGGCGCAGACCAGGTATATAAGACGAGAAGAGAAAAAAAGGGGGATAAGTTGAGCACGTGGAAGTCCAGCGGCAGACGTGGACAAGGAGGGTCATTCGATAGATGGAGGCTGGCGTGTATAGTTTAGTTGTGTGCATTTGTAATCAGGACTGAAATCATACTATTTATGGAACCTTTTTTATGATTCAATAACGCGTGTGGAAATATATAAATATATGGACTTCATGCGCATAGGATTCGTTTGATTCGCATTGGCTTGTGGATCACAATTTTGTAAATACAAGGATCGTTATAGTAAGAAAAAAGGATTGTTATTTCGTGTTCCCGTTATTTATACGTAAGGTGTGAATGTATGGTGTAGTCAGCCTTCCACCACTCAGTACGACGGCGGCCAGACAATAAAATGATTGAATAATAATTCACATCAATCTAGCAAAAATGTTATTACTACTTTCAACTTGGTCCAATAGAATAGGAAGAAATTGCGGTCCTGTCCTATCTACTGTAAATTTTCAACCTCCCACCCTCTGACTACAGTCTATTCCGCGCGTTGGCACACTTCCTTCATTGACGGAAATTTAATTCACTGGAAGAAATTGAAACTGGAGTGATGTAGCATAGCCTTATAAGTAATGATTATTGTTATTATTATTATCATTAATGAAAATGATTATGAAAATATACTTTAAAGAAAATAGTAAGATCGAATAGCAACAGAGAAAATAAGGTCGAAAAAAAGAAAAAGAAAGGTATAAAACTTCCATGACACTAGAACAAGACGCGGCCATAAGTAAACAGTGAACAGAAAAAGATAAGACTCAGTGACGCTGTCATGTAGGAAAGACAAAAGAAGGACACCAGAAAGTAGGACGGTCCAGTGATAACAAAGCAGTGACTGGACGTTGACACGAGTAAACAAAATAGAAAAGATGAATAGAAAAGTCAGACACAATGAAAAGCGAGGACACAATAAACATCCGACATGAAATAGCAAGATGATGACTTAGGTAAATAATAATTGTATAGACGGTGTTGACACTTGACACCTGTTAGATGACGCGATTGCTCGCGGCTTTTAAATAAAGGAGTGACAAACTGGACCAGATGACCAATTAAATAATTAGAGGCGTGGGCTATTTGACAACTGATTTACGAGATATAAGTAACGGGGCAGTTTGAGTGACGTACAATCAGAACGCTAGTGGGAACCAGTGGACATTTGAAGGGTGGAGCTAAAATACTTACTGGTTAATCCATCAAGCTGGACTTGAAGATAAAAAGGTGAGTGGAGAGACAGGAAAACGAGGAGGAACCAAGTAGTGTGGAACGAGGAAGAAGAAGAGACAGAAGAGAGAGCCCGAAGACGGAAGAACAGACTAGACGAAGAAGGAAGAGAAGTAGAGAGAGGAAACAGAGGACAGAGCCCCAAAGACAGTGGAACGAGGACGATCAGTGAACTGAGACCGATCCAAACAAGAGAAGAAGAGAAAGATAGACACACCAGAAGAGGGAGCCCGAAGAGAGAAGGATAAACAATCAGAGAAGAACAGAAGAAGAACACACACCAGAGAAGACTCGAGAGAGAAAGAAGACGTAGGTAACGACAGTTGGAATAGATGGACAATTAGGGCAATAGATACTCAGGAAAAGCAGTCTTGCAGAAGTAGTTTTAGGACAGATTGAATCTGTGTTTAAAGTGATTCAAGTGATACGAATACTGGTTACTTTGAAATTTCGAGTACAGTGGTTTAGTCGGTAACTGATTTACCACGTGTTGCAGATCGAATATAGTAGGGAGTTTAGAACTGTTCACCTATCAAATGTAGCGTATTGTGAATTTGAATGCTGCATGTAGAGTATGATAGTTTGATACTGATGTGCTTCAACGACGAAACTAACGAAGATGATGTCATATTTCATCGTAGTACAAGTGATGTTGTGAATTCTAAGTCGAATATCTTATTTGTCAGAAATAAATGAAATACGTAGAGAACATCATCGGACTTGCTCTGCTCTGATTTATTGAAGTTGTAATATTTGTGAACCATCGATGTGTTATGCTCAGAGAACCAAAGTCATCAAGAATAATAGTTCACAACTCTTCAATATTATACTGGTGCCGTCAATAATATGATTCATATCTTGTCATTGTTGAAATAGTTTCAGTGTCTTTTCCGAAATTCGAGACGAGACGACCTGGCGTAAAAGCGAACACAATGCGAAATACTAACGATCACGTGCTGATGTTATAACCAAACGTTTTGTGATTTCGACAGACATAGAACAGTTGATCTTTCTAACGGTGGGGGTATTCAGATCTCTGACAGTATCAATATTAACAACGAAATCAACGAGGATAGGACAACGCGAAGTACAGACGGTCACGAGCTAGAATGAACTGATGTGATCGGGTATTCTCTTCTTCCTGGTAGGTCCGCTATCACATCCCAGTCATTTCCGCTATCTAGCAGTGATGGTAAGGAGTGTCCCTTATTTCAATATTTGGTGTCGTACCAGCGCCTATGAAGTATTTAGGTGGGATCTCAACTCTCTTGCTGTTATTTGCTTTATCTTTTGACCTGTCTACAATGGCTATTAGTTCCTGCAGCACTCTGTTGTGCCACCAGGTGTAGCGTTCTTGATATAATGATACTCTACATGCTGACAGCACATGTTCCAATGTTTGCCTTTCGTTGCAGAGAAGGCACTTTGTGTCTTCTGATAACCCCATTTGTATAGGTTGGAGCCCGTAGGCAGAAGGTCATAAGTAGCTCTGATGATGAAGCTAAGTCTCAAGGGTGCCATTTTCCAAATGTCATTCCATGTTAGTGATCTCTGCAGGACTTCCTCCCATGTTAGTGATTTCTGCAGGACTTCCTCCCATGTTGTCCACTGACCTTGCTGTACCTGTTGGACTGTCTTCTGGACCCGCTTATCATCCTCTGAATTCCTTACTTCGCTGATGATCATATCCCTTCTTTCCTTACAGGAGGCCTTTGATCACCATTTGATTTCACCATGACCAAATCCCCTTCTGTTGGTCTGGGTGTATCCTATTACTTCTTTCAGCTCCTGCGTTTCCCTGGCTGCGGTCACTTCCTCACTTACTCTCCACTTTCGTCCAGATTTAAGTGTTGGCTGCACTTGTCGTACTACTGGATCTGTAGATTCTTATAGCATCATTGCAAGCCTTGTCTTTCCTACCACAGATCTGAATGGTAGCTGCAGTTTGCTCTTCTTGCAGTACAGTGCCACATCAGTTAATCCTGGTGGTATACCCAGCCACTTTCTTATGGATTTATTGATCTTTCTTTCGACTGCCTCTACTGTGCTGGTACTTAATTTGTGAATGAGTAGTGGCCATATCAGTTTTGGAATCAGCATGAACTGGAGGCACCATATTTTGAACTTCCCCAGTAGCCTGCTTTTGTCTATGATGTTCAATATCACTCTGTACTATTTCTATGACCTGCTTCACCGCATTTGAGTTTTTCATGGAAGCATCATATACTCTGCCAAGGCTCTTCACTGGCTCTTCCCCTACAGTTGTGATTATTTGATTTGCCACTGTGTACGATCTTTCTATCACTTTCCCCTTTCTGAGTGACAGATTTCTTGACTTCTTTGGCTTGAAGCTCATGCGGCACCATATGATCAGGCTATCCAAACGCTCTAACATCTTTTGTCCCTGTGCTTCACTGGTTGTTATTACTGTTGTGTCATCCATGAATGCTTTTAGTGGTGGCATTTGACATCCATTTCTGAACCTTGGGCCTTCTGCTGCTCCTTCTGCTGCTTTCAAGATTACTTGCATGGCTAGTACGAACAGTATGGGAGATATTGTACAGCCCATTGCAGTTCCTACCTGGAACTCAATCCATCTTGTAATACATCCTAATGTTCTAAACCTCATGAGGAAGCCTGTGAAGTTCATTTTCAGCATCTTCGTGTTTATTTTGGCACATGATACATGTCTAGTGCTAGCCATATCATCTGGTGTGGTACTGAGCCATACACACTGGCTAGGTCAAGCCACATTATCTGTAGATCTTGCTTTCCAGATCTTGCCTGCTGAATAGCTTCCTAAATCATTGAAGCATGCTCGAGACATCCTGGGGAACCTGGAATTTCTCCCTTCTGCACAGATGTATAAACATAACCATTATCTAGGAGGTATGTTGTTAGTCTATTTACCATTACGGAGAAGAATATCTTTCCTTCCACATTCAGAAGTGAGATCGGTCTGAACTGGTTTATTTCAGTGGAATTCTGCTCCTTTGGGATGAATACTCTGTTAGCCTTTTTTTCCATTCTTTACTTATGAGTCCCTTGGTCCATGCTGTTCGTAGAATTTCATGGAGCTTCTTTAGAAATTCGGGACATCTTTTGTAAAGTATGTAAGGGACGCCATTCGGACCTGGTGCTGACTTGCCTTTAGCTTTTCCTACGATCCTCTCTACTTCTTGGTCCACACTAGACCTTTCATCTGCTCGAGGGGTGTATGCTGATTTTTATCAGAGTATGTCTTGCTCAGATGTTTCTCGAGCACCTCCCTGCCTGCTTTCAGCGTACCTGATTTTGGCTGTTCAAATAACTGCTTGGCAAACCTGAAGGGATTTCGGTAGAACTTCTCTCTTACATATCTAGTTTCCCTCTTACTTTTACATAGTCTGTCAGCTCTGCAAAGGGCATTGTGCTGGGATTTTAGATGATGCCAAACCTGTCTTAGTCCTTCCTTTTCTGATTCGTGTTCCTTCTGGAGCATTTTCAGTGCATGGTTCTTCTGCTGTCTTATTGCTTCTATTTTCCTCTGTCTTCTGGACTTTCTTGGTGTTACTTTTTCTCTTCTTGCCTGTTTGGTTTGAAACTCTTTGTGGCAGTGAAGATATATGATGTTACCAAATGCTTTCAGTTTTTGCTCAAGGTTTTTCCCTTACAGTTGTTTGTCCAATTCTTTGCATCCTTATTTATGCTAGAGAAAACTGGAAATCAACTACTGAAATAGACAATAAATTAGACTCTTCTGAAAACAAATACCTAAGGAAAATACTTAGTATAAAGTACAATTAATTTAAGAACAACACAGAGATAAGACAGATGAGTAAACAACAACTTGTCTCACTGGTGGTAAAAAAAAGAGACAGATATATGTAGGCCATGTGATGAGAAGAAAAAATCAGAGAATACCAAAATAGGATAACAGGTGGAGCACAATAGGCTGAAAAAAAAAAGAGTTTGACCATGTGAAACTCTAAAGAGAACATTGTTAAGAGATGTCAGTTTTGTGGGCATAACATCCTTCGATGAAGTTGAAAAATTCGCCGAAAACAGGAAAACTTGGCTAAGAAATATGCGAGACCTCTGTGAAATTTAACGGCACCGGAAAGAAGTAAGATGGAAGAAGATATTTGATACACGTAGACGGCTAGACAAAAGGCATACAGCCTCATTTGTCAGAGCTGACCATATTTTCAAAATTTAAGACACCACGAGGACATTGAAGGTCAGCGTGTGCTACAAACAGAAATGAATCAGCCAAAGTTCGGCGTTTAAACATTGTACGTGGGAAATTCTGTCCACGCCACATCACATGCACCAGAATCAAAGCTCAGTGAACCAGCTCTGACACATCACATCGTGGACGTAAACAGTTAAATCATGGACACAGGGTCGAGGAATGGTACCAGAAGGTTTCGTCGAGGAGACGGAGGGAAGGGACATATGAAAGGAGCTAACGGTAGAAATGAAAGAAATATTTTACGGCAGACAGCCTATACTATGTATGCTCTGATATTTTTTTTTTGTCTTTTAAGCAAAGGTGTATTTCCTTGTGTGTAAAGTTCTAATGGAATTTCCACAGATAATTATATTGGAGGCCATGAACTTGTGTTACGTCAGCTGAACGTGTGCCTAAACTGAACGAATCACTTGATCTGACGCTCGATAATTTAAAGCTCAAGGCAGTATTCAGCACCAAACGCTCGGAGTACCTAGTATAATCACACGCAGCTGAGTCAACAAAGCAATGTCAGAAAATTAGCAGCAACTGCAGTAAACAGTAGCAGTTTCTGTTTATAGCATTCATAGCCAGTACGATCTGACGGACAGTCAAATAAGGTCAGGTCTGGTATCAGAAAGAGAGAAGTTCAAGTTCGGAAAAAGACCACAGTTTGCGCTGGTCGCAAAAGGAGCTAGCTTATGGCACATTTTACCTTCTATAGGAACAGTACGATATCTATGAAAAAATTGTTATATTCCATATACAAAAATTTTGTAAACAGACTAAGGGGGGGGGGGGGGGGAGGGGGAGAAGTGTGTAAGGGAATAGATAAGTAGTAGATAACTAGGTCGGTTGGCAACCCTAGGGTTATTTTTCTTGCAAATCAAACTAACATACATATCTAAGATTGTTTTACTGATCTCTGTTAATTTATCGTGATCGTTTTTTTTTTAGGATTTCAATATTGAAGGACGTTGTTTTAGTGATTTTTTAATAATATAAGCTGATCAATAACAACATATAAAATATGATTCTTTGTTCGATTTTGCTAAACATGTAATCATACTATGTAAGAACAATATAACTTTATCATTATTTGAAGAAGTAGTATTGATTGTGTTTGTTTTCCTTTACTGGTGTTCTGTGTAAATATGTGAGTTTGTGGAGGCTTCTTTTTACACATACGTAATAAAGATAAGATACCAACAAATAAATAATACAGTATAAAATGGATATAAACTACAGACAATTATCAATCCACTTTAAAACATATTATTATTCCTACAGATATAATAACAGTATTATAAAATAATAGATTATCCATTTGAAATGTGATATCCACCCTAATTTATGCATGCGAAATCTGGAGATCAACTAAAGAAACGGACAAGAAATTAGACCCTTTTGAAAACAAATGCCTAAGGAAAATTGGTATAAAGTGGAAAAAATTTAAGAACAACACAGAGATAAGACAGATAAGCAAACAACAACCTGTCTCAAAGGTGATCAGATAAAGATGAAGTATATCTGTAGGCCGTGTGATGAGAAGAAACAATCAGAGAATACCAAAGCAAGCTATTACGTGGAGCACAACAGGCCGAAGAAAAAGAGGTCGACCACGTTAAACTCTAAAGTAGATACTGTTTAGTGGGCATAACATCCCTTGTAGAAGATGGAAAAGTCGCCGAAAAAAAGGAACTTAGCAAAGAGCAATGCGAGCTTTATGTGATGTTTAATGGCACATGAAGGATGTAAGATGAATGATTATAAAATAATGCTTATTAGTTCGATTTATTGACCGTACTATCACACCCAGTCTCACCCCTATATATATATATATATATATATATCTATATATATATATATATATATATATTACCAGATATTTGTAACCTATTAGAATTTAAGGAAAAAAAGAAACGCAGCATTACTGTAGTCGTAATGCACACCAGATTTCAAACTTGTATTAACATTTTATTTTACGGAATTAATGTTTCAATCTTCTTATGTCTTCTTATATGAAGTGCATATATATATATATGAAGTCTTCTTATATCTTATATCCTTCCCGTGCCGTTAAACGTCACATAAGTATCGCAAAGTAGGTCGCCAATATTTCCTGTCTTCACCGAGTCTTTCAACCTCATCAAACTATTTTATGCCTGTTAATTTGGCCTCTATTAACAGTGTCCTCTTCAGAGTTTCACGTGGTCTGCCTCTTTTTCTTTCGCCTGTTGTGTTCCACGTGATAGAGTGCTTTGGGATTCTCTGATCATTTCTTCTCATCAAGTGACCAACATATGTCCATCTCCGTTTCCTGACCACCCGTGAGACTGGTTGTTGTTCAGTCATCTGTCTTATCTCTGCAGTGTTCTTGAATTCATTCCACTTGATGCCGAGTATTTTCCTTAGATATTTGTTTTCAGAAGAGTCTAATTTCTTTTCTATTTCTTTAGTTTTTTTTCCAGCTTTCACATGCATAGATGAGGGTGGATATTACATTTGAATTGAATAGTCTTAACTTGGTTTTTGTGCTTATAACTTTTGAATTCCATATGTTCTCAAGATTCTTGAAGATTGATGCTCCTTTTGCAGTTCTGATCCTAACTTCTTTTCTAGTGTCACCATCCTGGTCTATATAGCTGCCAAGGTATGCAATTTTGATTGACTTCTTCAATATATGTCACTTCTATGTGTATTTTTCTATTTTGATCCAGAGGAATTTTCATTATTTTTGTTTTGTCCTTGTTAATTTCAAGTCCTATTTTGCTAGCCAGTGAAGACAGGCTATCCGTTTTTTCTTGCATGGAATTCACATTACTACTGATAAGAGTTATGTCATCAGCAAAATCAAGATCTTCTAGTTGGGTCTCATGTACCTATTCGATACCTGTGTTACCTGTGCAGCATTTCTTCGTTATGAAGTCTATTGTAATCCCAAAAAGTAAAGGAGACAGTATACATCCTTGTTTCACACCTGTTTCAATCTGGATCCATTCACTCATCCCTTCTTCTGTCTTAACTGCACAAACATATCCATTGTATAAGTCCTTAGTGATGTTGACAATTTTAGATGGTATTCCATATAGACTTAAAATTTTCCATAATGAATCTCTGTGTATGCTATCAAACGCCTTATTAAAATCTATGAAGTTAAGTATTAATGGTTTCTGCTTTTCAATATGTTCTTCAAGTATTATTCTGAGTATAAAGATCTGGTTGAGACAGCTTCTCCCTTTTCGAAATCCTGCTTGTTCTTCTCTCATTGCAGTATCCACTATATCTTTAAGTCTATTCAAAATGACCTTGCAAAATACTTTTGACACAACTGATATTAAAGTTACTCCTCTCCATTTATTACAGTCACTAAGGTTGCCTTTTTTGGTATTTTAATAATGATTTCTTTTTCCCAATTAGAAAGGACGTTTTCTTCTTTCCAAATCTTGTTAAACATTCTCTGTAGTTGTCTCATGTTGTCACTATTGATAGCTTTTACACCCGAAATGCTAAAAGTGATCAACAGTGACTGTTGATCACTTTTAGCATTTCGGGTGTTATTTCATCTTCACCTGCAGCTTTGTTGTTAGCCATTAAATTAACTGCTGTTTCAATTTCATGCAATGTAATTTCATCTAGGTTGAGATTTAGTTGTGGGGCTGGTAAGTCGGTTGCAAGGTTTAACAATTCTTCTGGGTGTGGTCGATTAAGTATTTCTTGGAAGTTCATCCCATCTTTGCTTTTGGTCTTTACTTGATGTTAATAGGGTCCCAGTTTTACTAATGACTGATTTTTATTTTGATGTAATAGTATCTGTTAGCCTCTTTTGTATGTTATATAAAGTTTTGCTGTCTCCTGTTTTTGCTGCTTTTTCTGCCTCTTTCACCATATTGTCTATGTATTCTCTTTTATCCCTTTTAGCTGAACTTTTTACTTTCTTGTCTATTTCTTTGTATGTTGCTTTCGTCAGATCTTTTCCAAGATCTGTTTTTGCATTCAACATGTCTGATTTGACTGCTCGTCTTTCATGTATATACTTCCATGTTTTATCTGATATCCATGCTTTTCTATTTGGTTTTTTCAGTCTAGCGCTTGCTTTTGCTGCTGTGATTATGGCTGTGCTGTAAGAACTCCATAACTCATCTATACCTATGTCCTCAACTTCACTGGGTGTTTTGGAATGATTGGCAAGTTCCCGACTGAAATTAATGTTCGTATTTTCTTCCTGTAGGCTGTGGCTGTTTATCTTTCTGTGTACTGTGTTTCAATCTTGGCATGAAGAAATTTTAACACTTTAACAATGAAATTATGTTCATAAAATTTGATTTGGACTTTTATTCTATGCGACTGAGGCCTCCGTTTCAGTAAGGTGTATGGCCTCCTCTGGCATGAATCAGGGAACCACATATCCTTGATATGGATCCGATTAGCCGTTGATCTGTTGTGGGATGACTGCATTCAGGCGTCCTTCATCTCGCACCAGGTCACTTCTTCCCATGACGGTCATCGTCCCCCACACCAGTACATCTCTAACACGCAATTCTGGCCGTAGCGCTCATGGATTCTTCGGTAAAATCTTCTCCTTTTATGTGTCGCTGGAGCAGAACGAATGATTTATTAATAAACCAAACCCTTCTCCAGTCATTCGAAACGGCCCACTGACACTGCTGATTCGCCCACTGCAGTCAGTAATAGCGATGCTGGTCCTTAAGCCAGGACCTCTGTAGGGTCTTCTAGCCCAAAAACCAGCGTCGTGCGGTCGATTCCTGACCGTTTGATCTGAAATTCGACGAGCTGGTGTCATTGACTGGAGTGTTGAGGAAGCAGCCGTATGAAACAATCTTCGGCAGGAGTTTTGACTATGAGTGTTCCACTGCGCGGCTGGTCTGCAACTGAGCCCTTTTCTTGAAACCGTCTCCAAAGGTGACTAATGGTACTTCTAACCACATTAAATTTTCTGGCCACTACACATTCTGACTGTGTGTGTCTGTAAATGTCCAGTGATGATGAGTCGCTGTTCTGTAGTGAGATGAACCATACTTGCGCATTGAAATTTCAAATGAATTGATTCTAGGTGCTTCAATCTTTCGTAGGCATTCAATAACATGGTCAGTGACTTTTGTGTTCAGTAAGTTTCATGCCATTCTCTTGAACCTGTCATGAGTTAATGTCAAAAATGCTGTTTTGACTAGTGTCACTTTTGTGTGCTCATGAATCATCTGGCGAGTACAGTTCTGGTCTGCACATGAAGTTATGTCCAAGTGAACGTTTCAGGCACTTTGTCCTTGTCTGATCAGAAAACTTCAGTTTAAATCGCAACATCGTATTTATTGCATTTCTTTTTTTTTAACAGTAAAATAATTTGAACATCATCATCATCATCAGGTTCCGTGCCAACCGGCGTTGGCTATTATGCTTCTCCAGAGTACCCGATCTTTCATGCAGGCCATCAGTTCAGTTGGTGATCTCCTTCAACACCATCCCGTCAGACTGTCCAGTATTATTTCTCTTGGTCTTCCTCTTGATCTTCTTCCTTCTATTTTTCCTGTTTTATAATATTTTCAATGCTCCCTCTTCTCATTGCATGTCCTGTGAAAGTACATTGTCTCTCTCTTATCTTTTTGACAAGGTTTTTTTGTCTCTTCAGCTCTTCTCCTACATTCTTCATTAGTTATTTTTGCTCTCCGGGGGATTCGCAACATTCTTATAATAAACTACATTTCTGCTGCTTCAAATGATTTTTGTGCAGACTTGCCTATTTTCCATGATTCACTTCCATATAACAAGATAGGTTCAATATAGCATTTTAGGACTCTTTTTCTAACATTCATTGATAAGGATGTGTTCATAATGTTTCTCACTCTCTGAAATGCAATTTTTGCTTGGCCTATTCTGTTCTTATTTTCCGTTCTGCATTTCCCATCTGAAGTTATTACTGCTCCAAGGTTGTTGAATTTCTGCACTATTTTAGAACAGTTCCGTTTAATTTTATACTGCAAGTTGGTGGATTCTGTTTCTTAGATGTAACCATAGTCTCTGTCATTTTTATGTTCAAAGTAAGACCTTTCTGTTCACTTTTATTGTTGATTTTATCAGAGAGATTTTGCAGATCTTGTTTAGTTCTCAGCTATCAGTACTGTGTCGTCAGCATACCATAGGTTGTTATAATTGTAGCCTCCTACTTTTATACCTGGTTCTGTGATGATAGTTCTTTGAATGTTTTCGCTCTCATTCATTCATTTGCACGTCTTGCGGAACTTTGCCTCCCAAACAGCACTCCTGTAGGCCTCTAGGTTGTGAGCAAGATGGCCTGCTGCTGTTGCATCCATTTCCAGATCGTCAACGATGTCTTGCAGCCATCTTCGTTTTGGTCTTCCTCTTTTTCTTTTTCGGTCTAGAAAGAAAAAAAAGGTCTGGCGATAGTAGAGGAAATCACCAACTGACCTAATGGCCTGCATGAAGGTTCGAATACTCTGAAGGAGCAATATAGCCAACGCCAGTCGACACGGCACTTGATGATGATGATGATGATAGTACTCAACCTTGTAGCATTCCTTTGTTTATTGCATGATATTTTCCAGTTTTATTTTCAACTCAAATCGCTGCTTCTTGCTGCCAGTTTAAATGTTTTGCAATCCTTAGGTTTTTCCCGTCTACATCTTCTTGCATTTTAATACTCTCATCATGTTTCACCTTGTCGAATGCCTTGGTATAATCAATGAAGCATAAGTAGAGGTCTTTCTGTACTGCTAAAGCTCTTTCTGTTAGTGTTGGTAAAGCATAAATGGCATTGTGAGTTCCCTTTCCTTCAACAAATCCGAACTGTTCATCTGCTATTTCCATTTTAATCTTTTCCCTCCTTCTTCTCATAATAATTCACAGAAGTAGCTTTGTTATGTGACATGAGAGACTGATAGTTCTGTCGTCCTCACATTCCTTCGCACCTGGTTTCTTTGGTAAAATGTACAGACTAGGAAAAACTTAGGAACAGCTTTATTACTTAACGAGCACAAAGTTGTGACGTTTCGGCGTGAGCCTTATTTGTACAAACACAAATAGGACGAACAGTTAGAGAGAAGGGGTAAGTATAGATTCACATGAATCCTATGTTTAAGAAAAATAAATAAAATAAATAGAGCATTTAGCTTGAAACAACTGGAAACTTTTGCGAATTTCAATCAGTAATGCGCCCGTTGCTACCTTCGAGAGGAGCTCGTTTAGAAACGTGCAGAAATGCGCATGGCGGAGTGTAGAGAATGTTTAAATAGAGATCTGTGATATATGATAGGTGGATCGTAACTACTGGTGGTGGTTAGGGAAGTTATTAAGGGGAGAGAATGATACAACAGTAAACTAGCTAGGAGAAGGTGAAATAAACGATTATGGTTGGATAGTGATGAGGTTCTGAGCTTTGTGCAACAAATGAGAAGAGAATGGAGCTTATTGGAGAGGGATTATGATTCTTAAGGACGTTATATGTAGCTGAATAAAGAGCTCAAACTGTGCGGTTCCAGCGTCCCGAAGTCGTGAATAGAGCAGTTTTGAAGCGCCAGGCGGCTTGTGTCATCTACGTGACATAGTTTGATGGCTGGTATCAGAAAATCAGATTTGTCTCTGTGGTTGGATCCATAGAAATGATTCGAAACTGGTTTTAAAGCAAGCTGGGTGATATCGTACAGATGTTTCTGCATGCGGTCCCCTAGTCTGAGGCCAGTTTTATCAAGTTATCCTGCATCTTTTGCATACGATAACATATATTACATTACGAGACTCGCATGTGAATCTCTCATGAAGAGTAAGGGTAGTTTTATGAAAGGTGATTGTTTTCGTTTCCCAAACTACAGGGCAGATAACACAGCGAGGGTGGTTACATTTTCTGGTGCCAACATATGTAAGGCTCTGCTTCAAGTGGCTGTGGACGAGGATGTCCTTAAGATTTGGCTCACGCTTGTATGCTAATAGGGGTGGATCAGAGAGAATGTCGCGGGTGTCGGGGTCGGGCTGGATTAGTGGCAGAAGAAGATAAAAGATTTTCTTAACCATCTGACCAAGCGGCTGGACAGGAAGCAATAACTTAACTCTGTCACATGAGGTAACAGGTTTTTTTTTCTGAATGCTTCTTTGAGGCTCACTAGTTGGATACGGTTGAAGGCTTCACGAATTACATTTTCTGGGTAGGGCCATGACGGAAAAATTCTAATAATTTGTTGGACTCAGTAGCAAAGAAGAAAAGTGCAAACCAAATTTAATGACCATCATTTCATTTTTAAAGTGTTTCTCTGACAGAAAGTCTTTAAAAAATGTCTGAGAAAAGAAGTCTGACAATACTGTGACAGTTTATATATACACAAGAATCATGTTTTGTGATTATGGAGTTTTACTATGGTATGTTCTTTGTAAGAAAGAACATGTTTTCAAGGTCCTTTTGGCGTATGCATTCTGCTTTTATTCGTTATTACATGCTTTTGCTAATCATTTATGCATAGGTTTTTTTTTAATTTGAAAGCTTTGTTGTACAATCTAATTTAATCAGGTTTATTTGTAAATTCTGTGTCATCTAAATGTTATTCTTTTCATCGTTTCATGAAATCTGATTTAATTTACAAGTTATAAAGTGAAATTAGCACATAAATAGATTGATAACACTGATAACTTTTTATACTTGAAATTATCCATAAAGTTTGTCCATGAAATGAGCCAATTGTGTAATAAAATGTTCGCACTTATTAGAAATGGAAAACGTGTTTATCTGAGATATAATTGAATGAGAATGTCAGAGGTTAAAGATAGTTACACGTTTTATTATTTTTACATTCTCAAATTTTAGATTACCATGCGAACTACTATGGCAAGAGTTGCTATTCACCGTGCTCTAAGTATTGTTTAAACAGAACCTGAGACTACACGTACGGAAACTGTTCCTAATGTATAGTAGGCTATAGTGGAGATAAATGTTTACAAGGTACTGTTGTGTACGAAAAGAAAGGAACCGATGTGTAATACTTTCTTGTTTTGTGAGTACTGTGAGAATAAACAGAAAGTAGAGAAACCTAAAACAAATAATGACAAAGCAGGAAATTGTGACAGAAAGTACAATGGCAGGATGAATCAATGTTTTATTTGCTTTCTCTGAGTTGGTGAGAATATCAGGCCGTATTAAACAACTCTCCAGTTTCTCCCCCGATTCAGCGTTACAACTGTCTCATTTTCTACTGGTCAGTATCCAATAATTACGGTTATTCCTCTTTCTTCTGGTGACCTAATATCTGACCATTATTCTTATTTCTCTTAGTCCATTACTGCATTCTCTCTTTCTATGGAACCAAAATTTGACCGTACTGATAACCTTCTTTCTAGAATCCCAATATCTGATAACTAGTTTTGCTCGTCTTTCTCAGGGCAGATATATGGCCATTACTGTTATTTGTCTTTGCACTGGCTGTGCAATTGACAATGTTTGCAATTCTTGTTTCTGCTGGCTCAAAGTATGGCATAACTGTTTTTCTTCTTTCTTCTGCCTAAAATAGATTTTGTCAGCAGTGGACAGATAAATACCTGTCACGGCACCACTAAAATAGTATGACAGATAGAGTTGTATTATCAACCTGAGAAATAAACTGTATACTTTGGAAATGGTGTGTCTGCTGCCTACAAATGTGGTTTCTTGCTCACTTCTTCTCCTTTTGTTACTTTACAAAAGCTTTAGTATTGAATCAAGTTTGTAACATTTGTTACTTACTATACATACCGCAACACAGCAAGAACACTAGGTTGCCCACAAAGCCACCTCAGTACACCAAGTAATAACTGTACTACACTAAGACTTACAGTCAACCATTTAAACAACATGTAAGTTTCCACAAGGAAGTAACCAAGTCTACGATTTGAAGCAAATACAAGATGTCACATTCATTGATGAAAAAATGACAGTCGATATTGCGGAAACGCAGCTCATCAGGCTGGTAAGAAAAATACAATATCAGTTACAATGTCAATTCCATTCCCGATGTGAGAAACTCTTCGTCATATGGGACAAGACTTCACATTTTTAAATGTACACAAATAAGCATACTTACCACTTTTCCAACGAGAAAAACACTCCTCAACAACAACCTAACCTATCTCAAAGACTAATCTTACATCTACATTTTCAATTAAATTGCCTCTACCGAAAACTGCTGCTACTGAAAACTCTTATTTGTCGAAACAAAACATAACGAGACTCTCACACTAATATATCGTAAGGCTCTGTCTGCATCAGTACAAGTAAGGCTTCCTCTCTAATCTAATCGTGGGTGGTATTTATACCATAACTGTACCCAAGCTATCCCGAGATCCCGTGTTTTTCCTGAGCTGTTTACCCGCTCTGTAAACAATTTGCATACACTCCACTACTCTGACAGACTGTGGCCGAGTGGAAGCTGTATGATGAATGGCACAGTGTCAGGCTGGCCTGTGTGTCCAATTCTTAACCTTCTGAAAATAAAGTATGTTCGTTTGTTTCTCATAACATCACATCCGAGGTAATACTGTCAATCCGAGGTAATACCATCACAATCAGTAATGCCACCTACAAATCAGGACTACATACCGTATATTCATTTAGCAACTACTAGTGAGGCCATTATGCAATAAATAAAAAAACACTCACATTTCAAGAATTGTTGCAGACATCCCAGTGTAGATAAAGCTCCCAAATCCATCTCAAGGTAAGTTCTACAAAATCTTTTTACATAATTTAATCCCCTCACCAAAAATAAAAAACAACATAATAATCAATATCATAACATGATAGAAAATGAACTAACTAGTACATCTGTTATATAGTCAATAAATTCCAAGAAAAAAAAGTAATCTGATAATATGCTGAAGATATCCGAAAATGCAGCCGAATCTCATAAAGACATCCCAGATATAGTACTTCAAAGGCATAAGGTCCACTTCAGATCCACCATATGACAACGCCTGTTGTCTTCCATAACTAAGGGACTCTTTCTGGAAAAACTCAGACATGTAACCAATATCTATGACCAAAGAAAATTAAAACAATATTAGACGTATACAATCTACACAAAAATAATCCCTTAATAATTTCAAATAACAGTGACATAATTAATAATTGCAATACTCTTTAGTTAATAAGCCAGGAACAACAAATTATCAATTTTTAAAACAATATTTTGACTAAAAATCGTCAGTTATCTACCACTTATTAGAGGGAAGAATCAGCACTATGAAATCAAGGTAATAATAAGTAATATTAACATCAAAAAGGAAACTACACTTCTGAAAGAGAAGGAACACGTGTAAAAAGAAAATCTACCAAGGTTAAGCATAATAACACAATTAACTAATAACACTAATCTCAATATTATCAATACAAAAGTCCACTATTCTGAGATCAATTCAAGTCCTTTGAATATCTGCTAGGGAATAATACGTAAACATCAGTTCATAATGTCCTACACCTGAAAATACTCAGATATCTACCATAGAGTTCAGGAAATTGTCATTCCTGTTTCAACAATGTCAATGTCAATCACGTACTGTCCTTCACCTTTCTGTGTCGACGACTTCCAGGGTGGAGCAATGACCGAAAATAATCAGCAATGCCACGTATAAACGTTTATTTACCTTGACTCCAGGACTGTCTTCATGAGGACATTAACGTAACTCATGTGCAAGCTGAGTGGTTGCTGCAGGCTTCCAAGTCATTGGCTCCAGCCAAGCGCAAGGTAGAATTTCAACTAGAACCTTTCAGCTGACGTCTAGGGTTAACTGCTACGGGCGTGAAGCTGGGACATGTTCACTAGCCTGGTCTACCTGGACCTCAGCCACGAATTGAACTAAGCAGGAACCTGACAATACCCCTGAATTTACACCCCACTCCTACTAATCCTACAAAAGAACATTTCCTTCAACTCTACGGTTGAGGACACTAGCCAATAAGCCAACACTAACTAACAAACTGTTGAATAACTTGATTTCCATAGCTAGCTAAATCCTAACAACTCCTAAGCTATCTGCATACAACTGGTGAACCTATTCTACCTAACTTCATCATCATCATCAGGTGCCGTGCCGACTGGAGTTGGCTATTATGTTTCTCCAGAGTACACGATCTTTCATGCAGGCCATCAGCTCAGTTGATGATCTCCTCTCACACCATCCCGTCAGACTGTCCAGCATCATTTCTCTTGGTCTTTCCCTTAATCTTCATCCGTCGATTTTTCTTGTTGTTATAATATTTTCAATGCCCCTTGTCATCATTGCATGCCACATGAAAGTACATTGTCTCTCTCTTATCTTTTTGACAAGGATTTTTTGTCTCTCCAGCTCTTCTCATACATTCTTCATTAGTTATTTTTGCTGTCCAGGGGATTCGCAACATTCTTCTAATAAACCATATTTCTGCTGCTTTCAATGATTTTTGTGCAGACTTGCCTATTGTCCATGGTTCACTTCCATATTAGGTTAAATATAACATTTTAGGACGGACTCGTTTTCTAACATTCATTGATAAGGATGTGTTACATAATATGTTTCTCATTCTCTAAAGTGCAGTCTTTGCTTGGCCTATTTTGTTTGCATTTCCCATCTGAAATTATTACTGCTCCAAGGTTTTTTAATTTCTGCACTATTTTAGAACAGTCCCGTTTTATTTTATACTGCAAGTTTGTGGATTCTGTTTCTTAGATATAACCATAATCTCTGTCTTTTTGATGTTCAAAGTAAGGCCTTCCTGTTCACTTTCTTTGTTGATTTTATCAGAGAGATTTTGCAGATCTTGTTTAGTTCTCAGCGATCAGTACTGTGTCGTCAGCATACCATATGTTGTTAATATTGTATCCTCCAATTTTTATGTCTGGTTATGTGGTGATCGTTCTTAGAATATTCTCGATGAACAGGAAAACTAGTTCTGGAGATACTACACATCTTTGTCGCACCCCTTGTTTTATAGGTTGATATTTTCCAGTTCTATTTTCAACTCGAATTGCTGCTTCTTGCTTCCAGTATAGATGTTTTACAATTCTCACGTCTTGCAGTCTATATTGATGTCTTCAAGCATTTTAATAATTTCACTATTTTTCACCTTGTCGAATGCCTTGGTGTAATCTATGATGCATAAATAGAGATCTTTCTGTACTTCTAGAGCTCTTTCTGTTAGTGTTGGTTTTTGTTGTCAGTAATGCATTGCGGAATCGTTTGTTGATTAATACGTAGTTTATCTGGTTAAAAGCCTTTTAGTCTGGGTGCACCACGTTGCCAGTCTTAGAGGATGTTGTTTAAACCAGGTGTTTCTTACAACCATGCTATGTATTCATGTCCGTTCAATAAATTTACAAGCTCTGTCATTCCTCTCCCCCAATCCATAGTCACCAACGATATCTGAAGTTCTCATTTACCAACTTTGGCATTAAAATCTCACCTGACTATGGTAATTTCGTTTGAATGTGTGTGCTTTAGGGATGTCTCTATGTCATTATAAAATAGATGTACATCTTCTTCAGAGCTTTCAGATGTTGGAGCTTGTATACTATTTATGTTTATTGGACGTCTTTTCAGTTGTGCTAGCAGGACTCGGTCCGAGATGTTCAAATATCCTACAAATGTCTTTGCTGTTTATTCGTAAAATATTATTCCTACGCCTCGTTCATGTTTCTCACTTCCTGAATATATTATTGTATATTTATCAGAGTTTATCTTCCCTGCACTTGTCCATCTAAGTTCACTCATTCCTAATATGTTGATCATCATCTTTTCCATTTCCCTCTTTACATTTTCAAAATGCCCAGACTGGAATAAAGTTCTAACATTCCATGTTGCTATTTTGAACTTGTTAGTTTTGCTACCAGTAGCTTGGTAAAGATCTGGCCTCACTTGTGGCTTGTGAGCTGCCCTACCGGACGAGGCTATTTCAATGAAACATCCATTAACGTCGTTCATGACAAATCTATTACTCTGAATAAGCATACTTATTCTTGGGAGCTACAACAGTGGTTTCCCGTTGCCTTCTGTCGGTTTGTGTACGGACTCTCCGCCAGTATTTGTACTTCTTGTCATACCCGCAAGGCAGCGCCTCTTACCCGCCTGGTATTCCCTTCTCTGAGCACCTGTGGCACTGAGGAGTAGTAGAGCCACCTACTACCCAACCTCGCTCTCTGAGTCTACCGCCAGTTGGTCCGCGCCTGCTTATTCACAGGGATCCTCCACCATCCACCATCTGTGATGCGCTGGGTTGGGGATGGTCGTCCCAGCTTTACCCCAGCTAACTTACTCTATTCCACATGCTTCAATACCTACCACTAAACATCCAAGTACAGATCAAGACGTCCGACTACTATGTGAATGCTACACAGTACTTCCTGTGGAAACAATTATCGATTGATGACGTAGATCAGCAGACCTATCCTGTAACACCAAAACTAGGTCAGATCACATGACTCAGCTAGTCATGCACAGAAGGCTTGTCAACTCTGCAGGCTGAAAGCGTGTAGTACAACTGAACCGGCCATGAATTGAAAAGTTGGCGTAGTGTGGCAGCACTAAAATAGTATGCCACAATATGAAAACTTAAATATTTCTGTCATTTCTCGTTCGTCATGACTCGCAATTCTTGAGGGCCAAATCCAAAGTACAAGAACTGTCCACGACCGCACCAGCTCATGGCCAGTTAACGAACATTAGCTGTAATGCCTAAATGTCTGGCAATGCATTAGCAGTAAACGTATACAAGTGAAACACAAGTAACAAGTATGGAACACCAAGCAAGAATAATGTTGGACGTGAAAGAAAGCTGTGGTCACGGCAACACTAAAGTAGTCTGGCAGTTAGAGTTGTACTATCAACCTGAGAAATAAACTGTATACTTTGGAAATGGTGCGTCTGCTGCCTATGAATATGGTTTCTTGTTAACTTCTTCTCTTTTTGTTATTTTGCAAAATCTTCAACGTTGAGCAAAGTTTGTAAGTTTTGTTGGTTAACTATACATACCGCAACACAGCAAGAACACTAGGCTGTCCACAAAACTACAGCAGTATACCAAGTAATAACTGTACTACATAAAGACCTGTAGTCAACCATTTAAACAACATGTAAGTTTCCACAAGGAAGTAACCAAATCTACGATTTGAAGCAAATACAAGATGTCACATTTGTTTATGAAAAAAATGACAGTCAATATAATGAGTGTGGAAACGTAGCCCATCAGGCTGGTAAGAATAATCCAATGTCAGTTCCATTCCCGACGTGAGAAAATCTACGTCATATGGGAGAAAACCTTACATTTTTACTTGTACACACATTGAGGCATACTTACAACGTTTCCAACCGGAAACTATCTGTTTAACTATCTCAAAAACTAATCATATATCTTCACTTAAATTGCCTCTACTAAAAACTGCTACTACTGAAAACTCTTATTTCTCTAACCAAAACATAACGAGACTCTCACGCTAACACATCGTAAGGCTCTGTCTGCATCAAAACAAGTAAGGCTTCCTCTCTAACTTAATCTTGCTTGTTATTTCTACCATAACTGTACCAAACCTATCCCGAGATCCCCTTTTTTCCTGCCTGTTTTCCCGCGCTTTAAACAATTTGCATACATTCCACTAGCTCTTTTTAAAACCATGCGAGCTGTACACAAAAACCTCAGGGGGAAAGTACTGCAAGTATTCGTACTTTTCCTGGTTATGTCCCTTACACTAATGGCTATCTGCATTATGCCCAGTTTAATATAACTGTTATTCTTCCTCTCCTGGACCAGTATATGATATTAGTGTTACTCTTCTTTCTTCTGGCCCAGTGTTTCATATAATTATTATTCTTCTTCTCTTGACTCAGTAAATGAAATTACTGTTATTCGTCTTCCTTCTGGCTGAAATTATGGCCATAACGTTCTTCTGCTAGTCCTGTATATGACATGACTGGTACTCTCTTCTTTTGGTTCATTATAAGATCACACAGGCTAATATCTGATCTATACTTTTTGTCATCTTTTCTGCTGACCCTTATTTAACAAATTAAGTTGCCCATCTTTCTGCTTGTTCAATATATGACCACTGTCATCATCCTCTTTTCTATTTAATCATTATGTGACCATTTAGACCTATTTGTTTTTTCTCTTATATCAATACATAGTCATTTACGTGTACCCGTTTTCTACTAAATCAGTATTTGACCATTAAATTCTTTTATAATCGGGTCAGTGCAACTAATATTCTTCTTTACTTTCCGATTAACACCACATGAGGCCATACTGTTGTCTCTGTTTTCTAACTAGAGCGTACAACGAACATTTTCGACTACTACGTCACAAAAGTTCAGGGCCACCTCTCTATTTTCAACACATTTTTATATCAGCTAAAATATTTGATACGGTAAAGAATAATTTCGTTGAAACTTGTTTAAATGCCATCCACAAACAGTCCTCTATACGCGTAAGGTAGTAAAATGTACTCACTGGTTATTACAGTGGGTGTACAAATCACGTACAGTAACGTTGAGTTAACAGTAAATATTTATGCAGGTAAAAAATTCGTGCCGATTCCTGATGCAACCTTGCAATAACAAGTCTAACTGAAAATATATTACTTTTCATTCGTTATAAATTTGTTATAAAAGGACACACGCCTGTTGAAAAAACCATGCCCAAGAGAAGGACCTTATCACCCTAGAACGTGTTCGGACTATTGTGTGGAGTGAGAATAGCGATTTCGCTTATCAGGTTGGAAGACGTTAGCGAGTGTCACATTCTACAATGCAAAGACTTCCGGAGAGATTTAGAGCCGCTGGAGCAGTAGAAGACCGAAAACGTTCAGAACGTCTACGTTGTACGCGCCGGTAAGATGACATATATCTCTCGCTGTCTGCCCTTCGCCACTGGACAGTCATCTATACCAGACTACAAGGTCAGCTGGTGATTACTGCAAACATTAACATTGACAGGGTGAAAGTTCGCAGACGCTTACATCTATTCGAACTTGCTTCATGGAGACTAGCGGTCAGAATCTCTCTCACTCAAGCTCACCGCAGAGAATCCTTGTGGATTCCATGCGTCGAAGATGTATCGAATGCCTGGCCACAAATGGTGTTTATACCAGATTTTGACAGATCAGCTGTAACAGTATTTATCTTGTAACTTTTATGATGATGCATGAGTGACTTCTCGGGCTTATAACTTTTGTATGGATTATCACATCTGCATGCGCAAGAGTTGTATGAATTCCTTGCATTTTAAATGAGGTTAATTCTGATAATATTTGTTCTGATGTTGGCTTCATATTATATCTTTATATAAAAGAAGTAAATATAACACTTGACAACAGTCTTCCAAGTGGAAGATTTATCTTTCCCGCACCAAGTAGCTGCCTGAAATTTGTCTCTTGCTATCAGTTCTTTTTGTTTTCTTTCTGCTAACTTTCATATACGGACAAGAAAATATTAAGTAAAGTTGGCGTTCTTTGTGCAAAATTCTTTCTGTTTTTTTTTTTTCACGAGTTTCCTATCTCTAAATTTCTACAGTTTCAGTTTGTGCCCATCCAATTTTTATTTTTTATTTATTGACTGTATTCACCAGATGACTGAACACTTATTTTTAGTATACTCCGCCAGATGACGGGAAGTTTATTTTTAGCATACTCCACAAGAGGACGGGAAGTTTATTTTTAGCATACTCCACAAGAGGACGGGAAGTTTATTTTTAGCATACTCTGCCAGATGACGGGAGGTTATTTTTAGCATACTATACAAGATGACTGGAGGTTTATTTTTAGCATACTTCGCCAGATGACGGGAAGTTTATTTTTAGAATACTCCACAAGATGACGGGAAGTTTATTTTTAGAATACTCCACAAGAGGACAGGAAGTTTATTTTTAGTATACTCCACCAGATGACGGGAAGTTTATTTTTAGCATACTCCATAAGATTCTTATATCTATGCGAAACGTCACATAGGGGTCACAAAGTAGTTCGCCAATTTTTCCTGTCTTTGGCGAGTCTTTCAACCTCATCAAGGGATTTTATGCCTGTTAATTTGGCCTCTCTTAACAATGACCGTTTCAGAGTTTCACGTGGCCTGCCTCTTTTTATTTGGCTTGTAGTGTTCCACTTGATACCTTTCTCTCGCAGAGAAACTATAAGATTACGCAAAATGTATTTTTACATGCTCCACCAGATGACGGAAAGTTTATTTGTAGCATGCTTTTCTTTGTCTCACTGTCTTGATACATTTTCAACTATATTTTTGAATCCAAATTTGCTTATATATATTCATTCATTCATCCATTTGCATGTCCTTTGCGTAACGTTACCCCCCACCCCCCCCCCCCCCTAACAGCACTCCTGTAGGCCTCTCGGTTGTGAGCAAGATGGCCTGCTGCTGATGCATCCTTTGCAGATCATCAACGATGTCTTGCAGCCATCTTCGTCTTGATTTTCCTCTCTTTTTTCCATTATGTAACCTTCCAAGACAGTGTTCTCTAGATTATCAGGACGTTTAATGTGTCCAAAATAATTAAGTTTTCTATCTTTAATCTTCTTTACTAGTCAGCCTTCTTCAATATTAAGTTCTTGTAGTATGGATACACTTATTCTTTTTTGTGTCCATGATATTTGAAGAACTATTCTGCAGCATTTACATTCAAAGGCATTTGAGTGTTTCTCAGCTGTTTTATTAATTGTCCAAGTCTCAGAAGCATATGTTGAGATGGGAAAGATGCTTGCCCTTACAAATCTTATTTTTGTAGTTATGTCTCCTCCTATCCACCTATTCTTTAGCTGTTTTACTTTCTGAAGAGCGAAAGATGTCCTCCTCATTGTATTTCCTTCATTGTATCTCCACTGTTAGTTAGTAGCTATTCAAAGATATTCAAAACTCTCCACTTCTTCCAGGTTTTTCTCATTGATACATATTTCAGCTGCCTTGTTTGTTTTATCAGTTGTCATTGATTTAGTTTTTTTCGTATTAAGATAGAGGTTCTGCTCTTCGCTGCTCTTACGGACTGATGTAATTAGTTTTTCCATTCCTTTTTGTGTTATGGACAGTAATACTGTATCATCAGCATATTTAATCTCTGGTATTTCATAACCTCCAACTGTTATGGCATCGTAATATTCTTTGTCTACATCTTCTCTAACATTCCTCATTATATTCTCAGTATACAAGTTAAACAAGTAGGGTGACAATACGCATCCCTGACGGACCCCTTGTTTTATGTCAAACCAAGTTGTTGTTTCACCATCTATTCTTACTGCTGCGTGTTGTTGTAGATACAGTAGTGATATTAATTGTATCAAATGTGTTGGGAATCCCATTTTTCCCATTATTTCCCAAAGTTTCTGGTGTTGTACACAATCATATGCCATTGAGTAGCCTATAAAGGACAAATATAGGTTCACAATAAACTCTGCATTTCTCTATTATTAATCTTATATTGAATATATGATCTCTTGATCCTCTTCCTTGCCTGAAACCAGCTTGGACCATATTCATTTCCTCTTATATTTTCTTTCGAAGTCTACCCATTATGATTTTTTCAGAATTATACTGGCATGACTAATCAGGGCAACAGTTCTGTAGTTTGTGCATAATTTCAGTTTACCTTTTTTGGCAGTGGTATGAATATAGTTCTTTCCGTTCTTTTGGCCAAATACCTGAATGCCATATCTTATTGCATACTGCATGATTGATTGTTGCACATTCCTTTCCTCCTGCTTTAATAAATTCAGCTGTTATCTCATCACATGCTGGTGATTTACCATTTTTCAGATTCTTTATTGCCCAATAAACTTCTTCTATTATCGGTTCGGGTTCTTTCTCCTCCAATAATAATTCACACTGTTGATTTCTGCTTTCACAGTCGGTTGTTTCATACATTGCTCTTCTATATTTCATTCTATCTTACTGGAATGTCCACTGTCTCTGTCAAGGTATTCCTATATTGTCACAAATTACATTTCACTATGGTGTGACATTTCTCGTCAGTATCTTCATTTCTATAAACATTTCAACATCTCTTCCACACTTCTGATCTCCTTCTATTCTGTCACAACAATCTTGTATGTATTGTTTTTTCTCTTTTCTTATGTTTCTTCATACTTCTTTTGTTAAAGATTTATATTTCTCTTTGCTTTTGTTTTTCACTTCCCATTGCGTCTTCATTTCTCTACGATGTTTTACCATTTCTAATGTACCTGCTGTAATCCATCCATTCTTGTGTGTTTTCTTTACTAGAACCATGTCTTTAGCTGTTTTTATTAAGATATCTCTGGCCTGTGTAGCGCAATCATCTGATGTCTTCTCATCCTGTACAGCCATCAGGAGTTCGACACGGTTCTTCACTTCTATACCGTATTGTTCTGGTATGTTTATAAGATCAAGGCGGAGTGGATTTGATCCTGTAACTGTCTTTTTTATCTTTATCTTCATGTCTGCTATTAATAACTCATGTTCCGTGTCACAATCAGTACCTGGTAAAGTTTTTGTTGATGTTATACTTGATGTTGTCCTTCATCTTCTGTTCTTTGTGTACCAATCTGTGCATTAAAATGCCCCATTTTTAATAAAATATCATTTTCCCGTATCTTGTGTATCGTCGTTTGTAGTGTTATAAAAGTATTCTACTTCCTCTTCTTCTGCTGCTGATGTATGTGGATGTATCTGTATGATTGTTACTTTCTATGAGTGCCCTACATCTGATTGTGAGGATTCTATCACTTACTGGATTGTAACGTAGCTTATATATATATATATATATATATTGCACTTGCTTGATCTCATAGGCCCAAAATAAAAAAACAGGGTCTGAGTACATGTTGTTTCTTCCAACTCATCTTTTGCTTGTGATCTTCTGCATGATACATGTCAGTGCATTTGTAAGCGAAATCTTGTGAAATCAGACAATCTTGACGGCTTATCACCATAAGGGAAGCGGATTCAGAGAGAGAGAGAGAGAGACAGACAGACAGAGACAGAGAGAGAGAAACGTATCTCTATAACGCGATCCTAGTACTGTGTTTTTCCCCTCTGAAAAAGCCAGAATACACTGTTATACTGTTTAATATGGCTAGTATATTCTATGATATTATTCCATTGCTTTTCTACTACTATTTAGTTTTTTCTAGGAAAACTTATATGCGGTATTTTTAGATCGTTTCAATATTCATATTACGACACTTCTTTTCATTATTCATAATTAATCTAAAAGATTTTAATTTTGTTCACAACATCAATCTTGTCTGATTTCAGTAAAAATTTTAGTTTAATTTGTAACTGCACTTTCTAACCAGTCATGACTAAAGTTTTCCCAGCATAACGAGTGATTGTGGGCAGATATGCTTTTAAATTGGTTCTAGGGAATAATGGATGTTGAATCTTTAAAATAAAGCTTGGATGTGGATTAATTCTGAGTAGTCAGTGAGATAAATCTTGCAGCACAGAGTAGACTAGTGTTACTTTTAGAAGTGAAGTATTGGGCAAACTGTTAGGTTGAAAAAACTGAAACCTAAATAGAAAGATGTCAGAATTAATAAAGAAAATGAACATCTAGCAATTAAGGTTTTCTATAATAGCATATATTTTTTATACTTTGCTTATCTCAGCAGCTATATAGGCCACAATTGTGACACCAGAAAAGAAGTTAGAATTCTTATTGCCAAAGCATCATTGACATACAAGAATATTGAGAACATAGTATTCAAAAGTTATAAGCATTGAAACCAAATTAATATTATTCAGCTCAAATGTAATATCCAATCTCATTTATGGTTGTGAAAGCTGGAAAACAACTAAAGAAATCAATGCAGAGATCAGACAGATAAGCAAGCAACAAGCTGTCATTTGGTTGATCAGAAAAAGAAGATGGACATATGTAGGCCATATGACGAGAAGAAAGAATGAGAGAATCCCCACACAAGTTATCAAATGGAACACAATAGGCCAAAGAAAAAGAGGTCGATCACGTGAAGCTCTAAAAAGACATTGTTAAGATAAGCCAATTCAGTGGGCATAACATCCCTTCATGAGATCGAAAAACCCGCCGAAGACAGGGCGTCTTGGCAAACTACGATTTGGGCCCTATGTGGCATTTAACGGGACGGGAAGGATGTAAGATATAAGATAATAGCAACAAAAGCACAAATGCCAGTGAAACACTAATAATTAGTGTATGTATAAGTGTATGAAACTAAGTATACAGCTATAGACGAAACCACCGAGTAAGGATGTAATAAAAGAAATGTAAAAACGTAAAGAAAAAAAGTACAAACAACTTTAAATAATTTTATGAGAACTCAACTGTCACCTTTCGGTTTGCACTTAATCACATAAAAACAATATAACACAAAGAATTAGTTCACATGAAATAGTTCACATACATTCACATACAACAAATAGGAGTAGATAAAACAAAAATAATACATGGACCACTTAACTATGACTTGAAGAAGATTTATCGAGGAGTGCGTGTAGTAGTGAGTTGAGATTGTTTAAATGGAGCGTTGCATTGTGTAATAAATGTGTAGTTGAGAGGATGTGGAGACTGCGGAAAGGTGAGTGATACAGGGATAATCTAGCCAAGTGAATTTGGGTGGAATATGTGGATGTGGTGTGAGTCGAGGGTTTGAAACCTAATGAAGTGAGTGAAATATGTATTGCAGACGAGGAAGGAGCAGAACTTAGTTCAGATAGAATATGATTGTGGAGAAAGGGAATGTTACGAGTAGTTGAATTCTGAGTTCAAGCCATGTGGATTAAACGTCCTATATTCCTGAATGCAGAGGTTCTCAATCACTAGGTGGCTTCTGTCATAAGAGTGACATTATTTAATGGTTGTTGCCAGGAAATCGGATTTGCCTCTGTGGTTGTGGCTGTTAAAATTTTAGCGACTGGTTTAGAAGCTTACTGAGTGATATCATATAGATGTTTCTGCATGCAGTTATCGAATCTCATATCATTTTCACAAACAGAAATTATGATACAGTTTTTCACACAGTGGCGTATATTACATTTCGGAACTCGCATATGAATCCCTGATGAGGGGAGAGTGTAGTTTTGATTGAAGTAAAATTATATTTTATCTTCTTTCCATATTTTTTAAATTTATATTCCTGTATGTTTGTGTTATATGAAAAAGAATGTAAATCGGAAGTCACTACTATGCGCTTGTTAATTAATAAAGTTGTCCCTATGTTTTCCTTGAGTAGTTTTAACAATTGCTAGTAAAGGACTCTTTTAAACTGAGAAGACAGATAGATTGGGGTAGATATCACATGTAGAAGGTTGAAAACTACCAAGGATCATTATATTGATCCGTGTCTCTTAAAGCTGTACTTCATGAGCATAACCGTTGACAAACTACGTTTGTGTTGTAGGATTCAGTTTCAATGAATTCTCATATTCCTTTCTTTATGTTCGGCCTTCATTTTCTCACCAAACAACACAGCTCTTAAGCATATTGCAAAGCTTAACCATAACCAGCAGCCATCTTAATGTCCTGATGCCGAGTATTATCACCACGGATGCGAAACGTGCACGCAGCAGAAACCAATAGTAACACATTTCGTGTGCAGTTATGACGACAGACTCACAGACAAACATGTCAAAACTAATGAATGTTACATAAAGATCTCCAGCGCCACAACCTTCCAGTTAAAAACTCTAGGCCCTTGTCCCTTATTTATGCAGGAAACAAAACAGACACATCTCAACACGTCACATATCTCACTGTCTCTTCTCACGTGTACCCTGAGCCAGTAAAACAGGAGTTTCATGTTAAGTGACAACTCAACGGAAGTGGTTTTCTGTGTGTGGTTTCAGGTGGTTATTGGAGATCAAGTAATGCTTTTTGACAGGTTGTCCAGACACTATATCTAGGTCTCCTGAAATGTTTTTATAATGATAAATCTCTAGTTGATGAATGATCATGTAAAAAAAATATTATGCATTCATTCATTCATCAACAATACTTCATGATATTACTATTGTAACAATACATACACGTGCGTCACTCACATAGAAGATTAATGGATGCGCACAGTGTACTCAACTGCGCCAATAACCCACTGTGCAGCTGTGAAAAATAATTTACTAAGCTGTCAGATCACTCTTTACTTGTGAAAAGGTCAAGGAAACTGTAGACACACACAGCAGTATGTCTTAATAGCATGGAACTTGTGAAAGAAAGTATGAGTTACTTACATACTGGCTATAAATATACAAATACTTTGCTGGTTCAGCCCAAGAAAAGCAGAAACACTAACACCATGTTCCATATTAATGACTTGGGACTAATCAAATGAAATATAAACTATGCGTTTATAGGATATATGACTTAAAGGTGTAGAACAGGTCGAGGAAAATTCATTATGTCCCGTGTGTGTCTAAAAGACGTAGAATAGAATAAGGAAAACATGGCCAGTGTTAAAATATTCCCTATATTCTTCAGTGCTAGGGTATAAGATTATCGTCACAAACACCTTACCTAATATATAAAGCCTGCATTAATCGTTTAATACCGACTATTCTGACATTCAAAGCAGCCAGTCCGGCAAACTCTACTATCAGTTCAGTTTCCCTCGCTAGTACAAATGTATAAACTAGGAAAAAAATAGGAGCAGCTTTATTACTTAACGACTACAAAGTTGTGACGTTTCGGCGTGTGCCTTAAACATATAAAAAATGCAGGACGAAAAAATAAAGAGAGGAGTTAAAGTATAGATTTACATGAATACTTTGTTAAAAAAATTAATAAAATGAATATGGCACGTAAATTTTTAAATTATTTATTTGTTTAACATAGCATTCATGTGAGATTTCCTAGTGTGGATCTAGAAACAATAGGAACTCCGATATCTCCATCAGTATACCTTCAGTGTATACCGACTGATAATACTATAATCTATATCATGAGTGGCATAGTTGTTAGCGTGCTACTATCCAATGCTACGTCGATGACTCAACTTCGCCACAATCATGCGGCTGTTTAAATATATAAACGTCTGCTTCGGGGCCGAGAAAGGAAACATGGGCAGACAAGATGCTGACCACTCACCCATGAGGTTAAGGAAAACTATGGATACAAACATCATATCCTCTAGATGTTTCTGTGGTATTACAAGGCAGCGCTCCCCCCCCCCCCCCTTCATCCTGTACAGTGATACTCTGTCATAATATGTTTCAAAATATTTTGCTATATCAACCTCTATGATAATGTAGGCATTCTATTTTACTTTCATCTGTTACAATATATCTTACATCCATCCCGTGAACATCGAGCTCACATAGCTGTTTGCCAAGTTTTCCTGCTCTCGGCGAGTCTTTTAACTTCATCAAGGGATGTTAAGGCCTCTGAACTGGCTTCTCTTAATAATGTCCTCTTTAGAATTTCACGTGATCGACCTCTTTTTCTTCGGCCTGTTGTGCTCCACTTGGTAGCTTGTTTTGGTATTCTCCGATTGTTTTTTCTCATCACTTGGCCTACACATATTACCATCTTCTTTTCTGATCACCCATGAGACAGGTTGTTGTTTGCTCATCTGTCTTATCTCTGCGTTGTTTTTAAAGTCGTTCCACTTTATACCAAGTATTTTGCTGAGGCATTTGTTTTCAAAAGGGCCTATTTTCTTATCTATTTATTTAGTTGATTTTCAGCTTTCGCATGCATAAAAGAGGGTAGATATCACATTTGAATTGAATAATCTTAACGTAGCTTTTGTGCTTATAACTTTTAAATTCCAATTGTTCTCAACATTTCTGAAGGACAGTGCTGCTTTTGCAATTCTAAGTCTTAACTTCCTTACTGATCTGTGTAGTTGCCAAGATATTCGAATTGGTTCACTTCATCAACAGCTGCTCCGTCTACGTATATGTTTATGTAGATACAATTTCATTTCTCACACTCTCTGCTCTTTCACTTCAACAAACATCTGCATATTTTTTCACAAAGATGAAAGGTATTTAGTATACGAGAGAAAGTCAATAATTCAGCATCAAATCTGCACGGACTAAAACAATTGAAAATCCATTGCGCAATTTTGGACAGTATATAGCAGCACCAATTGGTGCGAAATTAGAACCAAAGATGTATCCCAGCATGCCATGGTTATTTAACAGTAACATCTTTTATAGAATGAATGTGCTACATGCAGATATTCTTCACGAGAAGAACAGCGCGGATTTGTCCGTTTTCTGTTGGCCAACGTGTACAGTGTAAAATATATGTCAAGAAAAGCCGTGAGTATAACTGCGTTCAGAAATTCAAAGATGGACGAATCACGTGGGAGATCGGAGTTTCCGAGATATCAGTCTAGACATTGTCAAGGAGGTAACTTTTGGTTGCGGCAGCAGCCAGAAATCTTTTAGGGTGCTGGCTTTCAAGGATTTGTGAATCGATGGGAGAAATGTATGAAAGTACAGGGGGATTATGTCAAGAAACGTTTTTCAAAATTTCAGACAATTACTCTCAGTTGTTTTTCCCCCAGCTCATTTTGCAACTTATTAAATGACTTGCCCTATTAAAATGATGCATTTTGTATTGCCAGAAACTATTCCTTCCACACTGGAGCAATTTTACTTCTTTTCATGACGTTCATTTAAACTTACTAGTTTTCTTATTTCCAGTCTTCTAAACATTATAAACATCAAGTGAAAGAAATGAGGTCATGAATTTGATAACAAGTTAGAAAGAAAGATTTCTCCAACGATTTCTTTGACTATCGATACCTGAGAGTCACTTGCATAGATGCGACAATTTCCTCTTCTAAAGATCAACGTTGACAACATATTACTCAGCATTGGTTACCTCCCCTCAATTCATAATCTCCCTTCAGACAAATAACCAAATATCTTTCACACGTTGCCAGGATATAGCAGTATGCTCTTGGCTAGGGGTTATAACCAGGATTGGTATTTAGGAAATAATTAATAGAGTGAGTACCCTTGTTAAAAGGTAGGTTTGTTGAGACCATTAAGCGGGGGTCTTGGGAAAAGCGTGCAGCATGGAGAAAACTGAGTGGGTAGGGATAGTATAAATACCACTCACGATTAGTCTAAGGAGAGCCTTACTTGTTTGTGTGTAGGCAGGAGCCTTACTTGTTTGTGTGTAGGAAAGTGCCTTACTTGTTTGTGTTGTAGGATGAACCTTACTAGTTTGTTGTAGATGGAGTCTCGGTTAGGACGAATTTCTTTTTGTAATGACAGGTTTAGATAGATGAGATGGAAGATTTAGTTTTCTTGTGATGGCTGAGGTTTTGGGTGGAACGTTGTAAGTATGGTTTTATTTGCATATGGACATTTGTAAGGTTTTCGCCCATATGGCGTAGAGTTTGCTCACGCCAGGCATTTGTTATTGTGAGTTCTGTTCAGCCTGATGGCTACCTTCCCATCATCATGATTTCACCCGTCATTTTGTCCATCAATAAATGTGTGTTGTCTGAAGATATAACTACACCAATTGGCTTTGTTGGAATTCTCATTGTTGACCAGTTTGTTTTGGTTGGAAGACTGCCAAGTTGTGTTAGGTTGTTGTATCTGTATTATTCTGTGGAGTTGGAAGCCTGGGTATCTTGTTGGATTTTCTCAGTGTGTAACATAGAAAATTAGGTGGTTCTATAACACCAACAACAAGAAGAAATTTATAAGATGAAAATGTACTCCACAAGAAGATTTAATCAAAATAGTAGAAAACCATTTTAGTTGGCGCCAATATTATTTCAATGGTGCCTTATATGATAAATAGTAATTTTATTACAAGGACATCCCAAGTTGTAAATACTAACTAGGTCAAGTGCTGATAATACGTTCTAGACGATTATTGGGTGGAACTAGATAAAGGTGGTAACTTGATGAATGAAAGGAATATGAGTGATATATATAAAAAAACAGCTTCAGCTCAGCTTTTTGATAAATCAAGTCATTGAACTGGTAGTAAACCTTCACCCATACATCACAGGAAAAGAGAGTAGGGCTAAAGATATCAAGGTTGAAATATTACAGAAAACTCCATAATTGACAGCGACAAATATAACATCCGCACTGGTCAGTGTCCATCAAGTTCTCTCCCTACTTAACACACTTCCCAGCAGTCCAGGCTTAAATCACACCCCTCCCCCCTCCCCGCAAGTCCCGTGCTGTACGTTTCACTGACTGATCAGTCTTTCAGATAATCGACCAAGTTGAAGAACAACCAAAATGTAAATACTAATCATAGGCGTTGCCATTAAGAGCGTTATGGGGCTGACACCCGTAACATATTCTATCACATAGAGATTTCTGAAGGATGGAGATTTATTTGTAGTGAGACACGAGGGATGAAACTGAAAAATGTATACTGAAGAGCAAAAAGGGACTGGAAATATTGTTTTGCTGTTAGTGTAGCTAGAAAAGCAAATACAGGATTAGCAGAATCAGTCATGCGAGAAGTCCTTTGACAAAATGATGCTGTTTAAGTTGCAGAAAAGCTGACATTCACTTTCTTCAAACCCTCCATCTAAAGCGAAAAATTATATCTTTTAACATTTCAGTTATTGTTATAAATAAAAATAATCGAGGATTTTTTATACAGGGACTGTAAACAATTGAAAGGACTGATAGAAAGGACAAGTGAACCTTCACAATGTTTGTTTGCTTACTACTGGTCTTCTTGATGCTGATACCAACCACCGTCTCAACACCACCAGCCGATCATCAAGGTATAACATAAACATTATCTACATGTCTCTTTGCATAATATGTACCTGCTTGCTGAGTGTATAGATTCTCAGTATGTCTAGATGATGCTTCAGAGTTTCATTTATCGAGGTCAGGCAGGTGTTATTGATAATGAGGACAAGTTTAACCAGAGATAGAAGAGAAGGATATAAGTGGACAAAAATAATGAAAGGAATGACTTATGACATTATAAGACTTGAGAAACGAACTGAATGAGTTAAAATGAGTATCTTACATGGTAAAAAGGCATTACATTGGGTGGACTTTGTCTTGGAAGCAGAAGGCTGTTATCAGTTATACACTGACGTACTGTGAAAACTAAGAGTGGAGGAAATTGTTTCGGGGATTGCATTCTTCCTTCGCTGGGGAAAACGGGCGCAGAATGTTGATGATCATGATCAGGCGAGAGTCTGAGTAATGATAATATTAAGCAAGAAATTTAGTGAAGATAATGACAAAATACAAAACAGCTAACGGAATAAAAATAGTAATAAGATAGCAAAATGATAAAATAGGAAACAACTAACGAGATGAATATAATAATAAGACAGCAAACAAGAAACATAATAGAATGAATAATGATATAGCAAGCATCGTGTAGAACGAAGGTAATAGTTAGAGTGAAAAAAGGTGAGAAAAGTAATGATAATATATAAAAAAACAATTATACAACATTATGCAAGTTAAATGAGTAAGCGAAAGTATGCACACCTGGCAGAGCCCTTATTTTACGTCAAATCAAGTTGTTATCTCACCATTTATTCTAACTGCTGCCTGTTTGTCTAGATACAGCAGTGATATTAATTGTAGCACATGTGTCAAAAGTACGGACTCGAAATTAATATCAGAAAGACATATGCCATGGTAATCAGTAGAGAAGGAATAAAACCGCAAGTAAACATACAAAATAAATTGAGAATTGTTTGAACAGGTGAAAAGCTTCAGGTATTTGGGGGACAAGATAACAGAGGGCGGTAAACGAGAAACCGAAATTAACAAAAGAATATGTTTGGCAAAAACACCGTCAGCGGAATGAGAAAGATCCATATGTCAAAACAAACATCAGAGCAACCGAGATTCTTACATCCTTCCCATGCCGTTAAACATCACATGGAGCTCGCATGGTAGGTTGCCAAGATTAAGATGTAAGAATCTCAGATTACTGAGATTGCGTATGGTAAAATGCTACATATATTCAACATTCTTTTATGGTGTAGTAGCCTAGACCTTGAGCAAGGCAACAGAAAAGAAAATCGAGGCCCTTGAAATGGGGATGTACAGACGAATAGGGCGTATCCTATGGACAGGAAAGACAACAAACAACGAAGTGCTGAACCAACTTGAAGTGAGAAGAGAATATTCAAAATCATAAAAACAAGATAGCCAAGATACCTGTCTCGGGGATGTCAAGAAGCACAATACTAAATTGAAGACCTTTCATGAGGCCAAGATCGAAAAGAAAAGAACAAGAGAACGACAGCGATATAGATGTGTGGACAACATCAAGAGATGGACAGGGACAAGCTTGGCCGAGTACTCTACGAAGACAAGAACCAGAGCAGAGTGGAGATTCATTGCACGAGATGATGATGGTGATGATGATGATGATTATTATTATTGTTATTATTATTATTATTATTATTATTTCAGTCAATCATTCACTGAAAGAGAGAAATCAGCGCTTTCCTACAAATATTAGAAAACTAGAATTATTAGTGAAAAAAAATGAAAATGAAAGTCTGAGATTTCTTTCCGTGTGAGCAATACGAAGAATGTTTCACTGTGGTAATGACAGTAATCTCTTGATGACTTTCAGATTGCATGAGTGGATGGTTTGGAGAAAACTGCATGTACAAATGTCACTGCGCTCACTCCAAATCTTGTGCCATCAACGGTGACTGTCCTCAGGGTGAAGAGTGTGAAACTGGCTTCTTTGGTCCGGCCTGTCAATACGGTTAGTTTTCATAGAATTTATGTTATGTCTTAGTGAGTCGAGGATTTTAAACACGAATTTTGGTGCTGGTTTATCACATTTTATTGATGGTAGATAGAATTAGTTACACACTCTTCTATTTTGTTCTGCTTATTTCTTATGTCTGACTTCTCAGCCCTGCATTTTACTAGTATTATGTCTTAGTGGCTCTGAACTTAAACCTCCACTGTAAATTGACTTCACAGTATTAACCATCTTGTATCAACGACAGATAGTCGAGATTTCTCTCTTTCAAACAGTCGAAGTCCATCTCTTTCTTCGTTGTTTCCTTGTCGGCTTTAGTGCCTGCTTGGAGTCTGGTGGGGGTCTGTTGATATCTACTTGGTGTCTGCTTACTACACGCTTACAGATGAACTTTCCCAGGTACGGCAGTCACTCACTGGAAACGCAAATAGCAGCTGTGTAGATTATGATGGTTTTATTTGGTGCAACTGTCGACATAATAGCGATGACGATGAGTGGGAAACAATTCTAAATAACACGACATGACGTTAATCCAGTAAGACAGCATATATGATTCCAGGCGTCTACTAACGAAAAGAAGATTTCGATGTCATCCGAATCCTACCACATACTAGATTAACTATTCTATACTATAAAAACCGCTGCCGACAACTAAGATACAAACTAAGTTCCTACACTACAAAAACTACGACCTACTCTAACAAAACTAAGTCTCAGACTATAACGAACACAAAACTAAGACTGACCCTCAAAGCCTAACTTTGCTCTCTTGATCAGCTGATTAATCTCTACTTCCACGAGATCCACGGCCACCCCTGTGATATGCAAACATAAGGTTAAAAGGAACTGAACAATCAGTTAAGAAATCTGCTGGACATAACCTTTTTTATCCCAGACCTTTAGATTCCTAAATGACTTACCTAACTTTCTGTATTAAAATATCCCATATAATCTTATAATTTGTGGCCTGTTTGTGCGCTTACTGCAAACAAGTTACCCACGAGAGAACAGTAAATGGCATTGGTTCTGCAGATTATGTATGTACAAATTCGTTTTTCATATAGCATTTCTTCCCATTGCTATGAGAAGTAAGACGTATACTTGCCATTGTCTGGTGTATTCATTCCAAGTCAATAAACCCAGATACATCTTCTCACAATATAGGTCTTATCACCATAGAAGGCTTTCTTGTGATATCTTATAGCCATAGAAGTCTTGCTGGCTTATCCCTTTGTATGTTCAGGACTTCAGGATTAAAAAGTAATAAACATCTTATCTCACTGTCATGACTCAATGTGTCACATCGAGCTGGTGATTCGACGTGTTGTCAACAAAGTATAAATCAAGTTGAAAAAAAAAACAATCGATAAAACTTCCTGTGATATTGCTTAAAAATCAAAGTAAACAATCGTCTTTCACGAACTCTCATTGAGTCAGAGGATAACCATACAGGCTTCTAATATCAAGCAGTGCCTTTCTTTGAGGTTTCGGATCGTTGCAATCATCGTCATCAGATCAATAAAGCTGTTACGGTGAGTCATAATATCGACACGTTTTTTTCGATACTCTAATTTCGACAAGGTTTCCGTTATAAACGCCCTACTGGCATTTGTAAAGTCTTGATGACGTCATGTGTTGCTTCATTCTGAAAAAGTACATATCAGTTTTTAGCCAGTGAATAGCGAGATGTCTTTCGCGTCCTCTTGCGGCACTATTGGAAAAAAAAGCCTGAATGTCTCTGCAACTGTCCTTGAAATTTGCAGCGTGGAAGGACAAGGAACAATATATGACAGCACTGCAAGGAAGTAGTTCCAAAGCTTCACATCTGGGGACACCAACATCAAAGACAAACCTAGGTCGGGATGATTATCAAACGTTAAAGTCGTACACCGTTGGACCCAAGCGTTTATACTCTACAAAGCGCACGTGCGTGTTGATGTCTAATGCCAACTGTTAGCAAACTCACATGACAGAAAGTTTCACCACCGAATCATCACTGAGGATGAAAAGTGGATTATTCTGTAGTACTTCAACACAGCTACCAAACGGCTCCAGCACGGCCAAGTTACAGATGCAATTGTCTGACGAAGCCAGTTCGAGAAGAATGTTATGCTTTGCATATGGTGGAACTTCGAAGGCACCCTGCACTTGGAAATGGTTTAATTTGGTCGATCCTTGGGCAGGAATATTTATGCTGATCAACGGAAGCAGCTGCATGATGTTCTGCGCACCTGATACCCAGCACAACAGGAAGAGGGCGCGTCTAGTCCAGGACAACTCGCAAGTGCTCACTTTCAACGTGGTCCGTGGACATCTGACGGAATAGGAGGAAATTGAGGTCCTACCCTATCCACTGTAAAGTTTCAACCTTCCACCCTCTGACTACAGTTCATTCCGCGCGCTGGCACACTTAATTCAATGGCGGAAATTCATTTCAATGGCGGAAATTCATTTCATTGGAAGAAATTGAAACCGTGCTAGAAATTTTTTAGCCTCAAAGTGTTTTTAACGGAGTACTAAAAAAGACTTCTCGTACTGGCTGACCGATGATAGAAGGCCATATAAAGTTATGAACTCTGTTTTAGAAAGTGAAGATACATCGTTATTAACATTACGTACCACCTGGAACACATCTACGTACATATTACGCTGCTTGGTTTTGTGTAGCAGTGAACACTGCTAAAATGTGACGAACTTTAAATTTGATCCACTTATATAATATCCTTCCCGTGCCGTTAAACGTCACATAGGGCTCGCAAAGTAGTTCGCCAATTTTTCCTGTCTTCGGTGAGTCTTTCAACCTCATCAAAGGATTTTATGCCTGTTAACTTGACCTCTCTTAATAATGTCCTCTTCAGAGTTTCCCGCGGTCTGTCCCTTTTTCTTCGGCCTGTTGTGTTCCACTTGATAGCTTGTTTTGGGATTCTCTGATCATTTCTTCTCATCAAGCGACCAACATATGTCCATCTCCTTTTCCTGATCACCCATGAGACTGGTTGTTGTTCAGTCATCAGTCTTATCTCTGCATTGTTCTTGAATTCATTCCACTTGATGCCGAGTATTTTCCTTAGGCATTTGTTTTCAAAAGAGTCTAATTTCTTTTCTATTTCTTTAGTTGTTTTCCAGCTTTCGCATGCATAAATGAGGGTGGATATTACATTTGAATTGAATAGTCTTAACTTGGTTTTTGTGCTTATAACTTTTAAATTCCATATGTTCTCAAGATTCTTGAAGATTGATGCTGCTTTTGCAATTCAGATCCTAACTTCCTTTCTAGTGTCACCATCCTGGTCTATGTAGCTGCCAAGATATGCAAATTGATTGACTTCTTCAATATCTGTCCCTTCTATGTGTATTTTTCCATTTTGATTGATGGGAATTTTCATTATTTTTGTTTTGTCCTTGTTAATGCAAGTCCTATTTTGCTAGCCAGTGAAGATAGGCTATCCGTTTTTTCTTGAATGGAATTCACATTATTACTGATAAGAGTTATATCATCAGCAAAATCAGGATCTTCTAGTTGGGTCCCATGTACCCAGTCAATACTTGTGTTACCTGTGCAGCATTTTTTCATTGTGAAGTCTATTGTAATCTTAAAAAGTAAAGGAGACAGTATACATCCTTGTTTCACGCCTATTTCAATCTGGAACTATTCACTCATCCCTTCTTCTGTCTTGACTGCACAACCATATTCATTGTATAAGTCCTTAATGATGTTGACAATTTTAGATGGTATTCCATATAGACATAAAATTCTCCATAATGAATCTCTGTGTATGCTATCAAATGCCTTTTTAAAATCTATGAAGTTCAGTATTAATGGTTTCTGCTTTTCAATATGTTCTTCAAGTATTATTCTGAGAGTAAAGATCTGGTCGAGACAGCTTCTCCCTTTTCGAAATCCTGCTTGTTCTTCTCTCATTGCAGTATCCACTATATCTTTGAGTCTATTCAAAATGACCTTGCAAAATACTTTTGACACAACTGATATTAAGGTTACTCCTCTCCAGTTGTTACAGTCGCTAAGGTTGCCCTTTTTTTGGTATTTTAACAATGATTCCTTTCTTCCAATTAGAAGGGACCTTTTCTTCTTTCCAAATCTTGTTAAACATTCTCTGTAGTTGTCTCATGTTGTCACTATTGATAGCTTTTAGCATTTCGGCTGTTATTTCATCTTCACCTGCAGCTTTGTTGTTAGCCATTAAATTCACTGCTGTTTCAATTTCATGCAATTTAATTTCATCTAGGTTGACATTTAATTGTGGCGCTGGTAAGTCAGTTTCAAGGTTTAACAATTCTTTTGGGTGTGGTCGATTGAGTATTTCTTGGAAGTGTTCAGCCCATCTTTGCTTTTGGTCTTTATTTGATGTTAATAGTGTTCCAGTTTTGCTAAGGATTGGTCTTTCTTTAGATGTAATAGTACCTGTTAGCCTCTTTTGTATGTTATATAAAGTTTTGCTGTCTCCTGTTTTTGCTGCTTTTTCTGCCTCTTTCGCCATATTGTCTATGTATTCTCTTTTATCCCTTCTAGCTGAACTTTTTACTTTCTTGTCTATGTCTTTGTATTTTGCTTTTGCCGAATCTCTTTCATGATCTGCTTTTGCATTCAACATGTCTAATTTGAGTGCTCGTCTTTCATGTATATACTTCCATGTTTTATCTGATATCCATGCTTTTCTATTTGGTTTTTCCAATCCAGCGCTTACTTTTGCTGCTGTGATTATGGCTGTGCTGTAAGAATTCCATAACTCATCTATACCTATCTCCTCTACTTCACTGGGTGTTTTGGAATGATTGGCAAGTTCCTGATTGAAATTAATGTTAGTATTTTCTTCTTGTAGGCTGTGGCTGTTAATCTTTATGTGTACTAATTTCTTGTGTTGACTTTTCAATTTTAGTTTTATTTTCCCTATGCACAGGTTGTGATCACTGTTGACATCTGCATCCCTATAAGCCCTTACATCCATCAGAGATGTTCTGTATTGCTTTATAATACAAAAATGGTCTATCTGGTTTCTAGTTCTATCATCTGGACATATCCACGTTGTTTTATGTATCTCTTTGTGTGGGAATATTGTGCCTCCAATGACCATGCCCTCAGTTTGACATACTTCAATTAATCTTTCTCCATTCTGATTGACCATGTCAGTTCCTTCTTTCCCCATCATTTTTTCAACGTCGGTATTATCCTTCCCTAACTTAGCATTGAAGTCCCCCATAGCAATTAGGATGTCGTGTTTAGGGACTTTGTTGATGATTTGTTGTAGTTGGTGATAGAAGTCGTCTTTCACATCATCATCTGCATCATTCGTGGGTGCATAACACTGTATTATTGTCATTCTTCCGTGTCGTAGGTTGTATCGTGCTCTTATTATACGACTGTTCACCGGTTCCCATTCTACAAGGCTCTTTGCAGCTACATTTGACATAATAATGCCCACTCCGTCTCGGAATTTACCGTCATTTCTGCCTGAATGTATAATTACCTTACCGTTTTCCGCCGATCTTTTACCTGCTTCTGGCCATCGCATTTCGTTGATGCCCAGTATGTCTAGTTGATATGTCTCCATTTCTTTGATGACCTGAGGTGTTTTTGTTGGTGCTGCCATCGTTCTCACATTCCAGAATCCAACCCTTGTCACATGTTTGGGGCCGACAAAAGAGCTCCTCGGATTAATGATGCTCGGTTGGTTTCTCTGCGAGTTTCTATGACGATATCTTTTTTTCCCATCTGGAGTTGCCTCTAGATAGGTCCCAGGATAAGGTTGTTAGCCTTATGCCCAACTCCCGGTACATGATATGTAACAGATCAAGCGGAATATATATATATATATATATATAGTTATATATATGAATCATTGTACGGGGTGAGGGAAAATAAGTCGCTCGTCACCTGATCGATAAGATAGGAGTTATTACTACCGCTTATGGCGGGCAAGTCAATCTCGTCTGTGTTGGTTGCATAGGTAGCACTTAGACCAGCCCGCCTAATATCTGTCTTATATGTGATTGTGATTCATGATGAATAATGTTCAATACTGTGTATTCACGTATATTGTCTAATGTGCAGAATAAGCATGTGTTCTGCACGATCATTGTGGACAAGTATCTGGGTGTATGATTCCTATATGGTTTCTTGAAAGGCACGATATATTCATGTGGATCTACTGTAGGCTATTTAAGACGTATGTTGGGATGAGGATTCCCGACAACAACAACCACATCAGGGATGTAGCAATGTAGACGACGAAGTGAGGCTGAGAAAAGTGTGTTTAGCACATGGTGAATATTCATGAAGTGGGGCAGAGAAGCACATGTGATTATTCATGAAGTGAGTAGGAGAGCCAGATAGGTCGACCGTGATATGAAGTGAACTTTCACATAAATCATTCATGGATAGAGTGGTGTAGTTTCACAGCATATGCTGCCACATTCATAAGTGCGTTAGCACATTGAGAGATATTAATAATGTGATTGTGAAGAGGGGGGGGGGGCAGAATACCAAGGCCATTCTTGCTGAACCATTCGTTACATTAGTTAAGAGCACTGCATTGATGATCATTTTACATATCTTATATATATATATATATATATGCTATGTGTTGTATGTTATATATGATGTAATGTCCTGTGATTACCATGATTTATGTAGTTGAGTAAATAAACGTTTATGTATTTTAATGGATAACTTAGTAATGTCTCTGGACATGTTGTAACGTTGTTATATCTGTTTAACCTTACATCCAACTGGCATAAAGTATGCTTGGAGAGGAGATCCAAGGTTGTAGGTTAGTTATGAGTTTGAGCCTAGTCACCCAGAACGGCAGTACATAGTCCATGGATTTTGGGTTTCAGATGGGTTTTAGTCCTGTCTCGTCCATTATTGTCCCGAATTGTGCAGCAACTCCATAAGTTTACAATTCATCTAAGCAACTTCAAATTATTTTACTGTTCAAATAAAGAAACGCAACAAATACGATGTTGCTATTTAAACTGAAGTTTATTTATCAGACAAGACCATATTGCCTGGAACGTTGATTTGGACACCAACTGCACGTGCTAAACTGAATTTTACTCAGTAGGTGATTCGTGAGCACAGAAAAGCGACACTAGTCTAAACAACATTTTTTGACAATAACTCATTATGTAGCTTAGCTTTGTAAGTAATGGATATTGTTGTTGTTGTTATTATTATTATTATTATTAATGAATATGGCTATGAAAATATACAGTAAAGAAGATAGTAAGATCGAATAGCGACAGAGAAAAGTAGGTCGAAAAAAGGAAGAGAAAGGTGTAAAACGTCCATGACACTAGAACAAGACGCGGACAAAAGTAAAGCGTGAAAACAATGAATACAGAAAGACGAGACACAGTGACGCTGACATGTAGGAAAGACAAAAGAAGGACGCCAGAAAATATGCTTCTAACACCAAAACCACCCCGTGACTCTACAGAATTTACTCCTGTGGTCCTCAATAGGTCCCGTGGTCCCCAATGTGGTTCCCGAAAGAACAACAAGGGGTTCAGAATATCGCAGGGCATGAGCCTACAGGCTCAGAAGCGGGATTGTGTGACATCGTGATTTTCGTTGCACCAGTTCTATCTAGAATTGGGCTTTCTCACCGGAAAACCTTGATTTCTTTTGGTTATGAGTATATCCCCGCTGAGTGAGAGGTGGTTGCCCATCTAGCCTAGAGTTGAACTTTTTCACCGGAAAATCTTCATGTGTTTTGGGATACCTGTGTATCCCCGCCGTATGAGAGGTGGTTGCCCATCCAGTCCAGCGTTGGACTTTCTCACCGGAAAACCTCAGCGTGATTAGGATACGCATACGTCCCCGTCGTGTGAGAGGTGGTTGCCGATCTAAACTGCAGAGGACCATTGTCTCGGAATTCATCATTTTATGATCGTGGCCTCTACCCTTCCTAGTTGTGAGCAGGATGGAGTTTTTGTCCAGGAGGACGAATCCTCGCCACTAGTGAGTTTCACCCCTGGGTTGAGTCGGTTTGGCATATTATCCAAGTATGGGGGTGTTTAGGACGTGACCGACCTCTAGACCGGAGGTACCGTGACTGGAGTAGTCATAAATTTCACCCATGGTTTAAGCCGGCTTAGGCACATTTCACCGGTATGGGTATAGAACGGACGTGGTCGGCCTCTAGAGCAAAGCTACCGTGGTTTGAATAACTCTCGCCGCGAGACTACTGGACATATCTATTAAGCTTCACGTTATCCTTTCCATCACCTTTGCACATCGGCACCGCAGGGCAACCTTGATTACTTTTCCTCATTTTCTTCATAGGCCAGGAGGAGTTTTACTCCACTCGCGGCATACGAAGAGTCTCGCCAGCAGCGTCTTAAACCCTGGGTTAAGCCGGTTCAGGCAATTCGCCCAGTATGAGTGTACACGGGACATTTCCGACCTCCAGAGCGGAGGTGCCGTGATTTGAGCAGTCATGACCTCGAGACTACTGATTAGTTCACTTACTCCTTTATTTCACTTTTTCCACAGTACCGCACGGCAACCCATAATCGCAGCTTTTTTCACTGGCCTGGAGGAGCCCCACTCCGCGCACGACAGCTGAATAATCTCGCCAGCAGCGTGTACTCATTCCAATTACAGGGCCTCGAAAGAGTCCCGTATTGTTATTTTTCGTCACTACATCCTCATGCCGGCAGAGAGTAAATTGCGCGCCTTCTGCCTTCCTTGGATGTTGTAGACGTTTCCCACGCTCCCTCTCCGGAATCGAACTATGATTCCCTGTTGGCATGTCACGTATCAGCCACATTTGATAGGCAGACATTTGAAAGATGCGTCGCCGGCACAGAAGGCCATGCGATCAGCATAAATTATCCAGATTCACCAGTTGGGACGCCGTGCCCCGCGAATGGCAACAAAAATTGGTTTTGAACTAATAAAAGCGCTCTTTCCACGAGAGTCGGAGCTTGGTAAGCGTGTATTCGCTCTAGAATTGCCACATTTATCCCGGTAAGATCGTGTCATTAAAGTAACCTCGACTGATTTAATGAGCCATTCATGGTTTCATTGTGAGACAGTTTGAACTTAGACATGCATGGCTTAATCTTTGAGACAAGCATATGACTACTGGCAGGATCAACCAGATAACTTTCTTCACCGACCTTATTCGGATATATGCCGACAGACCGACTCCGGGTAAGTGAGACAGCGCTATGCTCAGAGCGGATCCCTTTCGACCCCGGCGACGATTCATTACCTTTAACCGGCAGTGGCCGTCTCTCTCTGCTCTAACGAACGAGAAGAAAGCCCTCACTCACAACCAACGCACATTAAATACTGCAGATCCGAATTCTTTGCGAGAGATGGGTCAGTTTCGAGACCATCGATCGACAAAATCGTAGTACACTACAGGCGCATTAGGACGAAACCGGCTGGCTAGCCGTTTATAGGCTTCGCTCAGAGGACAAACCACTCGCTTCTGCATCGAAACACCTTAACTCTCGCGGTCCTGGAAGGGAGCAAAAGCCCTTCTCTCACCGCACAGAACTCGAGAGATCTTTTTTCGTTAATAGAACGGTCGTCTTGCGCAACAGTAGCACGCGCTGTGCTGCTCTGCGTGGCTGACATTGTCAATGATAAGAGTTATACCATCTGCAAAATCAAGATTTTCTATTTGGGTCTCATGTACACAATCAATGCCGGTTTTACCCATGTTTACAATATAAAGTCTATGGCAATTCCAAAAAGCAAAGGAGATAATATACATCCTCGTATCACGGTTGTTTCAATCTGAAACCATTCTCTTATTCCGTCTTCTGTCTTGACTGCATAAACATATCCGTTGTAGAGATCTCTAATGATGTTGACAGTTTTAGATGGTATTATATAAGTGTTAAAACTCCCCACAATGAATCTCTGTGTATGCTATCAAATGCCTTTTTAAAGTCTATAAAGTTCATGATTAACTGTTTTTCCTTTTCAGTATTTTCTTCAAGTATTATTCTCAGAGTAAAGATCTGGTCGAGACAACTTCTCCCTTTTCGAAATCCTGCCTGTTTTTCTCTCATTGCAATATCCACTACACCATTAACTCTATTCAGAATCATTTGGACAACACTTGTGACACTACTGATAGTAACGCTACAGCCCTCCAGTTATTGCAATCACTGTGGTTGCCTTTTTTTTTAGGTATTTTAACAATGATTTTTTGTTTCCATTTAGAAGGACCTTTTCTTCTTTCCAGATTTTATTAAACATTCTCTGTAGTTGGCTAATTTATCACTGTTAATAGCGTTTAACTTTTCGATCATTTCATCTTCATTTGCAGCTTTGTTTTTTGCCATTTGATTCACTGCTGTTTCAGTTTCATTCAGTGTAACTTCAGCTAGGTTGACATTTAGTCGTGGAACTGGTAAATCGATTTCAAAATTTATTAATTCATTTTGGTGTGGTAGATTAAGTATTTATTGGAAGTGTTTGGCCCATCTTTGCTTTTGGTCTTTACTTGATGTTAATAGGTTGCCTGTTTTGCAGAAGATTGGTCTTTCTCTCAAATTTTCTCAAATATTATCAACATGTATATTAGTGAAACATCATATATCATATTATGTTACATATATCATATAAAACTCATATATATATATATATATATATATATCGTTCTATTTGTGCATATGTCTATATATTTCCTCTCTGTGTATGGAGACTATGCTATACTAAAGTCCGTTCGGTCACGTCGTCATTTCTAAGAATAATAAGAATGTATGTGCCATATTAATTGTCTGTTATTTTTAATGTTGCTTATATTGTTCTAATTTTGATGGTATAGTTCATAGGCGATTATACACATTATAAGTCTTTCCTCCTCTATTGACATATTAAAATTATGAAAGGAAAATAAACGCAATCAATACTACTTCTTCAAACAATCATAAACTTATGTTGGTGTTAAATCATCTTTTTACAGGTTTCGCAAAATGAAATAAAAGAATCGTATTTTATATTTTGTTATTCTTCAGCTTATATTATTAACAAAACCACTAAAACAGTGTCCTTCAATAATTTGGAATCCTACAAAATTAGATCACGATAAATTAAAGAGATCAGTAAAACAATCTTACACATATTCGCTTGTACATCAGTTTGATATGCAATAAAAAGAACGTTCTCTTCATAAAATCTCAAAATAATCATACTTAAAGGATTAAGAATCTGACTGTAGTCATAAACTAAATAATTTGGATATATTGTATGCAAACATGCTCTTACATAGAATGCAGTAATACATAATTATATGCACATGCAAAACCTACAATTTGGACGTTGCTAAACAAGAACACCTTACACACAATAATTATGTTAATATATGGAATTCTGATTATTCAATGTCTATCTCTGTTATCTAAATTATACCTAAGTGAGGTCGAGCCTGGTCGGAAGAGGAAAGCACAGAATGGACACAGCTTGCACGCACGCACGTCACAAAAGTATAAACCGATTATTAACTTACACATACATGGTGTTCCACTGACAATAAAAATCACATTTACATTTGCACGACGAATGAACTTTATTCCGACCCGCTGTCTCCTACGTGAGTGTTCACTCAGAATTGCACACCCTAAGCTACCCAGCTGCTGATCATTTTTTTCTACGCTAGGGTTGCCAACTAACCTAGGTAACTAGTATTTATTTAATCCCTTATATATTTGGAGGAATGTAACACTATCACACAAGCGAGTTCACAGTGATGTCTTTTGTGGTGGTAGGTGGGGTGGAAACGGTTGTCGCCTGATGTAATTTCGCAAATGTTTGAAACTGACATTTATGTACTCTGATTTTATATGTTTCGGTCACGAGATTTTCCAGTCACGTGAATGTGTGAATACTGTGGGTGAAAACTGTTTAGTCAGTCAGTGTATGTCAGAAACTGGATCAGAGTGGATGTGAAGTACTTGTGCAGTAGCGAGAATGAGAATATATGGATGAAATTCTGCAAAATAAGTCACCCTGAAGTTATTGTTGGATTGTACATCGTTAGAGAGGAACGCATGAATGGACTGTTACATCGCAGGTGTAGCTTGCCGGCAGTCAATCATCTTGTTTATTATCATCTTCATTATCATCCAGTCTATTTAATACACATCATCTCAACTGGTCAGTCTGACCTTGCTTGAATCATTTGTTCTTGTTATGTAGAAACAAAAGGGTTGAAAGAACCAGGAATTAATCTGGAATGAATCTGAATCTGAATTCAGTGTGTAACTAATTCAGAGCAATTCACAGCACTTCAGAGAAATGCAGAGAATATTTAGAGACAAAAACTATCAGAGATTAAAAGAAAAGTAAGATTTTTGTTTAGTATAATTTGACCACACATAGGCAAACGACTATATTAACATATCTGTTTTGTTTCTTATAATTATAAATACAATTATTAGCCTTTTTCTTGATCACTCATGCTAACAGGACATGACAAATTATTAATGTTATTATCATGATTACAGTGAACTTGGTCACCGGCTACGTAAGTTTAGAAACTGAGCCCTATATACGTGACGGAAATGATAGCTCGTGCAACCCGAAAGTAAAGGAGACAGTGGTTGAGGTGGTTTTGAAAAAAGCGTTCCCGTTTTCCTGGTTTAGGATACTCTTCAAGCGTGAGGGTGAGAGTTTGTTAAAAAATCTGTTGTTCTGATTATCTATGAGAGAGTGTGATAAAAATGATGTGACTGAGTTCGTTCTTATGTTATTTGTTCTTAAGTGATGTAGAAGATTGTTCAAGTGTTATGTGCTCTTGATGGTTGTGACAGCGTTTAGGGAGCACATACCTTCTTCACTCTAACAATCCTCATTATTAGCGATCAATGTTTATGTGCCTGGGAGTTGATCTCATTATTACTGTTATTATCAAACACAGACATCAAATTCTGTGGTCATTGCCATGAAACATAGATACTGACTCGGATGAGGAGTGGACTGCAGCGCTTGAAATAAAAGCAGATTTCTCATCTGTGAGAGTACACCAGTGCTCTGGTTTATGTTACTACAGCACAACGGTCGTCTGCCAGCATTCAGATGAAGATTTGCTATTTCATTTTATCCACGTCGTCATTGTATACGATTCACAAAGTTATGAGCAACAAACATGTCGTGGATAGTGAAAAGTCATCAGAGTAATCCTACAAACCGTGACATTTAAGAAATACATCTGATGACAGGAAATTGGTTTATGAAAATGGTTATTAAATTTCACACTACTTGTAAAATGTCAGTGATATAGTCCTAATTTCAAAATCAAGGGTGTGCGATAAGTGAGGTAGATCTGGGGTTTTCTTTTCATTAAAGCAAATCTGATGAAGAAAGTTCTCTGACTGTTTGAGTGAACACTCATATCTGAATTTTCAGACTACATATTTACTTCTTTGTAGACAACTTTCTGATCGGTGACATAATGTCTGAAAATCCTCGTATATCACAAAATCAACTTCAAAGAGACAACGTTTTGCATGATTTGATAGTAAGCTCCAAATAACTGAGTAAACAATACAGTGACCTGACGTTAATGTCCTTCACACATAAGGTTAAAAAACTAATCCTTCCTAGATATATGTTAATAAAATGAGTATTTACATACGTAGAGTAAAATTATGTAAATCTTAATTGTGATAAAGTAACAGTTAGAATGCTTATGTGCCCATCTTTTTGTGGGCGGCCCGTGTCAGTATTTTGAACCAATAATGCATTGTCCAGGGTTCTGTACACAAAGTAACGGTTTTCTGTGCTTCTGACGTTTCCAAGGATTAAACAAAATGTGGTTAAAATAAAGAAAATAAAGAGTTGTTTACTGAGTACTTCGATGTCTGAGTGGCCTAGTTGTTACTGACAGCTATGTCGGTAATTGAAGTCTGCCTGCAGGTGCCCTAGTCACTTGGTTGTAGAAATGAATGCCCGACACTTCCTGGAGATGGGGAGGCATAGGTCAACCACCACGATGCTGACCACACAGAAATATTGTGTCTACAGACCAAGGAAAACATGGACACCAACACTCTATCCCTATCTGCCTCTATATCGCTGTTTCCCAGACTTGTTCTGTCTGCCGCCTCATTTTCTCTCAAGCCCCCCCCCCCCCCCCCCCGATGTACTATTCGTACACTGATTATTAAACTAGAATATGTATTACACGGCTTAAAACTTCAGCTAGCAAACAACTTTATTTAACAATTTGAAGAATTAAACTTACCTACTGCATTATTGTCTTACATGTAACGTGATGGATGAGTTTCATGTAGGGACACAAGTTTCTGAATATCAGGTTGAAAAGTGCAAAGAAGGAAGCCATTACTGCTCCTGCCCACTGCTTCTTTTTCTCTCAACGCCCCTCTACTGCGCCCTTTTCTTCCACTGCCCCTACAGACCTTTTGTCTTTCACCGCCCCCTGGTCTATTTCAAAGCCCATGGTTGGGGAAGGGAGGCGTTACCTCCCACTTTGGTAAACACTGCTCTATAGCATTACAGGAAATAATTATTGGTTAAATGTTTACAGTATAATTTTTAATATTAAGAATATCAAATTGTAATATCAGTCAAGCAAAATTTTGATCCATAAATCGAAAAACTTCACAATCTTTTTGTAACTTAACTCTTTATTACGCACATATAAAACCACAAACCGTTCTTGCAGTCCCAGAGCTAAAGATGATAAAGGTAAGGTTGAATGATGCGGTCCGATGTGACAACAAGAGAACATACAAAGTGTCTAGTACAGAACTTGACATCTCGTGTGATACCACCATTCTAGTCACGAGACTTACAATCACAGGTGCTATAGCCAGTGTCGTCTGTACTATCTCGATTAGTGGAGGTAATTTGTAAATTCTTGACGAAAAAACATACAGTATTTTTGTAATGTTACTGGCTGTAATTACTGTTATATTGATGACAATAATAACACACAAAAAGCCATATAAAATGATTTATTCTATTATATACTGTGCAGTTGTGCTTGTCTGTCTTGTTTGATACTTTATGTTTCTGATCAGCACAAACGTTCATTTCTCTGATGTTTTGCCGCTTGGTTCAGTCAACAGAAATATTTTTCTCTCTGCCTTCTTTCATTTCAGCTTGAATTTTCAAGTCCTTGCAAAATTTTCTAACTTCTGTTTCCTTGTGATATATGTAAGGAATGTTGACTGGACATTTTTTTCTCTTATACTTTTAATTAGTTTCTGCTGATGTGAAATTTCTCTGGGCGCCTCTTTATTTGTTTTTGTGACTGTCCTGAGAATGTGTTGCATCATTCTTCAAAACTGTTTCTCTAACGTTTCCAATTTTCTGTCATCTGTTTTTTAATTATAGATAATCTTACATAGATATTTTGTCTCTATAGCGCGGTAATGTTTATTCCTATTTTCCAGGGGCATACTCTATTTATTAGTATCTTTTTCTTTTGTCATGAAAAATCTACTTTTGTCTATCTTATTAGTGGCTTTATTTTACTTGTGCACTTGGCATCAGCTGTTATTGTTGTTCTGAGTTAAATAGATTTATTTACTAGTGTCGGTGTCTTCCTGTTTGAAAGGATGTAGCACTTTATTATATTTACCCTATCTGATATTGTCCTTGTTTCTGTCCTGTTGATTTTAGCTCTAAGAATGTTGCGTTGAAATCGTTCTGCTGCACTGTCAGATACATATTAAATTTTGCAGTAGGTATCTTCTTCAGAATATACTCCTAATCTAGGGCGACGAAACACACTATGAATGGCAAGACTTTACCTGAATTTTATCGAAATTCCATACAGAAACATACGTTATTACACCATACAACAAACAACATACAACATACAGTGCATGTCCAGAAAGAAACCGGATTTTTTTTTTTTTTGCTCTAGCCACACATTAGTCAGACTTGTCTCCCTTGAAATAGTTCCCTCCACTGTTGATACACCGCTCCCAAAGTATTTTCCAGATTTTTAATACCTCCTGGAACTCGATTACTGAGATAGCATGCGTGCCTCGCAGCAAGGTTTCTTTGATCTGTTATATGATCTGATATCGCGACCTGTAAGGGTTGATTTCAACTTTGGGAGCATAACCTTCTATAGGAGCCAAATCTTGAGAGTAGGGCGGGTATGGGTCAAGAGATGACGTGTGCTTTGCCAAAACTTTCACGAATAAGCCGTGATATTGCAGGTCATTGTACATACAGCATCCAGGTTTTGTTTGTTCATGCTTCGTCAGAATTCTAAGAATCAAACAGCTCCTTACTGATTGTAGTTAGGTTTTCTTTTTGTTCATTTGTCACTTTCGCAATCTGATCGTCATCTATGAACGTGGAAGATCGTTCGGATGTGGATTCATCTTCTGTGGAATTTCGTCTAAAGCTGAAACATCGATATCACTCGTGAGATTGCAAACGGCTGAAACAATTGCTTTCACAGGTTTACTGAAGCCCTTGAAACAGTTTCAATGAAAGTAATACTTATTGTAACAGTGCAGGGGTCATAAAAAGGTTGAATGTCCTTGTTCATCTAGTATCGGAAATGCAGTATTATGATTGGCTATTCGTCTGCTAAAGGCAACATGTGTGCTTCAAGAGAATTCTCAGATTTGAAATGATGGTTCATCGGAAGACGTGTTAGTGGTTCATCATGGGTTTTGTGTCATCTTAGTGTGTTTGGATTTGTAGCGTTGTTAACATGTAAGAATAGTTGTCTGCGTGCCCTTTTTAGAACACAGTTGTAGTTTATGTGAAGTCTACTTAGAATTATGAATAGATGTATGTTTGTCCTAAAAAAAGGACAACATGAGAGTGTGCTAGACATGTTGCTGTGTAGATCTTTTCGATCTAGATGAATTTCTGATGTGAGTTTAGTATGTCATTTTTTATTGTAGATGTAAATAAATTCCAGTGGTGAAGTCAAATTCGTCGGAATGGTTTGTGTATTATTGTATTGTTGATTTCTCATGTTGTGCAATCATAACATAGCTCAACAACAACAACAACATATTTTCTCTGCCCATTGGATTTTAGGCCTGTTCCTTGGTTTATTTGTAGCTCTGATTCAGAAAACTGCATTGGATAGAGTGCAATAGCTCTAGTTTCTTAGATATGATTTAATTTATAAAATTATAATCCTCTCTTTAACAACTCTCTTTTGCAGATTTGGGATATCATAACAAGCTGTCTTATTTGAATATGAAATCTGTGTATTTAATTTACTCGGATTTCTCTGTGTACAATGATCTTTATTTCATAACTTTTCGCCTACTTACTTTCCTATAACGCAGAATGGCACATGTATAGCTCAAATGTCAAAATCGCTTTTGTTCTGTTTTATTACATAATTATGTGGAAACAATTAAGATTGTAAATGTTAGTTTTCGCAGACTTCAAAAATTTATATTTCAAAGGTTTCTCGACTTTATGTGTTTAAAACAGTTGCACTATATAATAGCTATGATCGTATATAAGGTGTGTGTATATTCCCGCTCATATTTTTTCAAGTTTTTAAATTCCAACGCCATAGATGTTATGGTTACTTCAAGGCGGAACTGCGTGAATTATTTTGCTATATTTGTGCGTAGTACACACTGACAGCACGTAGAAAGCTTGTTTCTGAGTTTGTAAAAAGAGCATATATAGGTTATTTTGGTGTCATGTTTGGAGAACTGTTATTTTTGTATTGTTAATATCACATACATCATTTCAAGTAATAAAAAATAGTCGCTGCTCTACCTACAGCGAGGAGACCTGTTTCGCAATCGGATCTTGTACTTGTTCTATCTTGCCTTGAACTACCACATCTCTCAGAGGATGAGTCATCCATGTCTGATATCGCACAAAGTATAGAAAGTGGGATCAGTGTCAGTAAATTCCAAACAACTTCACATAGTGATCGTTTTGATTAGAATGAATTGAGTGATTTGATCAGTGAAATAAATCTTTCCAAGACGTCTTCTGAAATGCTTGCCTCCAGAATAAATGAAAAGAAGCACTTCGGGTTGTAATGAAAATTACACTGTCGAAGGAGAGAAAAGGATTTGCTGCCATTCTTTACCAAAGATAATAACTTAGTATTCTGCAATGACATCGGAAACCTTGTAAAGAAAAATGGTATTCCAGACTACAACTCAAGTGAGTGACGTCGTGCCATCAAACGTAGTCTGAAATGTGTTCTTCTAAATAACGGCAACAAATATGGTTCTATTCCAATCGGTTATTCTACCAAGATGAAAGAGGAGTATAAGGCCGTCCTTTAGTCTGTCTTGTAAAACATAAATTCCCATGAACATCAATGGGTGATTTCTGTAGACGTGACTTGGTCAACAAAGTGGCTACACAAAGTATCCTTTCTTTTTATGCCTTTGAGAAAGTGGAGCCAAACATGAACACTGGGCAAGAAGATTGACCTTCGAGGGAATATATGGTAGTTGAAGGACAAGATGTAACCAAGGAACCTTTGGTGGCACGATATAGATTCATACTGCCGACACTGCATATAAAGCTAAGTCTGATGAAACAGTTTATAACGTCTTTGAATAAAGACGGTTCGTGCATTGAATACATAGTGCATAAGTTCCTGTACTTACCATGGAGAAACTGAAAGCAGGAATTTTCGATGGTCCACAGATCAGAAAACTTATAAATGATCCATAATTCATAGCATCAGTGAATTAAATTGAATCATGTGCCTGTTCTTGTTTTGAAAACCTTTCTTGGCAACAAGAAGGCAGACAACTACACACAATTAGTATAGGATATGCTCTTTCATTTCAGCCGACTTGGCTGTAACATGAGTGTTAAAATCCATTTTCGCCACAGTCACTTAGATCTCTTTCCAGAGAATCTTGGAGACTTAAGCGAAGAGCAAGATGAAAGATTTCATCAAGACATAAAAACAATGGAAGCAAGGAAGAGAGGACGCAGACATGATGGCAGACTACTGCTGAAATCTAATCCCGGATTGTCCTGGTATATGCCACTCTCGGAAGTCTTACAAAAGGAGCTTCTTCTGTGTGGAATGTTTGTACAGTGTCCGGCATAAAGCATAGCTTGATTTTAAAAATGGAAAATAAATGAGCGTTGTACATGTTTTGGTAAAAAAAAAAATGAAATGAAACGCAGAAAAGTGGTTATTTTTTATTACTGACAATCATAATTAGGTTTTGAAAATTACGCTGGTTAGATAACCGCCATTACATTAGATATATTCACTCAGTCGTTTGGGAAATTCCTGCATAACACCATTTAACATGTTCAAAGGTATATTTTGAATGCAATATCGGATTCAATCTATTAGGTCTGCAACTGATTGTGGTCGACTAGCATACACCGTGTTCTTGAGATACCACCACAAAAAGAAGTCTGCGGCCGATAAATCTGGTGACCTTGTCGGCCAATAAATATCACCAAATCAAGAAATAAGACAAATGATAAATGTTTGTCGCAGCATGGCCATGGATTGATGGTCTCTATGGGCAGTTACTCCATCTTGTTGAAACCAGTTTAGTGAGTTTTGGCCAGGTCTGGAATGAAGTATTCAGTTAACATATGCCCATAAAGATCACTGTTAACAGTAATTGTTTGCCAGGTGCCTGCTAAGTTCTTGGACGACCAGTATACTTGTTATTAAAGTAATTAACGGTTTGCTTAAAGAACACAGGAATGCGACCGGACATTGTAGTATAATCCACAGAAAAACAGTAAGTATTAATAATCGAGCTTACGGTCCCGTATGAAACTAGAATAGAGGAACAGCACTTATTTAAATTTGAGAAGTACAATGATCTGGTCAAGAAACTGAGGCAGGGGGCAGGAGTCAGGGCAAAAGTGATAGCTGTAGAAGTGGGAGCAAGAAGATTCGTAGCAACAGCAGCATACGACCTATGTAAGCAACTGGGCATAAAGGGACAAGCAAGAGCAATGGCATTGAAAAGCCTTTCAGAAACAGCAGAAAAGGCCTTATGCTTGCTGTGGAGTATGTGAAACAAGCATTGGGAACATAAGTAATTTCATTTGTCACAACCAATACCAATCCTCCGTAGCTAAATCGCTAAAGACGCACTTCAAAAAGTGCAGTGCAAACTGGAAGATCATGGGTTCAATCCCGGGACTGAGAAAAAAAAATAAAAAGCATCTCACAAGATCTCTGGGAGTCATGACCCAGAGGGACGCACTCTCCTTATAGTGTCAGGAGTTTAATAGGGCCGAAAAACTTGTCTGAGGGGAGGTATTCCTCTGATGATCTGAAGGAGTTGTGTTGTTGTTCCGCTCTCTACAGTAGAGAGTTTCCTGCATATATATATTTTGCCCCACGTCAAAATTGTTTTGTCCTCCGATTGGGAGAATTATCACGGTGATGCAACTCAAAATCACAACGAAACTTAGTTGTATATTAATAGACGAAACTCCACTTTTAAAATAAGTTTCAACGGTGAATGAGCAATGTTGTGTTTGACAAAAAGCCATTGTTAAAAATGACCGTTTGTTTGCTTCATCTCTGACGCCATGTTTTTTTTTTCACACGTATTCAGTTTCTGTGCACTACGTCAGTTAAATCTAGCTATGCCTTATGCCGGACCCTGTATAATAAACTTGTGCTTTTGGTGTGAAATAAGTAAATTATCATGTAGCCCACTTTTATTTTAATTTTTAATGTTTCTTCATACTTAAAAGATATTAATTTAAACACTACATTAAATTATCCCCATTTCTTATGGGCGAACAATGTAAAGAGTAGGCTAGGGCGCATGTTCTGTTACTCACATTAAATTTGTTCAAGGATTTTGGTAACTGCAGACTTAGCGTGATGTTTACATCAACGTTTTTCTGTAGCGCTGTTCACTGATTGCTTGGACTTCTGAATATCTGTAACTGTCAGTCATTCATGTTACCTTCAATTTGTTGTTGTGTGAACTGTGGAGTTTTCTTTAACTGGGTTCAATACTGCTACTAAGCACTTAACGAAGTAACGTTTTGCTGTCATGTATTTGTTACTTCTGTTGCTGTATCATCTACAATTAATCAGTCTGTGCCCTCACTGTACAAAGCACACTCTGCTTTACTTTGTGCGTACAAGGCACAGAAAGATACTGCTTCATTATATCCGAAACAGAAATTCACGTTGCTCTTCATGATCCTTCATTGCGCAACGTATCAAAAATCATCAAGCGCACTACAAGAACGCTCATTTTATCATATGCAGATTTATGATTAACGGTCTTGGCGTTATGCGGCTGTTATTACAATAAAGGTAACTTTTACACATAAATATAATAGCTAGCTAGATCCCTCATTTTATTATTGGTCATGATAAAAGTCCGGTTTCTTTTTGGACATGCCTTGTATGTGGGGATGGGATGATGGAAAGTAGGGGTTAGCTAAGAAATCTGACACTGCAGTTCTTTAGGGTCCATGTTTTGTGTGTGCGGTTATTGTAAGGTATTAAAAACATCATCAGTTTCATTGTACTTTGTCGTTAATATCATCATACTGTGACCATTCTATTTTTTTAATTACGTTCTGGAACAATATTCTTCAAAACCAATCTTACTTTATTTTATCATTTTAAAAATATTTTCAGGCCGTAACGTGGCACTCAGACAAGAGGCAAGTCAGTCCAGCAATCTCACAAATGAAATATCAAGAGGGATGCCATCCCGAGCAGTGGATGGAAACACCAGTAACGATTACGAAGAATCTTGGTCGTGCTCTACTACTGGTATCGAAGAGAGCGGGCCAGAGTGGTACTTAGACTTTAATAGACCGCAGATTCTCTTCAGAATCGTCATCTACAACAGAGGAGGAGGTAGTGTAAGACTGTATGCCAATAACATACCTCATGGATTTCTTGTCGTCCGTCTTATTATCTTGTCACATAATTGTTGCTTCATTGTACAATTGCTGACTGTAACATAGGTCTACATTTTGATTTATAGCACGTTATGTTGATAATCTGTATTTATTATGTACACTTTTATAAATGCAATACATTTATCTTTCTTTATTTCTTCACTGAGTGGCGTAGTGGTTAGTACCCTCATCTCTCACACGGAGGTCAGTGTTTCGAGCCTAGCAGGAAAAGTTTCAGTTACGAAGTTGTAAAAAAAATGGGTACCCAGCAATGATAAAAGCAATTACGTGTTATACTCTTCGATGTCCTCTTTGTTGCTGTTGTAGTGGCGGTTGCTGCTGCTGTTATTCTGGTGGCTAAAGCCAAAGCGTTATCTGTGTGTTTTGTATTTCAGTTAAATTATTATAAATATCTTTACTATAGTATAACAGCGGCTTGGTATAGTAATCCCGCGGTACAGGTCTCAATTCCTAGTAATGGGATTTTTTTCTCATATACACCACATGGGCCGTGGGATCCACACATAGGCCGTTCCACACAACCTTTAAAAATTAATACCATAGAGAAATCGGGGAAAGTAAATGCGGCCGGGCGTTCAAAGTTCAAAACTTCAGACTCCAGCTTCACAGCATTCAGGATAAACTGATATATCCTCCGCCACATGCTGCAGCATCCATCCAAGAGTATGTTTGCTAATAGATCCTGTCAATTGTTGGTTGTTTACGATGTGTTTTCTGCCACACAGTTCAGATTTCCTGTCATCACCTTTAATTTGTCCTAGCTCCAGCAGTCTTTTCACAGCTACATTCTTCTTCCATTATCGCTATTCACGCAGCATCTCCAGTACGGCCTTAGCAATCTCCCCCTCATCCACTGTCAGTCTGCCATTTATTTTAGCGTGTCCAGCAAGTCTATCTGCCACATCATTGCCATGTACTCCCGCATGCTTTGGATAATAAAGCCACGTTAAACTAGTCACAGTTGGCTGGCTTAACAAATGAACCCATTTTTTCGAAGGAAACTCTTCTTAGTCTTACGAAGCATACTCTGTGAATCCGTCACACTGACACCAGTAACCACATCATGAGCAACTAACCATTCCAGTGCCGCCGACCCAGCCTCAATTTCCATTCGCATGTTTGACGTAGTGACTTCAAGTTCTCCTGAACCCTGTGGCACTATCGTTCATTTCGATAGACAACAAAACCCCAACCACTTCTGCTGTTCTGAGTCACTGAGCCATCTGTTTATATTACCGTGTCTGAAGACCCACAGTGATGCTGGATGAGATCTTGAACCCAAAATTCAGCTGCTTCTTGTGCCCAGTCTCGACATTCACGGCCCTTCTGTATAATAATCTTTGTTAACTGAGGTTGGATGTGTACCCGTATCCAGTCATCACCTTTAGGCACTTCATCAAGATTGCACTTTGACTTTATTGTATCCTCCGCCTCAGCCATCCAGGGTCTGCCTTATTTGATACGTCTTCCCTTTATCAGTCAGACGTGATACCGAACACCATAACACGTTCACGTGCCGAAGGTGGTGGAAATACGAGCCTAATACCGTATCCCAAATATGCCTTAATGGTATGAAAACTAGGGATTTACTCTTTTCTTTAAACTATAGTATAACATTTATATATTGTTTCCCTCACCTTTACATCAGTGGGGACATATTTGTTTTAACACCTGTTAACAAATTTACAACAGTTTACCTTAACTATTAATCTTTCTTTAGCGCTTCACAAACGACTTCGAGGATTTTCACTGAAGACATTTGCTGAAGACGGCACTGAAACCAACTACTTCAAAGATACAAGCAAGACTGCGTCTCTTGTGTACGAGATTAATCTGCTCTCTAGGGTTCCTGTCATTTCACTGATGATTAAAGGAGGAACTATTTTATCTTTGCGAGATCGCTTACTTACACTGTGTGAGGTAGAAACATATGGAGGTATGCTTAACTATTTTTGTTCGGTAAACATAAGGAAGTAGGTTTAGTTGGTTCTACTTGTGGAAATGTATGGAGGTGGGTTCTTCTTTTTATACTGGGGAAACCTATGGAGAGAGGTCTAATTATTTCTACTTTGGAAAATATATGAAGATAGGTTTAACAACAGTTGCAGGTGAAGATGAAATAATTCCCGAAATATTAATAGCTATTAACAGCGATAACATGAGACAAATACAGAGAAATTTTAATACAATTTGGAAAGAAGAAAAGATTCCTTCTAAATGGAAAAAAGGAATTGTTAAAATATCAAAAAAGGCAATCTTAAATTTAAATAGATTACTTTGATAAGACGAGGATACTGTGATATAATTTGATGAATTAACTTGGTAGAAAGTATGAAAGTGAGACTAGAACGTATAAATGAAGAACATACAACACACAATATTTGGGCGTTAGAATACTTGTGATGAACTGACTTGGCAGAAAGTACGAAAGGAGGAACTACAGTATCCAGTATTTCGGCAAATAACAATTGTGAAGAACTTATTTGGCATTGTTCTTGAGAAGCAGAATTTTGATACATATGTGGTTGTGTGTTGTCTGTGCATGATCTGTGTCACTGATAAGATTTACCGCTCCCTTTCGAAGCGCTTTTGACACAGCAATCATCTTAGATTGTTGAGCAATAATCTAAATGTGTTTGTATATGTCACACGTGATATGTTTTTTTTGTGTGCTCCAGGTCACGTTATCTCATAACCTGTAGTATTTCAGGTGTTATCCATGGTGGCTTCGTCTGATGTTTTACTCTTACATCTCTTATGGAACATGCTTGTCAAATATTACTCTGAAGATCTTTATCCAATATTCTTTTGCCTCGTCTTTGGGAGATAAATGGCACATGTATTCAAGAGAACATGGCTGCAAATCAATTAAAAATAATTCTAGGTTAAATATTTTAAACCTTCTACATTTAACATGGTATGAATGTGTTTTAGAAATTTGCACTCCTTTCGTGTTCACATACAGCAGACTTGGTGATTGATCACTTAACGAAATGTGCTGGATCATACATTGGTTTTATATGTGGGATATATATATATATATATATATATTCTATCTAAGTGGATGATACGTCCGTTACTCTAGTAGGTTTTTGTAACAATTTGGGAACTATTGTAGGATAATATAATATGTAGATACATATGGAATTTGGCTGTGTTAAATATATGATAAAATCAATACAAATGACTATATAATGGTACTTAACGGTTTAAACACCATTCATCATAGTCTTAAAGTGATCTTACCTCAGGGTTGATGCATTTGGATTACTATACAGAAGCCTAATACTTAATGGACTTTGTAATTTAATCTAAACCCAAGTAAATGCAGCCTTCAATGTTTTGATGTCTTCTCTACCACGAAACTGACTCGCTCTGGAGATAAGTTACCAACCCTGTTCCCTGTCTTCTAGCTAGGCCACGCCGCATCAGGCTAAAACGTTTAATTCTTATACCTTCAATGGTTATGTTGTTATTTAAATGACTTGCAGGAAAGCCACAAATATGTAAATGTTGATTTAGTATGTGTGGTGCCTCAGGAATTGTCCCCTAGTATAAGGGGAAACATATGGAAGTAGGTTAACTGTTTCTACTTGTCAAAACAAGTAAGTTTTATTTCCTTTATTTCGATATCATAAAGTTCATGACATACATTTCATTTTTGTTCATAACAAACGAGTACTGATTTTGTAACAAAACGAGGAGGTATGGCTGTTCATTACAAGACAGTAAGTCTGCTTAGTACAGACAAATACATTTAATTGTTCATTGCAGACAAGCAAATGTAACTGTTTATTAGAGACAAGTAAATTTAACTGTTCATCACAGATAAGGAAATTTAAATGTTTATTACAGACAAGTAGATATTACAGACAAGTAGATGTAACTGTTCATTACAGACACGTAGATATTGCAGACAAGTAGATTTTACTTGTCACTATGGGCAAGTAGATTTACCTTTTCATTACAGCCAAGTAAATATACCTGTGCATTACAAACAAGTAAGTGTATGTGTTTTATTAGAAAAGAACGTGTTTTATGCTCATTACCAAAAATCACGTATATGGCTGACTGTTCATGGCAACCAACAAAGTGACATGTTGCATGTGAGCAGGTGTTTCTTTATTACAAAAGTAGATTTACCTATTTGTTCATTACATAAGATAGGTTTTCCTCTTCTTCATTACAAAAATTAGGTTTGTCTGTTTGTTCATTATAGGAATATAGACTTGGCTGTTTTTTTTTCTTCCTGGTAAATGACACTTCTATTGCATTGATCAGTATCGAGTTATCACTCTTACAGACAAGCAACATGAAACTTCTCTGCCAGTGTTTACCCGGTTTACATTAAAATCTGTAAAAATGACAGATCAACATACAACAACATTCAAACAATCGAACACTTCACATTTGCTTTGACCGTGATTCAGACAACCCCTTCTTTGAAGAACAGGTCCAAGTACAAGTCCAGCTCACATATATACTTATGTTCAATCACTTTCTCAGCACTCATGTAGACGGATAAAGACCTTGACTATTCTCATAGTCCATCCTTTAGCTTTCACACAGCTGGTATCTCTCCAAAAGTCCCGCCATAACACCCTCTCGTGGCCAAGTTAGTAAGCACTCAGTCACATGACCACGTCACTAATGTTCCCCTCGCCACTTCCTTAAACATGTGTTGTAGCAAGATTCAGCACACATAGTGACCCAAGAAGAACTATATAAGCAGTCTTAAGCATCTTACAAAAGCATAAGATGCATACATGGCGGGCACGGAGATTTTGAAACCTTGAATACAATGACTTTCTTACTTTCACAATTTAAATTTTGTTCCGTTATGTATAATGATCTTGATTATCATCATCATGTTCTGTACAGTTATGGACACTAGTGGAAATTCATTTATGGAAATGTGAGTTACTAAATTTTTCCGTTATCGATGTTGACGATTTTCCTTTCTCTTCCATTATATCACATTGTTTATTTTCGCTCCTTTAACTCCTTGTGGTTCAGTCAGTAAGTATCTTCCTTGTTGTTATGGCTTTTTTTTTAAACCCTATTTTTTCATACTCTATATCCAAAGAATGGTGATTGTCTTCTCTCTCTTTCGCTCTCTCTCTCTCGCTCTCTCTCTCTCTCTCTGAACCTTAAGTGCCCAGGGCACATGGGGCTTCGGCAAGGGTTTTCCACAAATGCCTGTCCTTCGCCTTTTTTTCTGCTCTTGCCCAGGTGAGCCCTCTATTGCTCAACATCCTTTCTGTTGTTCTTCTCCATGCCTCTTTTGGTCTACCCTTACTTCTGTTCCCTTGTGGTGTCCATCTTAGTGCTATTTTTGGTAGTGAGTTGTCAGTCATTCGGAACACATGTCCCAACCATCGCCAGCGTCTTTCCTCAATAATTGTTGTCAGCGGTTTCATCTGCATTTCTGCTAATAAGATGTTATTTCTTATGGTGTTTGGCCAAAATATTTTTCTAATTCTTCGTAAACATTTCGTCTGGAAAGAATTTAACTTGTTTTCTATGGTTTTGGTGATTTTCCAGCATTCACTTCCATAGAGTAGTACACTTAGAACAATAATCTAAATGTGTTTGTATATGTCACACGTGATATGTTTTTTTTGTGTGCTCCAGGTCACGTTATCTCATAACCTGTAGTATTTCAGGTGTTATCCATGGTGGCTTCGTCTGATGTTTTACTCTTACATCTCTTATGGAACATGCTTGTCAAATATTACTCTGAAGATCTTTATCCAATATTCTTTTGCCTCGTCTTTGGGAGATAAATGGCACATGTATTCAAGAGAACATGGCTGCAAATCAATTAAAAATAATTCTAGGTTAAATATTTTAAACCTTCTACATTTAACATGGTATGAATGTGTTTTAGAAATTTGCACTCCTTTCGTGTTCACATACAGCAGACTTGGTGATTGATCACTTAACGAAATGTGCTGGATCATACATTGGTTTTATATGTGGGATATATATATATATATATATATATTCTATCTAAGTGGATGATACGTCCGTTACTCTAGTAGGTTTTTGTAACAATTTGGGAACTATTGTAGGATAATATAATATGTAGATACATATGGAATTTGGCTGTGTTAAATATATGATAAAATCAATACAAATGACTATATAATGGTACTTAACGGTTTAAACACCATTCATCATAGTCTTAAAGTGATCTTACCTCAGGGTTGATGCATTTGGATTACTATACAGAAGCCTAATACTTAATGGACTTTGTAATTTAATCTAAACCCAAGTAAATGCAGCCTTCAATGTTTTGATGTCTTCTCTACCACGAAACTGACTCGCTCTGGAGATAAGTTACCAACCCTGTTCCCTGTCTTCTAGCTAGGCCACGCCGCATCAGGCTAAAACGTTTAATTCTTATACCTTCAATGGTTATGTTGTTATTTAAATGACTTGCAGGAAAGCCACAAATATGTAAATGTTGATTTAGTATGTGTGGTGCCTCAGGAATTGTCCCCTAGTATAAGGGGAAACATATGGAAGTAGGTTAACTGTTTCTACTTGTCAAAACAAGTAAGTTTTATTTCCTTTATTTCGATATCATAAAGTTCATGACATACATTTCATTTTTGTTCATAACAAACGAGTACTGATTTTGTAACAAAACGAGGAGGTATGGCTGTTCATTACAAGACAGTAAGTCTGCTTAGTACAGACAAATACATTTAATTGTTCATTGCAGACAAGCAAATGTAACTGTTTATTAGAGACAAGTAAATTTAACTGTTCATCACAGATAAGGAAATTTAAATGTTTATTACAGACAAGTAGATATTACAGACAAGTAGATGTAACTGTTCATTACAGACACGTAGATATTGCAGACAAGTAGATTTTACTTGTCACTATGGGCAAGTAGATTTACCTTTTCATTACAGCCAAGTAAATATACCTGTGCATTACAAACAAGTAAGTGTATGTGTTTTATTAGAAAAGAACGTGTTTTATGCTCATTACCAAAAATCACGTATATGGCTGACTGTTCATGGCAACCAACAAAGTGACATGTTGCATGTGAGCAGGTGTTTCTTTATTACAAAAGTAGATTTACCTATTTGTTCATTACATAAGATAGGTTTTCCTCTTTCTTCATTACAAAAATTAGGTTTGTCTGTTTGTTCATTATAGGAATATAGACTTGGCTGTTTTTTTTTCTTCCTGGTAAATGACACTTCTATTGCATTGATCAGTATCGAGTTATCACTCTTACAGACAAGCAACATGAAACTTCTCTGCCAGTGTTTACCCGGTTTACATTAAAATCTGTAAAAATGACAGATCAACATACAACAACATTCAAACAATCGAACACTTCACATTTGCTTTGACCGTGATTCAGACAACCCCTTCTTTGAAGAACAGGTCCAAGTACAAGTCCAGCTCACATATATACTTATGTTCAATCACTTTCTCAGCACTCATGTAGACGGATAAAGACCTTGACTATTCTCATAGTCCATCCTTTAGCTTTCACACAGCTGGTATCTCTCCAAAAGTCCCGCCATAACACCCTCTCGTGGCCAAGTTTAGTAAGCACTCAGTCACATGACCACGTCACTAATGTTCCCCTCGCCACTTCCTTAAACATGTGTTGTAGCAAGATTCAGCACACATAGTGACCCAAGAAGAACTATATAAGCAGTCTTAAGCATCTTACAAAAGCATAAGATGCATACATGGCGGGCACGGAGATTTTGAAACCTTGAATACAATGACTTTCTTACTTTCACAATTTAAATTTTGTTCCGTTATGTATAATGATCTTGATTATCATCATCATGTTCTGTACAGTTATGGACACTAGTGGAAATTCATTTATGGAAATGTGAGTTACTAAATTTTTCCGTTATCGATGTTGACGATTTTCCTTTCTCTTCCATTATATCACATTGTTTATTTTCGCTCCTTTAACTCCTTGTGGTTCAGTCAGTAAGTATCTTCCTTGTTGTTATGGCTTTTTTTTTAAACCCTATTTTTTCATACTCTATATCCAAAGAATGGTGATTGTCTTCTCTCTCTTTCGCTCTCTCTCTCTCGCTCTCTCTCTCTCTCTCTGAACCTTAAGTGCCCAGGGCACATGGGGCTTCGGCAAGGGTTTTCCACAAATGCCTGTCCTTCGCCTTTTTTTCTGCTCTTGCCCAGGTGAGCCCTCTATTGCTCAACATCCTTTCTGTTGTTCTTCTCCATGCCTCTTTTGGTCTACCCTTACTTCTGTTCCCTTGTGGTGTCCATCTTAGTGCTATTTTTGGTAGTGAGTTGTCAGTCATTCGGAACACATGTCCCAACCATCGCCAGCGTCTTTCCTCAATAATTGTTGTCAGCGGTTTCATCTGCATTTCTGCTAATAAGATGTTATTTCTTATGGTGTTTGGCCAAAATATTTTTCTAATTCTTCGTAAACATTTCGTCTGGAAAGAATTTAACTTGTTTTCTATGGTTTTGGTGATTTTCCAGCATTCACTTCCATAGAGTAGTACACTTAGAACATTACTCTTAAATATCCTGATTTTCATATTTATGCTTAGTTTTTTTATTTCCATATAGTCTGCAACATTGCAAAAGCCTGGCTTGCTCTAGTAAGTCTGCTGTTGATGTCCTCTGTGATGTCTCCATTTTCTACTACTCTGCTGCCAAGGTATACAAATTCGTTGACCTCCTCCACTAACTTGTTATCTACTCTGAGTACATTTCTGTTGTTCACATTTTGTTTCATTAACTTTGTCTTTCCTGCGTTGATCTTTAGTCCTATGTTATTTGTATTCTGAGTTTTTTTGTTTATTTTCTCTTGCATATCTTTGTGACTGCTTGATAATAGACAAATGTCGTCCGCAAAGTCAAGGTCCTCCAGCACTGTGTCAAGGGTCCAATGTAATCCTCTGCGTTTGTCTGATGTTGCCTCCTTCATTAACCAGTCTACTGCCAAGATAAATAATGTTGGTGATAGTACACATCCCTGTTTCACTCCTGTTTGTACCCTAAAGCTGTTGGAGGCATGTTCTCCACAGATAACTGTGCACTGAAAACCCTCGTATAGGGCTTTGATTACATTAACTATTTTATGGGGGAGGCCATGCCATCTTAGGATTTTCCACAGTGCATCTCTGTTGACACTGTCAAAGGCTTTCTCAAAATCTATGAATAATGCATATGTTGTGCTATGCCACTCATTTGCCTGTTCTAATATTTGTCTAAGTACAAATATGTGGTCTATGCATGATCTTCCTTTCCTAAATCCTGCCTGCTCTTTCCGAAGTTTTTCCTCAAGTGTTGGTACAATTCTGTTTGATGATTATTCTGCAAAATACTTTACTGGTGAGTGGCAGTAGGGTAATGCCTCTCCAGTTCCTGCAATCTCTGAGGTCACCCTTCTTTGGTAGTTTTACTATAAGCCCAGTTTTCCATTCCTCTGGGGCTTTTTCTAGATCCCAAATTTGTTGTAATATCCGGCAAAGTTGTTTTGGTGTTTCTGTTTCTTCTACTTTCAACATCTCAGCAGTCACTTCATCTTCACCTGGTGCCCTGTTTGATTTTAACTTCTTTATCGCCCCCTTTACTTCATTTATTGTTATTGGTCCTGTATTGATGTTTAGCTCCGTTTTTGCTTCAGGTATGTCTATTGTTTGTGCTGCTTTTGTTCTGTTTAGTAGGGTATTAAAGTGTTCCCTCCATCTTTCAGTTTTTTCTCTTTCTCCACTGACCAGTTGTCCATTTTGTGTTCTTACTGCACTTTCACATCTTGTGTTGAAGTTACCTGTCATCTACTTTGTGATTTTATATATGGTTTTCATGTCATTTGTATATGCTGCTTTCTCTGCTGTTTCTGCTAAGTTGTCATAATATTGACGTTTATCTTGACGCCATGATTCCTTCACTTCTTTGTCTTTTTGTGCATAATTACTTAAAACTCGTTCTTTAAGCCGTTGTGATTTGGTATTCAGTAATTTTTTCTTGATTTCTTTTCTTAGCTCTATTTTTTCCCATGTGGTCTCGCTTATCCATTCCTCTTTTCTCCTTTTTCGATATCCCAGCACCTCTTTTGCTGTTTCCTGTAGTGTTTTATTGAACTCTAATATGGACATTTCTGCTTCGTCTTGTAGGACACTGAAGCGGTTCTTAAGTACTATTGAGAATTCATTTCTTGTTTGCTGGTATATCAGTTTTCTTGTATCAAAATATATCTTTCTGTGTTCTCCGATTTTGGCTTTCCTTAATTTTAGTTTTATTTTTGCTACCAGAAGGTTGTGATCACTTCCTACATCTGCTCCTTTCCTTGCTCGCACATCTTGTAGTGACCGTTTCCACTTGTTATTTATTAGTATGTGATCGATTTGGTTTTCTGTTTTTTTTATCTGGTGACCTCCAAGTCACCTTATGGATGTTTTTGTGTTGGAAAATTGTCCCTCCAATGGTCATCATGTTTTCTTCACAGAAACTGCACAGTCTTTCTCCATTTTCATTTATTTCTCCGATTCCTTCTCTTCCCATGATTCTTCTTCTATCTTCATTTCCTTCACCTACTTTTGCATTGAAATCGCCCAAGATGAGTAGCATATCATGCTTGGGTGTTGTTTCTACTGTTGCTTGGAGGCTGTTGTAAAAATCTTCTTTTAATTCCTCTTCAGCTGCTTCTGTTGGTGCATAACAAACTATAATAAACAGCTTCGTGAATCTTGAGTTGAACCTTGCATATAATAATCTCTCATTTATTGGGGTCCATTTCAGCAATGCTCTTGATGCTTCTTTTGTTATAATCAATGCTACTCCTCCTTCATGAAGATCTTCTTTACCGGACCATATTATTGTATCGTCTGTGTGCTGTGTTGTTAATTTCCTTCTGCCTTGTCCTGTCCATCTTGCTTCTTGTATTCCTAGTATGTCTAGTTTGTATCTGTGCATTTCCCTGATGGTTTGTGCTAGTTTTCCAGTCTGGTTTAGTGTTCTTACATTCCAGCTGCCTATTTGCATCTTGTGTTTAGGTTCCAGGAGGTCTGCAGTCGGGCTGGGGACTTCCAGTGGCTGGCTTTCATCCACAACCTTCATGGGCTCAGTTTCCTGATACGCATTTCTCCTTCCACCTGCATTTGTTTTTTCCCTTGCTTCCGTTTCTGTAGCAGTCTGATAGTTTTTTTTTTACCAGATAGGGTTGCTGGCCGTATGCTGAACCCTCCTTAGTCGCCTTTTACGATCATGCGTGGTAGGGTACAGTGGTCCTATTCTTTGCAGATCCCGGGTACCACGGGTGGGGGGGGGGGGATTGTCTTCTACTTATATGTAAAATAAATTATTTTCATTATCCTGTCTAAACCTTACCTCGTTTTCCTTTTTAGTTTTCCACGTCAACTTAAAGAACTGTGCAAAGAAACGTTGCTAGTGCCTCTGGCAGTGTACTTTTATTGTCTTTGATTTGTTTCATGGAGGAAAACGGGTTAGATCTAGCATTTTAGTGCTTATTTCTTGACATACAGTAATAGAACTAATAATAGTCTAATCTCCTTTGCGTAGAGTTAAAACTTAATTTTATTTCTCATTTATGTTTGCAATGTCGGTATTGTAAACACTGCCAGCCTTATTTTACTTTTCCTTGTTTTAGAAACCGTCTGTCCAAGCGACACTTATGGAATATACTGCAATGATACTTGCCAATGTCACTTTGGCGGAGTATGCAACTTGATCACCGGATTATGTGAGCGCGGTTGCAATCCTGGTACTTACGGATATAACTGTTCATCTGTCTGCAGCGAAAAGTGTTTAAATTTTGAGTGCAGTGAGCGGGATGGTGGATGTCTTCATTGTGTGCCTGGTCACATGGGACATTTCTGCAATGAAAGTAAGTTGCTACAGAAATCATATGAGGGATGATTAATAAGTTCTCACCATAAGGTACAAATACTTGAAACACACAGTTGATATCAGGTGCATTTGTAGATCATGTTAATATAAGATTAAACAACAAGTTTCAAGAAATTAACTCCAACCAATTTTTTACTGTCTACAGAAGTGGTAAGTGTGGCAGAAATTGCGAAAATGAATACAAATTTCTCATCGAACAGTCATTCGCTACCTCTGCATTAAGAGCTTACCATCGAAAGAGATCCATGAGGATATGCTGGAGACTAGGTTAGAGAGCCCCTTCTTACAACACAGTGAAGAAATCAGGAGCTCAATTCAGACATGGAAGAAAGAGTCTGGAAGATGATCCCCGTCCAGGAAGACCAAGACCGGTAACATTAGATGAAACTAGCAGCAGAATCCTTGACATGATAATTGAGGATCGACGACTAAGTGAGCGGTACATTGTTACTGAGCTGGGCATTTCCCAGGAACGTGTTCAATCCATTATTCACAATGAACTTCAAATGACAAAGGTCTCTGCTCGATGGGTCACGAAACTTGTTGGAGCTGATCACAAACGACAGTTTCTCAACATGTCAAGAGACAATCTTGGCCATTTTTCTGCAGATCCTGAGACGTTTCTTCAGCAATTTGTGACACTGGATGAGGCTTGAGTTCATCATTTTCAACCAGAAACCAAAGAACAATCAAATCAGTGGAAACATTATGGATCCCCACCTCCAAAGAAAGTAAGTGTGGTTCTGTCTGTAGGCAAAGTCATGGCTTCCATCATTTGGGATTCAGAAGGAGTGTTATTGGTAGACTATCGTCAAAAGGGCTAAACGATCACCAGGACCTATTACGGTAATCTTGTGAAGCAACTGTGAGTCAAATTGAAGGAAAAGCATCGAGGGAAATTGACGAGAGGAGTCATCTTTCACCAAGGCAATGCTCAAGTTTACAAGTCGATGGTGGCAATGGCTGCCATTAATGAATGCGGCTTCTTGAACATCCTCCTTATTCCCCTATGTGGGCACTTGGGAATATTACTTGCTTACTAAACTCAAAAAGGAGCTCAGTGGTCGCAAATTTGCTTCAGATGATGACGCCATTCATGCTCTACCAACTTTCTACTTGCACAAGATGCTGACTTTTTGAACACGACGATGAGGTCTAGACCGACCAGATGACTGTAGCTCCTTTGCTTCCAGCGGTTCTAGACCCCAGCCCTTACCTCATGTAGCAGTCCGGGCATATGTGAGTGAATCCTACGTCACCTTCAGCTTAGTCCGGCTATCAGAAGCTGTCCAGACCAAGCAATGTTCTCAAAAAAGGACAGGTAACAAATTGTTTATTGACTTTCATAGCCCGGGCTTTTGCAGCTGAGATCCCCAGTGACGGCACACGGAACAGAACATCGTTGGAACATTGTATTTCGTCGGAATATACTTCCATTTATGAAAGACTGAATGAACAGTTCACTTTATCATGTCCCAAGGATGTAATTCTTCTGTTGGAGATTAGCTAAGAATATAATGAACATTTGTTTCTCTTTCTTTTATTTTTGGATACAGTGGATTTAGATTCTTTCATGGACACTGTGGACTTTTAGTTTAGTTCAGGTTTAGTGCTTTGTTGAGGTTTGATGTTTATTATTGGACAATTCTTCCTTGATAATTGTTTAGAGATAATTTAGTATATATATATATATATTATGGAAAGTTGTGTTAAGAAAATGGCAGTTATTTTCTTACAGGATTAGGTAGAGTTTGATTTTGTTTGCATATATTGGGTTTGCAGTGCTTTGTTTTTTCTGTAGATATATAGTTTGTAATTGACAGAAGTGGTAGCTTGCTCTAGGTGAACGAAGATCGATGGCTTCAGCTCCGTCCACGTCAGATTTGCTGGGCCTGTTGCAAGATTCCCTGTTCCAAGTCAGTAATGACTTGATATTCAGTCAGGCCATGGCGACTGTAGGAAGATCTGGAGGGGACCTAGCAGTGGCTAGAGGAGGTTAATAAGCCAAAGTATCTCGGATATGTGATCAGTCAGTCAGGCATATCTCCTGATCCTGAGAAGATCAGAGACGTTGCCACAATGCCGTCTCCTCTGAATGTTAAGTAGGTGCGCTCTTATCTAGGGACGTGTAGCTATTAAAGACATTTCATTCCCCGTTTTTAGGAGATAGTGGCTCCTGTTGTTGACCTCGCCAAGAAGGTTCATAGATTCAAATGGTCTACAGACTGTCATATGGCGTTTGAGTTTCTGAAATATCACCTTGTGAAGATACAGCCTCTCTCGTTTCATGATTTGCAGAAACCACTTACCATGTATATAGGATGCTGCGGTTGGAGTCTGTTTGGTGCCGACGGCTTCCATTTCTGATGGGCTTTCTGTTGAAGAGCCAATTTGTTTTCGTTCACAGAAGCTGTCGGCCTCTCAGATGAAGTGGGCCACTATCGAGATAGAAGCGTATGCTGTCCATTACGCCACGCAGAAGTTGAAACATTTTCTGGCGAATAGGCACTTCGTAGTTAAGTATGGCCATAGACCCTTGTTGGATACATTCATCAGTCGGCAGGAGATGTCAGACATCTTTAGCTTTACTAACCTCCGCACCATAGATTTCTAGATATTGTTTCACTCGGGTGCGAGAAAGTCATAGCACGTTTCGATGATGCTATAACAAAGTAAGGTAATAACTTTTATTGAGGAATGTTATGTTCTTTGTCTATCTAGTTTTGTAGTGCTGTTTCATCTTTTATATTATTGTTCAGTTGACTTTCTCTCACTACTATTTTAGGTGGTAACCGCGACAGCATTTGACATTCCTTCTAGCTTTTGAATTTATTAATACACATTCCCAATTCTTCCTTTTGTTTGTTTCAACAGTTCAGAATGTCACTCCACAGTTCATAAGACTGAACTCTTTATACACACATAGTCATAGTATAATTCTATATAGTTTGTTCTTGAGTCAGATTTATATTGATCATTTTAATACGCATGAACCGAAGCTCACAGTTTTCTAATTAAATTAACTGTAAATGCATTTTTCAGAACTTTCCAAAATATCAAACTTGCATTTCACACACTGTAGTAGTAATAGTCCCTTTCTAACTCGTAGCGTTTCCTCTGTCTGACCTAAAACTACTTCTCGTTCTAAAAACTCTGTCTTCCTTACGTCTTCCTACCAGTCAATCTTTGTCTTCCCCCCCCCTCCCCCATCCCCATTGCGTCCCGTTTCCTTATTTAACTCACAGCTCGGTAATTCTGTCCTGTCATTCGAAACTAGTCCATTAGTTTTAGTATGCTGGTCAGTTTCTTCCTGAATCATAAATTTCTAGTTGAGTTGTCATGCATGTCCACCCCCTTGTCCATGTCTGTTTTTTCAGTTACACTTGTCAGCGTCCAGTCGTGATGGTCTATCACAAGGGTCAAGGGAATCGGTCATAGGAATCTGTTTTCTATTAATGTAGGAGCGACCATCTCTCACATTTTTCACCTTTTCTAATCTGATTTCTATAACAATGATGTTATTACAGGTAATAATAATAATAATAATAATAATGCAATAATCCTAACTTACAGAGGACTGTGCTACCTACCACCCTTGTTTTAGTGATATGGTTAACATTATGACTTTAAAAAATATCAAAGTGCCTTGTAAGTAACATACTGCCACAATACGTTCCGCCTGAACAACAGCATACGATAAAAAAATCACTTTGCAATTACCACCCTTTGCTTTAGTCAGAATGATAACGGTACCGACTACATCATCTAAACACATGGTAATCACATTCTCTCATATTATCTTTCATAATTATCATATAACAAAAGAACATATATCACCATATTTATATCTTTTTCAAGAACATGCCCGTAAAACATTAATTCATAGTTCTTCTTTAGTTCATAAATCTTTTGATTACAGTGTTTTATCACACAATCATTACATTCGTTCAAATGACAAAAACAAAATAACATCATAACCACATGTAGATTGTGTAGTTTAAACTCCTCAACTAAATACGTGACTGTCCTTGTGATGTTTTACATTAGCTAATCCTCTGTAGCTCATATTCAGTGGGAACAATGGGATTATAACGCTCACATTCCATAACACATACTTAGTGTGAACAAATGTGATATATCTAGTTGTCATTTAATATACATTTATGCACATCAGTTTGAAACCTTTGCTTCCAAAGAATATTTTTGTCATTTCCTGATATAGCGAGTTCCAGGAATATCAGTAATTTGTCCGGTTTTTGTCGAGTCTAGCTATAAAGTCCAATTATTGAACCGTTTAATTAAATCCTTCATCTTGCCCTATCACTGGTCTGATCTTTCTATAGGTCTGCCAGTTGCAGTCTCTTTGCAAAGCTCATTTCTGCTCTATGATAAAACTATGATTTTAATGTCATTTGTCACTGATTGCTGTGCTTATCTCACTCATATAACCTATAGTGCTACTGTCTCTGGTTGGTGTGCTTACATCACTCATATAACCTATAGTGCTACTGTCACTGATTGCTGTGCTTACATCACTCATATAACCTATAGTGCTACTGTCTTTGATTGGTGTGCTTACATCACTCATATAACATATAGTGCTACTGTCACTGGTTGGTGTGCTTACATCACTCATATAACCTATAGTGCTACTGTCACTGGTTGGTGTGCTTACATCACTCATATAACATATAGTGCTACTGTCACTGGTTGCTGTGCTTACATCACTCATATAACCTATAGTGCTACTGTCTTTGATTGGTGTGCTTACATCACTCATATAACATATAGTGCTACTGTCACTGGTTGCTGTGCTTACATCACTCATATAACCTATAGTGCTACTGTCTTTGATTGGTGTGCTTACATCACTCATATAACATATAGTGCTACTGTCACTGGTTGCTGTGCTTACATCACTCATATAACCTATAGTGCTACTGTCTTTGATTGGTGTGCTTACATCACTCATATAACATATAGTGCTACTGTCACTGGTTGCTGTGCTTACATCACTCATATAACCTATAGTGCTACTGTCTTTGATTGGTGTGCTTACATCACTCATATAACATATAGTGCTACTGTCTTTGATTGGTGTGCTTACATCACTCATATAACATATAGTGCTACTGTCACTGGTTGCTGTGCTTACATCACTCATATAACCTATAGTGCTACTGTCTTTGATTGGTGTGCTTACATCACTCATATAACATATAGTGCTACTGTCACTGGTTGGTGTGCTTACATCACTCATATAACCTATAGTGCTACTGTCTTTGATTGGTGTGCTTACATCACTCATATAACATATAGTGCTACTGTCACTGGTTGTTGTGCTTACATCACTCATATAACCTATAGTGCTACTGTCTTTGATTGGTGTGCTTACATCACTCATATAACATATAGTGCTACTGTCACTGGTTGGTGTGCTTACATCACTCATATAACTTATAGTGCTACTGTCTCTGGCTGGTGTGCTTCATTCATTCATTCCTTTGCATGTCCCTTGCGGAACTTTGCCTCCCAAACAGCACTCCTGTAGGCCTCTCGGTTGTGAGCAAGATGGCCTGCTGCTGCTGCATCCATTTCCAGATCATCAACGATGTCTTGCAGCCATCTTCGTTTCGGTCTTCCTCTTTTTCTTTTTCCCATTATGTATCCTTCCAATACGGTCTTCTCTAAATTATCATGATGTTTAATGTGGCCAAAATATTTAAGTTTTCTCTCTTTAATCCTCTTTACTAGCCAGCCTTCTTCAATATTAAGCTCTTGTAGTATAGATATATTTGTTCTTTTTTGTGTCCACGATATTTGGAGAACTCTTCTATAGCATTTAAATTCAAAGGCATTTATGTGCTTCTCAGCTGTTTTGTTAAGTGTCCAGGTCTCACAGGCATATGTTGCGATGGGAAAGATGCATGCCCTTAAAAATCTTATTTTTGTGGTTCTGTCTGCTCCTCTCCACAGATTCTTTATTTGTTTTACTTTCTGAAGAGCAATAGATGTCCTCCTTTTAATTTCATCACTGATATAACTTATAGTGCTACTGTCTCTGGTTCGCGTGCTTACATCACTCATATAACTTATAGTGCTACTGTCTCTGGTTGGTGTGCTTACATCACTCATATAACTTATAGTGCTACTGTCTCTGGTTCGTGTGCTTAATCACTCATATAACCTATAGTGCTACTGTCTCTGGTTGGTGTTCCTATATAACCCATATAACTTATAGTGCTACTGTCACTAGTGGGAGTGCCTATATCACCCATATAACTTATAGTGCTACTGTCACTAGTAGGAGTGCCTATATCACCCATATAACTTATAGTGCTACTGTCACTAGTGGGAGTGCCTATATCACCCATATAACGTATAGTGCTACTGTCACTAGTAGGAGTGCCTATATCATCCATATAACTTATAGTGCTACTGTCACTAGTGGGAGTGCCTATATCACCCATATAACTTATAGTGCTACTGTCACTAGTAGGAGTGCCTATATCACCCATATAACTTATAGTGCTACTGTCACTAGTAGGAATGCCTATATCACACATATAACTTATAGTGCTACTGTTACTAGTGGGAGTGCCTATATCACCCATATAACTTATAGTGCTGCTGTCTCTGGTTGGTGTGCCTATATCACCCATATAACTTATAGTGCTACTGTCACTAGTAGGAGTGCCTATATCACCCATATAACTTATAGTGCTACTGTCTCTGGTTGGTGTGCCTATATCACCCATATAACTTATAGTGCTACTGTCACTAGTAGGAGTGCCTATATCACCCATATAACTTATAGTGCTGCTGTCACTAGTAGGAATGCCTATATCACCCATATAACTTATAGTGCTACTGTCACTAGTAGGAGTGCCTATATCACCCATATAACTTATAGTGCTGCTGTCACTAGTAGGAATGCCTATATCACCCATATAACTTATAGTGCTACTGTCACTAGTAGGAGTGCCTATATCACCCATATAACTTATAGTGCTACTGTCACTAGTAGGAGTGCCTATATCACCCATATAACTTATAGTGCTACTGTCACTAGTAGGAATGCCTATATCACCCATATAACTTATAGTGCTACTGTCACTTGCTTATATCAGTCATATAACTTATAGTGCTACTGTCACTAGTAGGAGTGCCTATATCACCCATATAACTTATAGTGCTGCTGTCACTGGCTTATATCACTGATATAACTTATAGTGCTGCTGTCACTGACTTATATCACTCATATAAATTATAGTGCTACTGTCACTAGTGGGAGTGCCTATATCACCCATATAACTTATAGTGCTGCTGTCACTGGCTTATATCACTGATATAACTTATAGTGCTGCTGTCACTGGCTTATATCACTCATATAACTTATAGTGCTACTGTCACTAGTGGGAGTGCCTATATCACCCATATAACTTATAGTGCTGCTGTCACTGGCTTATATCACTCATATAACTTATAATGCTACTGTCACTAGTGGGAGTGCCTATATCACCCATATAACTTATAGTGTTACTGTCCGATTCATACGACTCAGTCTCACAGTCGCAGGTAATGGTGTCTGATAATAGTGTAACTGATTGTTACTTGTGGCATTATTCTTTGATCTGCTGAGTCTGTTGGCCCCGACTCATGACTCCTAGGAATGTTTATAACAGCCTTCCTGTTTTGTTTTGTACAATGGGCCACGTTTACAGAAGTGGGCTTTCCAGTTTCGGAGTCTCTTTTCAGTTTGTTCCTTCCTTTGTAACTGCTGTGTGTGCCATTAACGGGGTCTATCTCGGTGTCCGTGTGTGGGGTAGAGTCTTCCACGCCGTTCATCTCCTCATCCTCATCTTCTGGAGCTGCTATATAAGTTAACTTCCTCCGTTTGGAAGCAGTGGGTGGGATCACATAATCTGTTTCTATTAAACGTAAGTATTTCTCTAGTGTTTTCAACGTGTATCCCTTTAGTTGATTCTTTATTGTATACGTAACTGGGGTTAGTTTCTCCACTAATGTATGGTATAGATATAACAATGTAATGGTGTGAATTATCATATTATTGTGAAATAGTTCCATATTATAGGATAGTTCTATAGTACTTAATCTTACAATTGCTCTTCGATTAACACATCATATGTTTCACAAACATTACAATATTCGTTCGACCAGAGCAAGTCCGATGAACTGTTCACATTATTATTTAATCCTAACAAATAAATTCATGATGTATTGTTGATATCACCACTTGAATTGAAACACCTAATCATTTGACACAATATCAAACTCTATCATATTCTACATGCAGCATTTCTCAATTTCTCAAATTCACAATATTCTACACTTAATATGAGAACATTTTCTAACTAAGTATTATATCAGGTATGCAATACGTAGTCAACTAGTTTCTCGTCTAAAATCACTGTACTCGAAGTTTCAAAAGTGTCAATTCTTCATAATCCCTTGGATCATTTGAAACATAACTTCAATCTGGCCTAGAACTACTTCTGCAAGACTGCTTTTCCTGAGTATCTATTTCTCTAATTGTCCATCTATTCCAACTGTCGTTGCCTGCATCTCCTTTCTCTCTCGTGTCTTCTCTGGCGTGTGTTCTTCTTCTGCTGTTCTTCTCTGATTGTCTGTCCTTCTCTTCTTCTCTTATCTGGACCGGACTCAGTTCACTGACCGTCCTTGTTCCTCTGTCTTCGGGGCTCCGTCCTCTGTCTCCTCTACTCTACTTCTTCTTTCTTGGTTCTTCTCTCTTCTTCGTTCCTCTCTTCCTTCTTGGTTCCGCTTCGTTCTTGGTTTTTATTCGTGGTTTTTTCTTCTTCGTTTTTTAGCACGTCTTTTTATCTTCAAGTCCAGCTTGATGGATTAACCAAAAAAGTATTTTGGTTCCATCCTTCATACATCCATAGGTTCCTATAAGCGTTCTGATTGTCCGTCATTCAAACTGCCCCGTGACTTATCAAAGTTAATTGTCTAAAAAATAAATATTTAATTGATCAGATGGCCCAGTTGGTGACGCCTTTATTTAAAAACCGTGTCCAATCGCGTCCTAACGCGCGTCACCTAAGAGGTGTCAAAATGTCAACTTTGTCCATACAATTGTTATTTACCTAAGTCATTATCTTGCTATTTCATGCCAGGTGTTTTATTGTGTCCTCGCTTTTCATTGTGTCTGCCTTTTCTATTCGTCTGTTCTATTTTGTTTACTCGTGTCAACGTCCAGCCACTGCTTTGTTATCACTGGACCATCCTACTTTCTGGCGTCCTTCCTTTGTATGACCTAAATCTCAGCGTCATTGATTCTCGTCTTTTTCTATTCACTGTTTCCACTGTTTACTTTTGTCCGCTTCTTGTTCTAGTGTCATGGAATTTCTATACCTTTCTCTTCCTTTCCTCTCCATTTTTCTCTATCGCTATTCGATGATACTATTTTCTTTACAGTATATGTTCATAATCATATTCATTAATAATAATAATAATAACAACAACAATATTCGTTACTTACAAGGCCATGCTACATAGCTTCCATCTGCTATACAGTTTCGACGTTCTGTGGTGGTTTCTATAAAATACCTTGTCCCCTATCTTTCACTCAATAGATTTGCACATTTATCCGCATGTGTCTTCTGTCTTTTCCTTGCCTTCTTTCTTTTTCTATATATGGTGAGAAACGCCTTTTGTTGTTCCTGCAACGAGATCTCGTGTGAAGGTTCTTCTGTGTACTCACGCCTCGGTTTAAGGAGATTGTCTCGTGGCAGTACTGGGTGTCTGGTGTATAGGAGGTAAAAAGGGAACATTTTGGCCTCTCATTACGATTCATTCTAATTGCTGCTAGAGTCGAATGTAAATGCATGTCTCAATTTGAAGGGTTGTCTGCCGCCTTCTTCGATAATATGTCTTGCAACATTCTATGCTGTCTCTCGTTTCTATCATTGCTCTCTGGTCTGTAAAATGATGTAGTCACGTAATGAATATTCATTCTCTCCAATGTTTATTTCATTGCTTGCCCTATTTTCTCTGGTCCATTGTCAGATACCAGTTCTAAGGACATCAGTGACATGGGATAAATTCTTCGATTAGCAAGTTAGCAATTGTTTCGCTAGACCTATCTGGCACAGGAAAACATTCTGGCCAAAGACTATAGTGATCCACAAAATGAACTATATATTTATTTCCTGACCCACGGGGGGTGGGGGGGGGGGGGTGGGGGTGGAATATTGTCCTGAAACATCTACACTTACTTTTGCTATGCTGTACTGGGGGATATCAGTTTCCTGGAGTGGAGCGTCTTGTAATTTCAGCTTTCAGGTCTTACATATCAGGCATCCACTGGCATGTGCGTACACCGCCTTCCAGAGATTCGGCCAATAATATTTATTTCTGATAACATAAAATACTTTGTCTATGCCCATGTGACCCGGTCCTTCATGATACTGTTGGGGTTCGTTGAGTTAGAGATAAAGTACACTACCTGATCAACAATCATACACTTGCTACGTGTTGTCCTACCTGCTTTGTGTGCCTTTAGGTCGTCCTTTGTCTTCTTAATACTAGCTTATATTTCCTGTTCCGCTATTACATAGATCTCATCCCACTTGGCTATCTCTCGCGAATCTTTAATGGGGACTTGTACCTGGCATACTCTTGTGGCTGAAATGGGTTAGAATTGAATGTGTGTGTCTGAAGCGCGTGATCATTAATTTCAGGAATGTTCTCTTCCTTGTTTACTTGTTCCCCTTCCGGTGGAGAACGACTTGGTAAGTCAGCACATGTGGCTTCCGGTCCTCGCACATACTCTATTCTACAATTGTATCCCGTGATCCTGAGAGTCCATGTCTGCACCTTCCTGTTTTGCATTGGCGTTTCTAGGAGATATTTCTGTGCATATGATCTGTTTTAAGAACACATGAGGCTTTATGTAAGTAATAATCAAGTTCTGTAGAGGGTAATAAATTGCATAGCATTCTTTTTCTACCGTGAACTATTTACATGAATTCCTTAGTTTTTGTGAGACAGAAAGTAGATCGGTTTTTTGTTCTTTATGCCCGGGGATAGGTTCTGCTTCTCTTATTCACAGATCTGGTGCCAAATGCATAAGGCACTTAGCTGTAACTTGTAAGTAGATGTGGCTTGTCTGACGCTGTGTGTCAGAAATGTGCATGGTGGAACGTAGAAAATATTTGAATGGAGGCTTGTGATGTGTGATGGGTGGGTCGTAAATGAGCACGGTGGATGGGGAAACCGTGGAGAGGAAAGAAAATGATATAGTGTTAACCTAGCTAGGAGAAAGTGAAATAGATGGTTATAGTTTGGTATGCGGCTTGTAATGATGTGCTATCAGAAGATTGTGGATTATGAGTAACAACTGAGAAGGGAATGGAGCTTATTGGAGAGGGGTTATGATTGTTGTTACAACAGTTCCTGATGAGACTTCGACTAGTGCCGATTGCGATTCAAAGACTGATCACTTGTACGTCTCGGTTAGTAAGCTAGTTGTAGCGATAGGAGAGATACTCGAGGGTATGGACCTTGACCACTTTAATAAGAAAGTGGTTCACAGGGCCCGTATGCAGAAGTTCAGTTATCTCGAGTTAGATGAGAAGAAGCAGTGTACTAACCATGTTGTGATCAGTATCATAGATCCCATTGCTCCTCCATCTGTATATTTGGAAATTGTTGAGTACATTTCCACAAGCATACTTAGACACTAGATGGATATTTTTATTTGTAAGTAGTACACCCTTTTCTCCTGCCCTATATTCCTATATTGGCGAACTACTTTGCGAGCCCTATATGACGTTTAACGGCACGGGAAGGATATAAGATATAAGATAAGATATTCCTATAGCTTTAAATATGCTGTGAAATATAGAGCTTGGAAAAATTGCTGTAAATATGTATATATATTTTATTAGCACCACAGAGTGTTTTGCGTCCTATATTGTACACATTTTTGCGGTTACACATATCACTTTTAGGACGAGTATTTTGAGTATAATTTGCATTATTTCTCACATTTGGAGTGACATTATTACTACTTCTGACAGAAGATATTATACGAGAGATATATTTTTGCCCAGCAAATTTCTACCTCGGGGGAGGAGGGATACTGTAGCAGTATTTTACCACATGTAAATGCTGCTGTGATGATTTCTGCTGATCAAAGGAATATAATTAGTAATTATAGTAGAGTCACGTAAGATTTAATCCCTTGGATCTGAACTAATAACAAAATTTCCGCTTGTAAATATCACATACTTTCACGTTAATATGGTAGTAGCCTGAATGTGTAAACAGCGGGAAAACTGTAATCACATAGTGGTAGTTTAACGGGATGTTTAAGTAAGGTAGCTTTAATTCACCGTTAGAGGGAATTCTCGGGATATTACTGTTTGTGGTAGGTTTTTTTGGGGTGAGTAAAGTTCAAAGGAAGATGTAGCCGGGAAAATTGTTGTCAAGTTAGTTATGTTCTAGATTTTGAAGTGTAGAGTCTATTTTTGTGCAGCTAGATTGTAACAGAAGTGTGTAATGTAGTCTTCAGTGTAGTAATATCCTGTTCAGGAGGACAATTAGTTCTTATTTGTTAATTAGGAATAACCTGTGATTTATGATTTTTGGAATCCGTTAATTTGTGGGAAGTTTTCATCGATCTTGTGAGTATGAAAATGTTTTATTTTTAATTTTGCTGGTGGTGTCTTCCCAAATCCGTAATCACTTCGGGAATCATATTTATATTCTAGTCAAGCCTCGCGCCTTCATCTCATTCTCCATCCATATCAACACTCATCTTCTCAAACACTAAAAGTTATGTCTTGAATTTGAACCTACACTCTTGCATATTCCTAAATACTTGTATTATTGCTAAATAGTAAGGCTGAAAATTGAAATCTAATTGCTCTGTGGTCGTCTATTGGGAACAAGGAGAGAGCCTGGGGCATTATGTGTTTCTTAGTGTATACTAGAGAAACAAAACAAGATTCATAGATCAATCCAGTAAAGTTGATCCTGAGAGTAAATTAGATATAATTGTTCTCCAACTAGATACTTTCTATACAACAGCAATACCTCTTAAGTTAACAAGACGAGATACGAATTTAATTGGTGCCGTGTTGACACGTTAGTACTCAGTTCCAGCGACATATTATTTTAGATTTACTACTGTGAGAAATAGCTGTAATATGATATTTGTGTAAAGCTTTATGCAGAACCTCTCCTAATTAACACAATGAGTTGCTCTCCAGTTCTATGAGGCTTACCACATCTAGCAATCACTGAATGTTTGTAAATTGCTAATAAACATATCGCTGAGTTTTCCGTTTCTTAGAGTGCTCTCAAAGTCATTGAAAATAAACTAATTTTTTCTCTGATGTGTTGGAATGCATTTTTTTGAATTATTCATTTAGCCTAGAAGTTTTCATGGTTTTATTTGAAAAGATTTGTATTCACATAATAGACCGAATGGTTGCTGTTTGTTGTTTGGTTCTGTTATAAATCCATATTCCAGATATTCCACACTATATTGTCTACATTTCTTTGTTGCTTGTGGCGCTGTTGATAGCGTTTGTTATTCTCGACTCTCAGAATCGATGTTCCGCTAGTGATAGATCAGCCTACGCATCCCCTGGCGGCAGCTAATGTACGGATCTTTACTTTCGGTAGAGTCTTTTGTAGCGCCCTGCAACCTTCAAACACTTTAGACTATCAAAGGAAGGCATTACTGCCCCAGCCTGAACTTCTTTTCCCTCAACGCCCTCTTACTGCCCATTTTCTTGTAATGGCCCTCTATTGACACTTTTCATTCACCGCCCCCTCCAGTTCTTTCCAACGCCCGTGAGAGAGCGCCCACTTTGGAAAACATTGCCACAGGGGATGCGGTTTTTTATAGTTTAAATCAAATTAATATTTCTGTATTTTTACTATTTTTGAGAAAAATAAAATGCTTATGATGTAAGTTTAGTAATACTTTGTCTTGTTAAACAAGATGAACATCTGAAGTTCTCATATGTGGCTATAATGTTTTGTTCTATTTAACAGCTTTCTTCTTGTTATTTAAATGTCAGTCTTTGTCCTGTCTATCAAACTTTTTTGTTCTGCTTTGTTCCTGCAGGTTGTTAATGTATCTTCTTCTCTTACAACTTTATCTAATTTTCTTGTTTTACCTCTACATCATACTATCTTTCACAAACGTGTTTCTCACATTCTTGACTCATTCTGCACTTTCTCACAATCTTGTCCTTATTTTCTGACGATTGTATCTTACCATTTTGTCTTATCATCCCATCTTACTGTCCTGTCTTGTCATTTTGTCTTGCCATCCTCTTTTACTGTACTGTCATACTATCCTGATCATCTGGCCCCGCAATCTCTTTTTTGTTTTGTCTGTGAACATTACCTGTCTATCTTGGCAGAACGCCAGTCTGTTTAAACATAGACAGGGTTTCATTTTAATTTTATTTTAATGTTTTACTGACAATATTTTCATAGTCGGAGATGAAGATTTTAAGTGGTGAAATTCTGATTTCATATTTCATATTCTGTATACCATGATGTAATGTTCTGTGGTCTAGTAATTATAGTTTATGATTTATGGTCTGGATCATCATCATTGAACTCCGGACATGTCCATGGGTGGTCAGATCTCCCTACCCCCTCCCCCACTCCTCTCAACATATCTATCAGCGTCCTGTGGTTGATAGTGCTTGTCCTGTGTTTGTTTACAAGTTGTATCGCATGTCTAGTACGCCTCCCGTTACTGGTCGTGCCTGATCTGTGTTCTTAGCTTTTTCATTCTAAGCAGCGATGTAGATAGTGACCGACCACGTGAATCTCTAAAGAGGCAAAGTTAGTAGACATAAAATCCCTTGCTGAGGTTGAAAAACTCGCCGAAAACAGGAAAACTTGGCGAATTACAATTCGAGGCCTACGTGACCTTTAACGGCACAGGAAAGATGTAAAATGTAAGATGCGATGTAGACTCACTGGCATCGAAGACGTCCACTCTGTCTATCTCACTGTGGACTATAAATATCAGTCAGGCTGTCAGCTCTCTCTCATTTAACTGTATACCCCGTGCGCAGGGATATAGATGAAGGTGACTGCAAATGGTTGATTCTGCAATGACTCAAGCCGCTGCCTGCGTACAGAACCTGCCTCGACCTTCCAGATCACACTTATTGAATCACTAAGTGTGCTGACACGGCTGTAGTCTATTGCTGCATTATTGAATTTGGGACTACGTATTGTTTTTTTTATTCATAAAACAAATAAAAGTTTATAGCATATAAGATGGCGGTCCCGACTTATATACAGCTCTCCTTTGATACGAAATGATTCAGAACTCTACTTTTTCCATATAAGAACGTTAACACACAGGTACCTCTTACTTCCCTTCCTTACAGAATGCAAGCCTGGAACATTCGGACTTCTTTGCCAGGGCGAGTGTTCCAAATACTGTGACATGACGTGTAATTTCATAACCGGGCACTGTAACTGTACGGAAGGCCATGAGGGGCAATTTTGCACAGGTTCTCAGATGTTAGATGTTATTCTTAAGACACTGGTTAATATTATTTTTCTTTATGGAATATTGATTAATATACAGATTGTATAAGAGGTGTTTTTACTGTCTGTTTATCTACCAGTTGCGTTTTTCTTAGATGTTTATTTGTCGTCTATTAAATATGAGTGTTCTGAATGACGTAAAAGATGGCAGAAGCTCTTCCTGTCATAGTTGAGTATGAGTCTTCTACGTCGCCACACATCGTAAAACGGGAGTTGGGGGTGAGACCAACAATCTTATCCTGACCCATCTAGAGGCGACTGTAGATGAGGAAAAACCTACCGTTATGGAGTCTTGCAACAGTTATAATCGAGCAACAAGGACACCAAGTCTGCATGGAGCTCGCAATGACGAAAATTCATCTGCCCCAAATGAATAACAAAAATCGGATTTCGGAGTGTAAGAACGTTGGCCGCAACAACAAAAACCGTTCAGGTAATAAATGAAATGGATAGACATCACCTGGATCTGTTGGGCTTCAGTGAAATGCCATGGCTAGAAGCAGGGAAAATAACGCCGGAAATCAGTTAATAATATATTCCGGCAGAGAGGATGGGAATTACCAAGAAGGAGTGGTTATAATTATGTCATCTGCGGCAGCAAAGAGCCTTACGGAATGGGATCCAGTGAACAGTCGTATGATAAGCACACGCTACAAAATAAGGCACGGAAGAATAGCAATCATACAATTCTATGCATCCACGAACGATGCAGATGATGAAATAAAAGACGATTTATAATACCAACTACAACAACTCATCAATAAAGTACCTAAACACGACATCTTAATTGTCATGGAAGACTTCAACGCCAAGGCAGGAAAAGACGGAAAACACCGGCGTATAAAAAGTAATGAGGAAAGAAGGAATTGATACAATAAATCAGAATTGAGAAAGATTAATTGAAATATGTCTAACAGACTCGGTGAGGTAGACGAGACAGACATACACGAATTATGGCGTTCATACAGCACACCCTTAATCACGGCAGCAAAAGCAAGTGCTGGACTGCAATCAACAAGTAGAAAAGCGTGGATATCAGATAACACAAGTAAATACATACATGAAAGACTAACAGCCAATTTACCCGTGTTGAATGTAAACACAGATCTTGGAAACGTTTTGGCAAAAACAACATACAAAGAACTAGACAATAAAGTAAAAAGTTAAGCTAAAAGAGACAAAATCTAGAATATATGGACAATATGGCAAAATAAGCAGAAAATGCAGCAAAAGCAGGAGACAGCAAACTTCTGTATAACATACACAAGAAGCTAGCAGGTGCTATTACCTCCAGTGAAAGACCATTTTTTAGAAAAACAGGCAACCTATTAACATCAAGTAAAGTCCCAATGTAAATATGGGCTGAACACTTCCAAGAAATACTTAATCGACCACACCCACATGAACTAAAAAATATTTTAACCGATTTACCAGTCCCACGGATAAAAGTCAACATAGATGAAGTTGCGCTGAATGAAACTGAAACAGCAGTTAATCTAATTTTTAACAACAAAACTGCAGGTAAAGATGAAATAACAGTCGAAATGTTAAAAGCTATTAACAGTGACACCATGAGCCACTCACAGAGAATGTTTAATAAAATTTGGAAAGAAGAAAAGGTCATTTCTAAATGGAAAAAAGGAATCATTATTAAAATACCCAAAAAAAGGCAACTTCAGTGACTGCAATAACTGGAAGGGTGTAACCTTACAATCAGTTTTGTCAAAAGTGTTTTGTAAAATGATTCTGAATAGAATTAAGGATGTAGTGGATACTGCAATGAGAGAAGAATAGGCAGGATTTCGAAAAGGGAGAATCAGTCTCGATCAGAATATATTGAAAAATAGAAATCATTAATCATGAACTTTATAGACTTTAAAAAGGCAGTTGTTAGCATACAAAGAGATTCATTGTGGAGAATGTTAAGACTATATGAAATACCATCTAAAATTGTCAACATCATTAGAGATCTCTACATATCGTCTGTGCAGTCAAGACAGAAGAAGGAATGAGAGAATGTTTTCAGTTTGAAACAGGCGTGAAACAAAGATGTATATTTTCTCCCTTGCTTTTCGATTTGCCTTTTTGGATTTGCCATAGCCTTTATAATGAAAAGATGATGTAAGGTAAAACCGGCACTGATTGGGTATATGGGACCCAATTAGAAGATCTTGATTTTGCAGATGGCATAACACTTATCAGTGACAATGGGAAATCGATGCAGGAAAAACAGATTACCTGTCGTCCTTGGCTAGCAAATCAGGTCTTGAAATTAACAACGACCAAACAAAAATAATGAAACTTCTAATTAATCAAGAAGAAAAAATATACGTAGAATTAACAGCTACAGATGAGGTAAACTAATTTTCTTAGCTTGGCAGCTACATTGAGAATAAAAATCAAGTTAAGATTATTCAATTCAAATGTGATATCTATCCTCATTTATGCACGATTTCCAAGCTTAAAATCAACTAAAGAAACAGACAAGAAATTAGACACTTTTGAAAACAAGTGACTGAGGAAAATACTAGGTACAAAATAGAACGAATTTAAGAAAAGCACAGAGAAAAGATCAACAGCAATGAGGCTGAGAACCAGATATTAGCATTCCAAGACATAAACTTGGGAGTGAGACAAGGATGTGTTATTTCTCATGACCTCTTCTCCTTGTACAGAGAAAACATAATGAGACATATAGAGAGCTTGCCAGGAATATCATTTGGCAGGTACAACCTTAAGAACTTAAAATATGCAGACGGCATAGTTCTGATTGCTACAAGTGAATGGGAGCTACGGGCTCTTCTAGACATCGTGGTTCGTGAAAGTAAAAGTAAATGTCTCAGTCTCAATAAAAAGAAGACTGAAGTGATGGTCATCTCAAAGAAAAGAATACCACCAAAATGTAGCACTAACATCGATGGCACAGAACTGAAATAAGTTGATAGATTCAAGTACTTAGGAACACTTATAACAGCTGATGGGAAATTCAACAACGAAATAAAAATCAGACGTGTTCATGATAAATCAGCATTCAAGAAATTGAGGAACATCTTGTACAACAGATCTGTATCAATGGAAACAAGATTCATCATCATCATCATAATCGTCATCATCATCATCATCATCATCAGGTGTCGTGCCGACTGGCGTTGGCTATTATGCTTCTCCAGAGTACCCGATCCTTCATGCTGGCCATCAGTTCAGTTGGTGATCTCCTCTCACACCATCCTGTCAGACTGTCCAGTATCATTTCTCTTGGTCTTCATCTTGATCTTCTTCCTTCTATTTTTCCTGTTGTTATAATATTTTCAATGCACCCTCTTCTCATTGCATGTCATATGAAAGTACATTGTCTCTCTCTCTTATCTTTTTGACAAGGTTTTTTGTCTCTCCAGCTCTTCTCATACATTCTTCATTAGTTATTTTTGCTGTCCAGGAGATTCGCAACATTCTTCTAATAAAACACATTTCTGCTGCTTCCAATGATTTTTGTGCAAACTTGCCTATTGTCCATGATTCACTTCCATAGAACAAGATAGGTTCAATATAGGATTTTAGGACTCGTTTTCTAACATTCATTGATAAAGATGTGTTAGCTAATATGTTTCTCATTCTCTGAAATGCAGTCTTTGCTTGGCCTATTCTGTTCCTAATTTCTGTTCTGTATTTCCCATCTGAAGTTATTACTGCTCCAAGGTATTTGAATTTCTGCACCTGCTTTAGAATAGTTCCATTTAGTTTAATACTACATGCTGGTGGATTCTGTTTCTTAGATATAAGCATAGTCTCTGTCTTTCTGATGTTCAAAGTAAGTCCTTTCTGTTCACTTTCTTTGGCGACTTTATCCATGAGGTTTTGCAGGTCTTGTTAGTTCTCAGTTATCAGTACTATGTCGTCAGCATACCGAAGGTTGTTAATATTGTATCCTCCAATTTTTATGCCTGGTTCTGTGATGAATGTTCTTAGAATATTCTCGCTATGCAGAGTAAAAGGTCTGGAGATAGTACACATCCTTGCCGCACCCCTTGTTTTATAGGTTGGTATTTTTCAATTCTATTTTCAACTCAAACTGCTGCTTCTTGCTGTCAGTATAGATGTTTTACAATCCTGAGGTTTTTGCCGTCTATATTGATGTTTTCAAGCATTTTAATAATTTCATTATGATTCACCTTGTCAAATGCCCTGGTGTAATCAATGAAGCATAAAAAGACTCTGAGTAATTAAATGTTACGTCGAGCCAATTATGTTTTATGGATGTAAAGCATGATCCATGAATAAGAGAGTTCATTCATTGATTTGCATGTCCTTTGCGGAACTTTGCCTCCCAAACAGCACTCCTGTAGGCCTCTTGGTTGTGAGCAAGATGGCCTGCCACTGCTGCATCCATTTGCAGATCGTCAACGAAGTCTTGCAGCCATCTTTGTTTTGGTCTTCCTCTTTTTCTTTTTCCAATTATGTATCCTTCCGATACGGTCTTCTCTCAATTCTCGTGACGTTTAATGTGTCCAAAATATTTAAGTTTTCTCTCTTTATTCCTCTTTACTAGCAAGCCTTCTTCAATATTAAGTTCTTGCAGTATAGATATATTTGTTTTTTTTTTGTGTCCACGATATTTGCAAAACTTTGCTGTAGCATTTACCTTCAAAGGTATTTATGTGTTTCTCAGCTGTTTTGTTAAATGTCCAGGTCACACAGGCATATGTTGCGATGGGAAAGATGCAAGCCTTAAAAATATTATTTTGTGATTCTGTCTGCTACTCTCCACATATTCTTTATTTATTTTACTTTGTGAAGAGCAATAGATGTCCTCCTTTTAATTTCCCTCATTGTATCTCCATTATTAGTTAGTAGTGATCCAAGATATTCAAAACTCTCCACTTCTTCCAGTTTTTCCTCATTGATACATATTTCAGCTTCCTTGTTTGTTTTGTAAGTTGACATCATTGTAGTTTCTTTGCATTAAGATAGATGTTTTGTTCTTTGCTGTTCTTATGGACTTACATTTTTTTTTGTTTTTCCATTAATTTTTGTGTTGTGGACAGTAATATTGTGTCATCAACATATCTAATCTCTGGTATTTCATAACCTCCAATTGTAATGCATCATAATATTCCTTGTCTACATCTTCTCTAACATTTCTCGTTATATTTTCAGTATCATCATCATCATCATCATGTGCCGTGCCGACTGGCGTTGGCTATTATGCTTCTCCAGAGTACACGATCCTTCATACAAACCATCAGCTCAGTTGGTGATCTCCTCTCACACCATCCCGTCAGACTGTCCAGTATCATTTCTCTTGGTCTTCATCTTGATCTTCTTCCTTCTATTTTTCCTGTTGTCATAATATTTTCAATGCACCCTCTTCTCATTGCATGTCCTATGAAAGTACATTGTCTCTCTCTCTTATCTTTTTGACAAGGTTTTTTGTCTCTCCAGCTCTTCTCATACATTCTTCATTAGTTATTTTTGCTGTCCAGGGGATTCGCAACATTCTTCTAATAAACCACATTTCTGCTGCTTCCAATGATTTTTGTGCAGACTTGCCTATTGCCCATGATTCACTTCCATATAATAAGATAGGTTCAATATAGCATTTTAGGACTCGTTTTCTAACAATCATTGATAAGGATGTGTTGGTTAATATGTTTCTCATTCTCTGATATGCAGTCTTTGCTTGGCCTATTCTATTCCTAATTTCTATTCTGTATTTCCCATCTGAAGTTATTACTGCTCCAAGGTATTTGAATTTCTGCACCTGCTTTAGAATAGTTCCGTTTAATTTAATACTGCATGCTGGTGGATTCTGTTTCTTAGATATAACCATAGTCTCTGTCTTTTTGATGTTCAAAGTAAGGCCTTTCTGTTCACTTTCTTTGGCGACTTTATCCAAGAGATTTTGCAGGTCTTGTTGGTTCTCAGCTATCAGTACTGTGTCGTAAGCATACCGAAGGTTGTTAATATTGTATCCTCCAATTTTTATGCCTGGTTCTGTGATGATTCTTCTTAGAATATTCTCACTATACAGAGAAAAAAGTTCTGGAGATAGTACACATCCTTGTCGCACCCCTTGTTTTATAGGTTGATATTTTCCAATTCTATTTTCAACTCGAACTGCTGCTTCTTGCTGCCAGTATAGATGTTTTACAATCCTCAGGTCTTTGCCGTCTATATTGATGTCTTCAAGCATTTTAATAATTTCATTATGTTTCACCTTGTCAAATGCCTTGGTGTAATCAGTGAAGCATAAGTAGAGATCTTTCTGTACTTCTAAAGCTCTTTCTGTTAGTGTTCGTAAAGCATAAATGGCATTGTGTGTTCCCTTTCCTTCAACAAATCCAAACTGTTCATTTGCTATTTCCATTTTTATCTTTTTCCTTGCTCTTCTCATAATTATTCTCAGAAATAGCTTCGTTATGTGACATGAGAGGCTGATAGTCCGGTGGTCGTCACATTCCTTTGCACCTGGTTTCTTTGGTAGTGCTATAAACGTGGATTTAATCAGGTCACTGGGAAAATAACCACTGTTGTAAATGTCATTCAGTAACTTGGTTATTATTTTTATTCCTGTCTCCTCTAGTGCCTCTATTTCTTCTATTGTTATATTATCAGGCCCAGTTGCTTTTCCTTTCGTCATGTGTTTGATGGCATCTATGATTTCATCTTGAAGTATTGGTGGTCCCTCACAGTTTTCAGTATCTGGTGTTAATTCTGGTCTTTCTCCTCCATATAGCTCACCGATATGCTCTGTCCACCTGTCCACAATGTCTTCTTTTCCCATTAACATTTTACCTTCTTTCGATTTCAGGCATCCTGTGGTATATTTTGTTTTCCTGCCTGTGAGTTCATTAATTCGTTTGTGCATGTTTTTGCTGTCTTTAATGTGAGAGTCCTCTATCTGTCTGCACTGCTCATTTAACCACACTTCTTTTGCTTCTCTGCATTTGCGTCTTATTTCTTTATTTATCTTGTTATATTTTTTCTCGTTATTTTTACTCCTGCTCCTCTTGTCCATCAGTCCTAAGATGTCGTCTGTCATCCATTTATTTTTAGGGGCTTCTTTTTTGGTGGTATTGTCTCCTTAACAGTTTGGTGGATAGAATCTCTTAACATTTCCCATTGTTCATCTATACTATTTATCTTTGCTATTGCATTGTATCTATTTGTTATAATAACTTTGTATTGTTCTCTCAGTTCTTGGTCATTTTTAAGAAGTTCTGTATTCAGTTTGATGTTTCTCACTTTTCTGCCTGCTTTCTTTAGTTTTATTCTAACTTTTCCACAGAGTGGATCATGGTCACTATTGCAGTCAGCTCCTGGCATGGTTTTTGTTGTCAGTAACGCATTGTGGAATCCTTTGTTGATTAATATGTAGTCTATCTGGTTAAAAGTATTTTTGTCTGGACTGCACCACGTTGCCAGTCTTCGAGGATGTTGTTTAAACCAGGTGTTTCCTACAACTATGCTGTGTATTCTTGCCCATTCAATTAATTTATAACCTCTGTCATTCAGCTCCCCCAGTCCATAGTCACCAACGATGTCTGAAGTTCTTCCTTTACCAACTTTGGCATTAAAATCTCCCATGACTATGGTAACTTCATGTGACTTTGTGTGTTTTAGTGCTGTCTCTATGTCATTATAAAATAGCTGTAAATCTTCTTCAGAGCTTTCAGATGTTGGAGCGTACACTTGTATAATATTTATGTTTATTGGTTGTCCTTTCAGTTGGGCTAGCAGGACTCGGTCCGAGATGTTCAAATATCCTACAAGTGTCCTTGCCGTTTGTTCATCAAATATAATTCCTACTCCTCGTTCATGTTTCTCACTTCCTGAATATATTATTGAATATTTATCTGAGTTTATCTTCCCTGCACCTATCCATCTAACTTCACTCATTCCTAATATGTTGATCTTCATCCTTTCCATTTCCATCTTTACATTTTCTAATTTTCCAGCCTGGAATAAAGTTCTAACATTCCATGTTGCTATTTTGAACTTGTTAGTTTTGCCACCAGTGGCTTGATGACAATCTGGCCTCACCTGTGGCTCGTGAGCTGCCCTACCGGACGAGGCTGTTCCAGAGGAACATCCATTAACGTCGTTCATGATGAATCGATTATTCTGTTTAAGCATAATTATTCTTGGGAATTACAACAGTGGTTTCCCGTTGCCTTCTGTCGGTTTGTGTACGGACTCTCCGCTAGCCTATGGACTTCCTGTCCTACCCGCAAGGCAGCGGGAGCGAGAGGTTTTAAGGCGCCTCTGACCCGCCTGGTATTCACTTCACTGAGCACCTGAGGCACTTTATAGGAGTAGTAGAGCCACCTACTACTCCACCTCGCTCTCTGAGTCTACCGCCAGTTGGTCCGCGCCTGCTTATTTGGATAACTCCTTATTCACAGGGATCCTCCATATCTGGAGGACTTTCACCATCCGCCACCTGTGACGCGCTGGGTTGGGGATGGTCGCCCCAGCTTTACCAGATTTTTCAGTATACAAGTTTTAAATAAGTAGGTGACAATATGCACCTCTGACAGACCCCGTGTTTTATGTCAAATCAAGATGTTGTTTCACCATTTATTCTTACTGCTGCCTGTTGGTCTAGATACAGCAGTGATGTTAATTGTATCAAATGTGTTGGAAATCGCATTTTTTCCATTATTTCCCGAAGTTTCTGGTGCTGTACACAATCAAATGCCTTTGAGTACTCTATAAAGGATAACTATAAATTCACATTAAACCCTCTTCATTCTCTATTATTAATCTTATATTGAATATATGATCTCTTGATCCTCTTCCTTGCCTGAAACCAGTTTGGACCATATAGACTTCTATTTTCTTTCGAAGTCTAACCATTATAATTTTTTTCAGAATTATACTGGCATGACTAATCAGGGCAACAGTTCTGTAGTTTGTGCATAATTTCAGGTTACCCTTTTTTGGCAATGGTATGAATACAGTTCTTTTCCACTCTTTTGGCCAAATACCTGAATGCCATATCTTTTTACATAGTGCATGATAGATTGTTGCACACTGCTCTGGTCCTGCTTTAATAAATTCACCCTGGTGATTTACCATTTTTCAGGTTCTTTATTGCCCATAAAACTTCTTCTATTGTCGGTTCGGGTTCTTTCTCCTACAATAATAATTCACACTAATGATTTCTGCTTCCACAGTCGGTTGTTTCATACATTCCTTTGCAATATTCATTCCATCTTTCTAGAATTTCCTCTGTCTCTGTCAAGGTATTCAGCATCTATTCACAAATTTCATTTAGCTTAGGTGTTACATTTCTCGTCAATGTCTTCATTTCTTTAAAAAAATCACTATCTCTTTCACACTTATGACTTTCTTCCATTCTTTCACAACTATCTTGTATGTATTGTTTTTTGTCTTTTCTTATCTTTCTTCGTACTTCTTTCGTTAACGTTTTATATTTCTCTTTCTTGTTGTTTGTCACTTTCCATTGCGTCTTCATTTATCTACGTTGTTTTATCAGTTCCAGTGTGCCTGGTTTAATCTATCCATTCTTTTGTGTTTTCTTTACTGGAACCATGTCTTTAGCTGTTGTTATTAAGATATCTCTGGCCCGTGTAGCCCAATCATCTGGTGTCATCTCCTCCTGTACAGCCATCATGATTTCGAAACGGTTCTTCACTTCTATACCGTATTGTTCTGGTATATTTGTAAGATCAAAGCAGAGTGGTCTTGATCCTCCAACTGTCTTTTTTATCTTTATCTTCACGTCTGCTATTAATAACTCATGGTCCGTGTCACAATCAGCACCTGGTAAAGCTTTTGCTGATGTTATACTTGTCCTCCACCTTCTTTGCATTAAAATGTAGTCTATTTGATTCCTGGTTTTCCTATCAGGTGATGTCCATGTGGAATAAGAGAGTACAGCAAGAAATAGAGTCCTTGGAAGTACGGTTCATAAGAAGGATGTTGAAGGTGCCATGGACAGCTAAGAAAACCAACGAAGAAGTCTTAGGACAGGCTGGAGTTAAAAGACAATTTACAACAAAGATCAGAGGCTGAAAGCGAGATCTGTATGACATATTCTGAGAAGAGTAAAATTGCAACTCATTGCGGCTACTGGAAAAATACAGGGAAGAAGAGACAGAGGAAGACAGAGAAGGAAGTTACTGGATGGACTGTCAGTGTGGCTAGGAAGAAAGTCACCGGCGGTTCTCATAATCAAGTATAAAGACAGGGAATTGTGGAGAGAACTGATTGTCTACGCCACGCGGCACGGCACTTGATTGAATGATTGACAGAGATAAGACAGATGAGCAAACAACAAGCTGTCTCGTGGGTGATCAGAAAAATAAGAAGGAAATATGTCGGTCATGTGACTAGAAGTTACAATAAGAGAATACCAAAATAAGCTATCAAGTGGAGCACAACAGGCTGAAGAAGAAGGTCGATCACGTGAAACTCAAAAGAGGACATTGTTAAGAGAAGCCAGTTTAATATGAATAACTTCCCTTTATAGAGTTGAAAAACTCGGCGAAAACAGGAAAACTTGACAAAAAATAATGCGAGCCCTACCATTTTTCTAGAACACAGAATAGTTCTGAATTATTATAATATTAATGATGTTCATTGATTTATTAGTATTTATTATAATGTTGAACTGTTCTCCATTGAATTGTCTGTAATCTCTGTTGTTCTTATATATAACCATTAAGTTAACTTACTCTCACTGCCATTTATTCTGTGGCCCTGACACAGGACGTCACTACATATGATACTATTTTGTTCACCACAAGACTGAAATCTTGACACACAAAATCATTATAGAACACAGATAGTTCGTTCTTGAATCAAATTTTAGTCAATTTTAATACTCATCATCATCATCAGGTGCCGTGCAATCTGGCGTTGGCTATTATGCTTCTCCATAGTAACTGATTCTTCATGCAGGCCATTGGCTCAGTTGGTGATCTCCTTTCACACTTTCTTGTCAGACTGTCCAATATCATTTCTCGTGGTCCTTCCCTGGAACGTCTTCCCTCTATTTATCCTGATGTTATAATATTTTCAATGCCCTCTCTTCTCATTGCATGAAAGTACATTGGCTCTCTCTTACTTTTGTGAAAATATTCTTTGTATCTCAAGATCTTCTCAAACATTCTATTAGTTGTTTTTGCTGTCCAGGGAATTAAAACATTCTTCAAATAAATCACATTTCTACTGCTTCCAAAGTACTTTTGTGGCGATCTGCCTATTGTCCATGATTCATTTCTATATAATATGGTTCAATATAGCATTTTAGGACTCGTTTTATAACATTCATTGATACGGATGTGATGGATAGTGTGTCTCATTCTCTGAAATACTGTTTTTCTTGGTCTATTTTGTTCTTAATTTCTGTTCTGCATGTCTCATCTGAAGTTATTACTGCTCCAATGTATTTCAATTTCTGCACCATCTTTAGAATAGATCCATTTAATTTTATACTACATGTTGTTGGATTTGATTTCTTAGATATAAAAATAGTCTCTGTCTTTTTTATGTTCAAAGTAACATCTTTCTGTCACTTTCTTTGTTGACTTTCTGAATCATCTGTCGCCCATTTACTCTTGGGGGCTTGTGTTTTTGGTGGTATTATCTCCTTAAGAGTTTGGTGTATAAAATCTCTTAACAATGCCAATTGTTCCTCTATACTATTTATCTGTGCTATAGCATTGTATCTATTTGTTATAATAACTCTGTATTGTTCTCGCAGTTATTGGTTATTTTAAGGAGTTCAACATTCAGTTTGAAGTTTCTCACTTTTCTTCATGCTTTCCTTAGCTTTATTCTAACTTTTTCAACACATTGGGTCGAGGTCACTATTGTAGTCAGCTCCTGACATGGTTGTCGTTGTTAGAAAAGCATTCCGGAATCGTTTGTTGATTAATCTGTAGTCTATATGGTTAAAAATCGTTTTGTTTTGGCTGCATTACGTTGCCAGTCTTCATGGATGTTGCTTAAACCGGGTGTTTCCCACAACTATGCTATGTATTTTTGCTCATTCGATTAATTTACTATCTCAATCATTCCTCTTCCCCAGTCCGTAATCACCAACAATGTCTGAAGTTCTTCCTTTAACAACATTGGCATTAAAATCTCACATGACTATAGCAACTTCATGTGACTTTGTGTTTCAGGGCTGTATCTATTTCATTATAAAATAGCTGTACATCCTCTTCAGAACTATCAGCTGTTGGAGCGTACACTTGTATAATATTTGTGTTTACTGGTCGTTCTTTTTGTTAAGCTAGTTGGACTCGTTCCCAGAAGCAAATATCTCACAACTGTCCTTGATGTTTGCTGGTCAAATATTATTCCTACTCCTCGTTTATGTTTCTCACCTCCTGAATATATTATTGTATATTGATCAGAATTTATCTTAAAAAGTTATCAAATGATATTCAGAAATATCAAATTAAGGCATCTCCGAAAACATTTTATAGAGTTTCAAAAATATCAAATCTGCATTCTCACGCATTACTAATAGTAACTAAATAGTAACACATCTTCAGTCTCTCCTAAAACTACTTCTGGTTTAATCTGCTCTCCTGAATATCTATTGACTCTGTCCTCTGTTCTATCTGTCGTTGCTCTCCTATCTTTCTATTCTTCTTTTTGTCTATCTCTGTATTTTGTATCTTTTTCAAAACTGCATACCTAACTTATATATAGTAAGTCAGTTATCCAATAGGAAACACCCCTAAATCTTTCTACTGGTCAGCTGGCTGACTACATACTGATTGGGCTATTCTATTCATGTATGGAAATTGCGTCCTAAGATTAGCAAATATGTATCACCTGTCAGTAAGTCTGTTGCGTCAAATCCGTCCACAGGTGTATGCTATACCTGTAGGGGATATCTATTTACACAATATTCGTCTGTCTGTCTCTATCCGTTCTGTTGTTATCTGAGTAAATCCTCCTAGTTCGTATTCTGGATTTATTTCCTTAATCCGCCCCATGTTATCTGCGTCCATCCTGTCTAGTATTTCTAAGTATCTACTTAATTCTACCGTAAGACTACTAATACTGTGGGGGTGTTCCTCCCTCTCTGCTTGTCAAATTTTCCATCGTTTCTTATCTACATTCTATTCATCAATAGTAGTCATAAATATAATACAAATATTAATAGTAATAATAATAAAAACAACATCTATAATAACAATAATATCCTAGTATACGCGACACTATGTCACAGTTCATCATCATTAATCAGAAACTCCCACACTAATCTGTCTATTATATTTCTTTGCTGGTCCATCTGTCTATTTACCTGTTATCCTTTGATTATTCTGTTCGTCTATTTAATTGTTGTATTTTTACAATTCCCTATACCAAACTTGTTGTCTGTATGAGAGTTTGCATATCTATTTTGCTGTATCTCGGGTAACATTAGCATTATCATTCTTTGTGTTCATTAATGTGACTTTTCGAGAAGACGTTTATTTCTATACTTTTAGTTTGTCTTTTTCTGTTTACTTGAATATCTTGGTTGTCTGGTCAATCTCGTCTCTCTTATTAGTTGTCTGGCCTGTCCTTTGCATCTTATTTGTGTGGTCAGCGTTTTTCTCTTATTGTCTGGCTTGTTTTATTCCTCTTCTTTTCTGGCTAAACGTGTTTTTCTTGTTTGCCTGCAAAGTCTAGTTTCTCTTCTTTGTTTAATTTGATTTGTCTCTCTCATTTGTCTGAGTAGTTGTTTATCTGATCAGCCTTGTCTGACCTGTCTATCTCATCAGTCCAGTCTATGCTGTTTATTTCAGTAAACGTATCTCTCGTGTTTATTTCTTCAGTATCTCCTTTGTATACCTTGTTTATCTAATCGGTCTTGTATATCTTGCTTATCTAATCAGTCTTGTATATCTTGTTTTTCTAATCAGTCTTGTATATCTTGTTTATCTAATCAACCTTGGTATATCTTGTTTATCTGATTAGTTTTGTATATCGCGTTTATCTAATAATTTTTGAATATCTTGTTTATCTTAATCAGTCTTGTACATGGTGTTTATCTAATCAGTCGTGGTATATCTTGTTTATCTCATGAGTTTTAAAAATATTTTGTATCTGATCAGACTTGTATATCCTGTTTGTATGATCAGTTTGACTTCTTGTTTTCGTTGATCAGTCTTATATATCTTAGTTATCGAGCATGTTTTATCACTCTTCTTTATGTGATTAGTTATGTCTGTCTTGTTTATCAACATACCATTTTTATTACTCCATTTAATCAAACTGTTTATATCATTTTGGAGCGTTGTCTGTAGTTTATTAATGTCATAGTCACTATTGTAAACAATACAGTCATCAGCGAAAAGATCACATGAAGAGTGCTTTAAATGTAGTGGTAGGTCGTTAATACAGGTACCAAAGAGAAGAGGACCGAGATTGGAGCCTTGAGGAATACCGGTATCAACCACAGACGAGCCAGATACTTTGTTTCTAAAGCAAACTACTTGTTTTCTACCTGAGAGAAAAGATGTAATAAATTTTGTTAGGTAGGGGGTGTAATCTATAGCCTTCCAGCTTTTTTGCAAGAATTTCATGATCAATCATATCGAAGGCTTTCTTGAAATCAACAAAGACGGTAGAGAAAGTCAGAGAGAGAGAGAGAGAGAGAGAGAGAGAGAGAGAGAGAGAGAGACAGACAGACAGACAGACAGACAGAGAAAGAGAGTTATTAGAGAGAGAGATGGAGATAGTGTCGTTTTCACTATCTGCCGAAGTGGGTCTCTTTTTCTTTAAATTAAAATTGGAAAGGAACTCGTCACCGGACACCTTTTTTACTGAACCTGAATGAGTAACTTAATGTAATTCATTGTCTTATCAGAAGAGTGGACATTCATGCTTCCTGATTTAATCTCCATCTTTGATGATTATAATAAGATAACTCTCTGATTTCTCTCTTATATGATCACACTTAAATTGTCCATTATCTTCTGTGCCAGCCGTTCACTGTCTTTTTTTTCCGGGTGTTTTTCATGTTTCCGTTTATTCCAAATCAGTTGAATTTTGACTACCTTCATCTTTCATTCATCACTCATTAGTATGTTTGTTCTAGACCTTTTACCTTAATAACAGCAGTCGTGAAGGCCTCTTGGTTCTGAGCAAGATGCCTTGTTGCTAATGCATCCATTCACAAATTATCAGCAACGCCTTGTTGCCCATCTTTGCTTTAGTCTTTCTTTCTTTCTTTTTCACATTATGTACCTTTTCCATACTGTCTTCTCTAAACTGCCATGACGTTATCTATGTCCAAAATGCTGAAGTTTTCTTTATTTAATCTTCTTTACTAACCAGCCTTCTTCAATATTAAATTCTTGTAGTATGGATGTATATGTTCTTCTCTGTGTCCATGATATGTGAATGACTCTTCATTAGCATTTACATTCAAAGGCACTTACTTGTTTCTCATTTGTTTTGTTAAGTGTAGAGGTCTTATGGACATATGTTGCGATGGGTGAAATGCATGTCTTTAAAATAAAATTTTGTAGTTTTATCTGTCCTTCTGCACAGCTTCTTTAGTTGATTTACCTTGTGATGAGCGATAGATGTCATTTTAATCTCCTCTTCATCATGCAGTTCTGTTATATGTAATCTTTTGTTGTTGTTATTGTTTTTGTTAATGTTGTTAAAGTATATTACTGATATATAATATAATGATAGTACAGCTTTATGTGATTTTGGGATGTTAAAACTTCTGGTAAAAGTGTCAAGAAGATCATACAGTTGTTCTATTCTCGTTCTTTCAGAATGTCCCGTGGGAAAGTACGGAGAAAATTGCAGTTTCTCCTGCCCGCCGATGTGTAAAGACCAACTTTGTGACCAGGAAAATGGGTTTTGTCTGTCATGTACTGGGGCTCACATTGGCCCAGCATGTGAAGGTAGTTATCATATCATACTGTGACATGCTAATGTGACTTACTATTTAAATTAGTAGTGAAGCAAAATGATGATGATGGAAGTCTTTGATGATGGATGAAGTATCAATGCATTTATCTGAAACTGCTGGTGGAAGTACGTAGCACACAAATTACTCTGACAGCAGTAACATTCGCCAGCGTTGTACCACCGTAACATATCGGATGTAGTCCACCATTTTTTAACATTTACACCATAACTAGAAGAAAACAGGACTGCTCTCCTATGACATTGGACACAGAATCTACTAATTAGTTTAGGTTCAAAATCAATTCCCCACCTATCCCGCCAAAACTAAAAACTCCCAACAATTCCCGTGGTACGGTGAAACACTCATAACACGTAAACGTTTTTAACTCAAGGTTCTGAACGGTTAATGAGCGGAAGATCATCCCCATAATTTTAACTACTACAAAAAAGGGAATTAACTTTTATACCAGTATGGCAGCGGGACAAACCCTGAAAATCCATATTCTGTTACAATCATCATCATCATCGTCATCGTAACTAGCAAGTTCAGTTACTGGAGTATATTATCACAATAACCTCCCTCATAGCAGTTTCAGAGATTCTATAGGTTCACCTAATTTTATACGAAATTGCATGTTTTTGTTCATCGTCATGATCATCATTATTGTCATGATAGTCATCATCATCATCATCATCATTATCAGGCGTCTTGCTACACAGCATGATTGATTCGACATCTTTTAAGATTCACAACTTTACTGTTTTACATCACTTATTTGGTAGTACACTGTCGTTCTATTGCGTGCGATTGATTATTATCTTTTCTCCTGCTTGTTTTACCATTTATCTTTTCTGTTCTTTTATGTTTTCAAGTCTATCACGACGCTTGAACTCTCCAGTGAATTCTGAATCTTTTATTCTTTCATTATATTCAGGCTTTTTTCTTGTTATATCTTTTCATCTTGTCTTGTGTTGTGCTATCTTCCTGTAACTTCTGGATGGTGTTATTTGCAGGAGAAGCTGTAGAAGTAATGAAGCAGCATTGTATCGATGTGGAAGAGGTTTATGGCAGTCATTTTTTCAGTTTAGGATTACAACTAAAAAACCGGCAATGTGCAGTGCTTCTGTAGACGACTCCACTACCAAGGGGGACTATAGCGATCCCTGCTCCGTTAGCCAAGCCAGGCCCGTTACTGGTGGTAACAACGGAGAGGTGGGACAAGGTCTTGGTCAGCTATGGTTCGAGAAACCTGACGCTAGCATGTAGTCTATGGTCCGCCAAACCTGACGATAGCATGTCAGTTATGGTGCGATAAACCTGACGCTAGCACGTCAGCTGTGGATCGCAGATTATCTAATCGTACAGCATCTTCACCGTCATATCTTTTAGCAGCAATTCTTGAAAGAAAATGTCTGAGAAAAAAGTATGTTTTACAATTCTTTGGCAGTTTGTCTGTACACAAGAATCGTGTTTTGTGATTATGGAGTTTTACTATGACATATATTTTTTGTAACAAAGTAGAAAACTTTTTTAAATTTTACAGAACAATCACAGTTTTATTTGTAAATTTTATTTAATGTAAATGTCACGTTTTTCACCTTTTCTTGAAATCTGATTTAATTTACAAGTTACGAAGCGAATTTAGCATGTAAATATATTGCTAACAATGACAACTTTTCTTACTTGAAATTATCTATAACGATTGTCCATGAAATGAGCCAATTGTCTAATCAAATGTTCGAATTTATTAGAATTGGAAAAGTTATTTGTCTGAGATATAATTGAATAAGAATATCAAAGGTTAAAGATAGTTAAAATTTTTATTATTTTTATATTCTCAAATGTTAGATTGTCCACAGAAATACTATGGCGAGAATTGCTATTCACCGTGTTCTGAGTATTGTTTAAATAGTACCTGTGACTACAAGTCCGGAAATTGTTTTCAGTGTATACAAGGCTATAGTGGAGATAAATGTTTACAAGGTACTGTTTTGTACGAAAAGAAAAGAACCGATGTGTACTATTTTCTCGTTTTGTATGTACTGTGAGAATAAACAGAAAGTAGAGAAACCTAACAAAATGATGACAAGGCAGGAAGGTGTGAGAGAAAGTACAATGGCAGGGTTATAATTGTTTTATTTGCTTTCTCTGAGTTGGTGAGAATATCAGGCCGTAGTAAACAACTCTCCAATTTTTCCCCATCTTCTGTATTATAACTATCTCATTTTCTGCTGGTTCAGTATCTGATAATTACTGTTACTCCTCTTTCTTCTGGTGACCTAATATCTGATCATTATTCTTATTTCTCTTGGTCCAATATCTATCTAACCATTACTGCAGTCCCTCTTTATGTGGACCCAAAATTTGACCTTACTGATAACCTTCTTTTAGGAATCCCAATATATGATGACTAATTTTGCTCCTCTTTCTCAACCAGATATATGACCATTACTGTTATTCGTTTTTGCACTGTTTGTGAATTCAACACTTTCTGCAATACTTCTTTCTGCTGGCTAAAATTATGACATAACTGCTATTCTTCTTCTTTTGGAAAAGTATGACATAACTGTTATTCTTATTCTTTTGGCAAAGTATATGACATTATTGTTTTTTTTTTCTTTCTTCTGCCCAGTATATGACATAACTATTATTCTTCTTCTCTTGACTTAGTAAATGAAATTACTGTTCTTCGTCTTTCTTCTAGCCCACATTATGACCATAACTGTTTTTCTGCCTTCCCTGTGTATGGCATAACTGTCATTCCCTTCTTTTCGTCCAATATAAGATCATTCAAGATCATATCTGATCTATACGTTTTGTCATCTTTTCTGTTGGCAATTATTTAACAGTTTAGGTTGCTCATCTTTCTGTTCGTCCAATATCTGACCATTGTATTGATCCTCTTTTTTATGGAATAATTATGTGACCATTTAGACCTATCTGTTTTTTCACTTATATCAATACACAGCCATTTACGCGTATCCATTGTCTACTAAATCAGTATCTGACCATTAAACTCCTTTCTAGTCTTGTCAGTACAACTAATATGCTTCATTACCTTCCGGTTAACACCACATGCGGCCATACCTGTTGTCTCTCTTTTCTAACTAGAACGTACAACGAACGTATTCAACTACTACTGCACAAAAGTAAAAGAACACCCCTTTATTTAAAAAAAATGTTTATATCAGTTAAAAATATGTGATAGAATAAAGAATAATTTCGTTGAAACTTGTTTAAATGTCATCCACAAACAGTCTTCTATACGCGTGAGGTATTAAAAAGTACTCACTGGTTATCACAGTGGGTGTAAAAATCACGTACAGTGACTTTGTGTTAACGGTAAATTTAGGGTAGGATTCACTTGTTCCGCCAACCCATGCAGGTAAAAAACTCTTGTCGATTCAAGATGCAAGCTTGCACTAGGGAATATTGCTGAACAGGTGTCACTTTTCATTCATTATAAACTTTGTGATAAAAAGAGATTTACCAGTTGCAAAAATCATACCCCAGAGAAGGAGCCTATCACCTTAGAACTTGTTCGGGCTACTGTGTGGGTTGAGAATTACGAATTCGCTAGTTAGGTTGGAAGATGTTTGGGAGTGTCACATTCTACAATGCAAAGGCTTCTGGAGAGGTTTACAGTCACCGGGAGAGTAGAAGACCAAAACCGTTCAGGAAGTCTACGTTGTGCGATCTGGTAAGATGACAGATATCTCTCGTTGTCTGCCCTTCGCCACTGGACAGTCACCTGTACCAGACTACAACGTCAGCTGGTGATTACTGCAAACATTAACATTAGCAAAGTGACAATTTGCAGACGCTTACGTCTATTTGAACTTACTTCACCAAGACCAGCGGTCAGAATCTCTCTCACTCAAGCTCAGAGCAGAAAAACCTTGTGAACACCATGCGTCGATGATCTGTCGAATGCTTAGCCACAAATGGTGTTTATACCAGATTTTGACAGACCACCTGTAATAGTTCTTATCTTATGACTTTATAATGATGGATGAGTGACTCATAACATTTTTATGGATTATCACAATTGCACAAAAGTTTTATGAACTCCTTTAATTTTAAACACGGTTAATTCTGATAATATTTTTTCTGATATTGGTTTCATATTATTTTTTTATGGAAGTGTTTTAGAAAGTAGCCCTAAACCTTTGAATAGAAGTATATATAACACTTGACAACAGTCTTCAAAGTGGAAGATTTTCTGTTAGTTTTCTCGTACTAAGTAGCTGAATAAAATTTGTCTCTGCCTATTATTTCTTCTTGTTGTTTTCTTTCTGCTAACTTTCATATACGGACAAGAAAATATTAATTAAAGATGATGTTCTTTGTGCCAAATGCTATCTGCTTTTCTTTTCCAGAGTTTTATCTTTCTAAGTTTCTACAGTTTCATTTTGTGCCTATCCAATTTTTTTTATTTTTTGTTTACTGACTGTATCCATCAGATGAATGAAAGTTCATTTTTAGCATGCTGCACCAGAGGAAGGAAAGTTTATTTAAAGCATGCTCCACCAGATAAAGGAAAGTTTATTTGTAGCATGCTCTTCTTTTTACTCACTGTTTTGATAATTTCTCACCTGTATGTTCCTCTACTTTTTATATATTCCACTTGCTTGAACTTAAAGGCCAAAAACCGAAAACAGAGTTTGAGTACATGTTTTTTCTTCCACTTCCTATTTTGCTTGTGATCTTCTGCATTGGTCTGTGGCACCTGTTGTGTAAGCGGAAAGTTTCGAAATCAGACAATAATGAAGGCTGATCACCTTAAGGGTAGCGGATTCGCAGACGGTAAGTACTGTACTGGGACTTTATATCTCGACTGAAGTAAACGTTACCTTCCCTTGTAAAATGTACTATGTTCACTTAATCGAGGCTTACTATTTATTTGATTTGAAAAAGGTGTGTTAGAAAATAAAAGTAGAAGGAGCATGCAACATTATCAGTACGAAAACACAAATATGCTACGGGGATGTTGTTACATCTTTTCGTCGTCTATATGTATCTCTGTATCGCGTTCCTTGTATTTTGTTTTTCCCGTCTGAAAAGTCCAGAATACACTGTTATACTGTTTAATATGGCTAATATATTCTATGTTTTTATTGATTGCTTTTTCACTATATATATTGTTTTTTCTCTATGCGGTATTTCTCTACAGTTTAAACATTCATATTCAGACTATTCTTTTTAGTATTCATACTTAATCTTTGATTTTGAGCACAGCATCACTCTTGTCTCATTTCAATCAAATATTTTAGATTGCTGTGTAACTATACTTTCCCACCAGTCAGTGCTAATGTTTTTTCCAGCATAACGAGTGATTGTGGGTAGCCATGTTTTTAAAACGGTTCTATGGAATAATGGATGTTGTATCATTAGAATAAAGCGTGGGTGTTGATTAATTCTGAGTAGCCAATTAAATAAATCTTGCAGCAAAGAGTAGACTAGTGTTATTTTTAGAAGTGAAGTATTGGGCAAACTGTCAGATTGAGAAGACTGGAACCTAAATAGAAAGATGTCACAATTAATGAAGAAAATGAAGATCTAGCAATTAATGTTTTTTGTAATAGCATATCTTTTTTATATGTTGCATATCTCAGCAGCTATATAGACCACAATGGTGACACTAGAAAAGAATTTAGAATTCGAAATGCCAACGCAACATTGACATTCAAGAATATTGAGAATATATGGCTTTCAAAAGTTATAACTATAAAAACTAAATTAAGATTATTCAGCTGAAATTCAGCCTCATTTATGGTTGTGAAGGCTGGAAAACAACTAAAAAGATCAACGCAGAGATCAGACAGATGAGCAAACAACAAGCTGTCTTATGGTTGATCAGAAAAATAAGATGGACATATGTCGGTCATGTGATGAGAAGAAATAGTAAGAGAATCCCCAAACACGCTATCAAATGGGAAAGAACAGGCCGAAGAAAAAGAGGTCGACAACGTGAAACTCTAAAAAGGACATTGTTAAGAGAAGCCAATACAGTGGGCATAACATCCCTTGATGAGACTGAAAAACTCATCGAAGACAGGACATCTTGGCAAATTACCATTGCGGGCCCTATGTGACGTTTAACAGCACAGGAAGGATATAAGATATAAGTAAGATAATACAAACAAAAGCACAAATATCAGTGAAACACTGATAATTAGTGTATGTATAAGTGTATGAAACTAAGTATACAACAATAGACGAAACCACCGAGTACGGATGTAATAAAAGAAATGCAAAAACATTAAGAAAAAAAGTGCAAAAAGCTTTAAATAGTTTTACAAACACAACTGTAACCTTTCGGTTTCAACTTAAACACACAAAAACATAGGACAAAGAATTAGTTCACATGAAATCTATACAACAAATAGGAATGGATAAAACAAAAGAATAAATGGAGCACTTAACTATGACTTGTAAGAAGCCTCGTCCAAGAGTGAGTGTGGTAGTGAGTTAATATTGTTTAAATGGAGCGTTGCAGTGTGGGATAAATGTGTAGCTGAGAGGATGTGGAGACTGCAGAAAGGTGAGATACAGGGATAATCTCGCCAGGTAATTTTGGTGGAATATGTGGATGTGGTGTGAGTCGAGGGTTTGAAACCGAATGATGTGAGTGGAATATGTTTTACAGATGAGGAAGGAGCAGAACCTAGTTCAGATAGAATATGACTGGATAAGGGGAATATTTAGTGTAGTTGAATTTCGAGTTCAATCCATGCGGATCCAGCGTTCTGTATTCCTGAAAATCAAGATCAACTGGTCCTCTTTAATAGGTTGTCCACCTACTGTATCTAGGTCTTCTAAAATAGGTTTGTAATGATAAATATAGTTGATGAATGATCATGTAAAATAATGTACCTTTCATTCATTCATCAAAAAGTCGAAATGATTGTAACACTACATACAGGTGCGTCACTCATACAGAAGATTAATCAATGCGCACAGTGAACTCAGCTGCTGCAGTAACCCTCAGTGCTGATGACTGGTCACACCACTCTCTAGCTGTGAGAAGGTCAAGGAAACTGTAGACAAACACCACAGTATGTCTTAATAGCACTGAATTTATGAAAGAAAATATGAGTGACTTATATGTAGACTAGAAATATATAAATATTTTGCTTGTACAGCCCAAGGAAAGCAGAAACACTAACACCATGTTCCATGTTAATGAACTACGACTGATCAAATGAAATATAAACTATTTGTTTTTAGGCTAAGTGACTCAAAGGTGTAGAACAGGGCGAGGAAAATTCCTGATGTTCCTCGTGTGTCTCTAAAACATAGACTAGATTAAGGAAAACATGGCCAATGTTAGAATATCCCCTATATTCTTCAGTGTTTTGGCAGAAAATTATCTTCATAAATACCTTACCTGATATATAAAACCTGCATTAATCATGTGATACCGACTTTTCTAACATCCAAAACAGCCAGTCTGTCAAAGTTTACTGTCAGGACAGTCTCCGTCGCTTTTACAAGATGTAGGGATAGGGGAGGAGTATTTGTACGTACAGTTCCTCCTGAACAAACTTAACAAACTTAGCTTGTTCATCAGCCTGAGTTTGTTAAAGCAAATTCGGGTTTGAACAATAAGATAAAAACGTAAGCGACGTGACGACTTCTGTTTGGTATAACTATTGGTATTTTACACCCAGAGATTATGTTGCTATAGTTGCTATTTAGTTACTGTTAATTTAGCAGCTGTTGCTGGCACGAATGTTTCAGGACAAAGAAAGAACTTACCATCTATCAAGAGATTATGATGACAGGCATAGAGGAAACAGACGATGCTGACTGCCAGTGTTATGGTCTCTTCATTAAAGGAGTGGAGGCTGAAAAGGAAGAGGCTATTGATTGATTGATTGATTGAGTGAGTGATTGATTGGTTGGTTGATTGATTGATTGAGTGAGTGAGTGAGTGATTGAGTGATTGATTGATTGATTGATTGAGTGAATGATTAATTAATTGATTGATTGATTGATTGATTGATCTTTATTTTCATAGTGTTAAGAGTTTTGCAATCAGCCCCGTCTGAAATTCTGCCCTTTAACACATAACGATTTCTGTGTTGCAGACATTCAATAATTATGATGCGCACATACTAAACATAAATGACAGGCTGAGAATGGACCATGCTGACATTGATAAAATTGTATTTGACAGACTGCTGGCAAATTAGAGCGGAAATGGAATTACAATGTAATTGTGAAGCGATTGCTGGAGCTAGGACAAATTAAGGGTACTGGTAGGAAATCTGAACTGTGTGACAGAAAACGTAAATAATAACACTTGATGGGAACTATTAACAAACATACTCTTGGATGGATGCTGCTGCATGACTCGGACCATATATGGAGCTGTCCTGGTTCCAATCACCCTGGAGTTTGATTTCGAACCTTTATGAAGCAGTTCCGCATTAAGGAACTGTAACAATATGTTATTTGTTAGCTAAATAGCCACGATCGTTGCTTCCCAAGTCAAACTAATGATGTATGTGTGTGTTAAACCAGGGAATGCTGCTGTAGCAGAAGCCGAGTCTTCGATGGTCCAGAAATGAGAGCTGACGATTGAGCTGTTAGTATTCCAGAAAACCAGTATATCTTCTCAAAGTCGCTTTCATCATGCAACAGCTTCTTCGCTCTTATTAACAGCAAACATTCAACATCAGCTTGGCCCATCTTCCAAGGAAGAAAGAATACAATGAATCGCTGATTGTGTCGACATACCTACAGCACTGTGTTGAACCCCCCCCCCCCTTTCCCCTCGGGTTATCTTTCCTTGTAATTTTACACACAAGTGAATTTGTTATTGTAATATTATACTGAATTACAATTTGTTTAGAGCTGTCATATATTTGTTTAGTTACTGTTGTTACATTTTCTTTTTAATTTCAGTTCCTCTAATACGTGTTTCTTTTAAGTATATGTATCTACGTGGCTTCAAATGTATTGTACATTTTCCTTTTTATCTTTTATATGTCTACGCCAGTATGTCAATCTTTTTCATTAACATTATTAATATTATTATAGGGCTCATTAATAAGGATAAAATGGCCCCTAAATATGTGTTTCTGTGTGTGTGGGTGTGTGTGTGAGAGAGAAAGAGAGAAGAACGAGTTGCATGTCTCTCACTTGAAATCAAAGGCTACAGATAATGATATTTAGAAAATGGCTGGCTGTAACTGTAAGAAAGCCTAGCTCTGTTGCTGGTCCTGTGAAGTTGCTTCATTACACTCGGGGCAAGCCCATAGGCGTTCCATCTTTAACTTTAGGATTTCCTTCAGTGTTTTCAGGGAATTGACTCCGATGTTGTGCTGATTGTGTGTTGCTGTGATCTAGAATTTAGTTGGGATTTGCAACCACGGCTCTTGCTACGTGTACTACATTGAATCGTATGTGATAATTACGTTAGAGGAAACAGCTTTGTATCCGTTCGTCGAGGTGTTGCTTGATAAATTTGTATAGGTCCGATACAGCAGTGCATACAGCGGTGTTGGAGTTGAATAGTCTCTCCTCGGGAAATAAAAATGAACAGCGGAAATGAGTAATCTACCGATATCTCGTGTACATACAGGTCTACGGCACATCGTCATCTGTACATGCTGGGAACGGTGGCCATGAGGTCACTGGATAACGTAATTTTAACTCTCTCAGGGAGACGAGTTCCCTGAGGTAAATTCTGCCATCAAACCGCGACAGGCCCAGCAAGCCGGCGGTGGATCTTTAAACCGCTCACAGAAAACAAAGGAAGAATAGATGGAAGAATACTCGAAAACTTTAAACTACAAAGAGACAGAAAGAAAATACAATATATTTCAAAGGTATTGGCCACAAAATGATAAAACGAGGAATAAGTGGAGGGAATGAAAAAGAAAATTATTGGAATCGCAGTAACCAAAGTAAGAAGAAATAAGGGAAAATAAAGTACTCTTATACTCCTGTATATATTATTTTTGATCAGCTCTCTGAGTGACTTTTTACCATACCATAGGCTTACTGTCCATAATTTTTTTTTTCTGTTGGTCTTCACCTGCATCTTTTCACATTTATCTTTCCTGTTGTTGTGATGTTTTCAAGCCCTTTCCTTCTCCCTGGATGTGCTATGAGCGATGACACGCTTTATTATGGCACGTTGGGTTCTCTTCTATATTTGCTTTTGTTAGACTTTCCTTGTTTGTCATTTTAGATGTCCATGGTAGAACTAAACTTCTTGTAAAACATCAAATAAATGTTACCTCTAGTGGTTTTTACATTCATCTGTTCATTGTCCATGAATCATTTCCACACAGTAGGACAGGCTCATTGTAACATTTTATAACTCTGTTTCTGATGTTCGGTGACAGAGATGCATTCTACGAGATGTTTCTCATTTGTTTGAGTGTTGTTTTGGTTTCATACATTTTATTCATCATCTCCTTTATGTCTCAGTGGTATTGAATATAGGAAAATATAAGCACACACATCATGTTCCCTATATGTCTCAGTTGTATTGAATATAGGAAAATAAAAGCAAAAACATTGTGTCTCCTATATGTTTCATGGATATTGAATATACGAAAATATAAGCAAAAACATTATGTCCCCTTATATGTCTAAATGCTATAGAATGTAGGAAAATATAAGCACAAACGTCGTATTCCGTATATGTCGTAGTGGTATTCAATATAGGATAATATAAGCACAAACATCATGTTCCTTATATCTCTCGGAGATATTGAATATAGGAAAATGTAAACACAAACATCATGTTCCCTTTATGTCCCAGAGATATTGAATATAGGAAAATATAAGCACAAACATGTTTCCTATATGTCCCAGAGATATTGAATATAGGAAAATATAAGCACAAACATGTTCCCTTTATGTCCCAGAGATATTGAATATAGGAAAATATAAGCACAAACATGTTCCCTATATGTCCCAGAGATATTGAATATAGGAAAATATAAGCACAAACATGTTCCCTTTATGTCCCAGAGATATTGAATATAGGAAAATATAAGCACATACATCATGTCCCCTATATCTTTCAGTGGTTCACAGGTTCACTATTAGGACTGTATTTCTTTGCTTGCACAAGCTGTGATAATAAAGCACTGACATTTGTTCCCACAGAAACTTCCTGGGATTCAGTGTGTAGTATGATTAATTATCACCATGCGTTTATTAATGCAAGTTCAGTTTTGATAATAATTGCTGCAATATAAACGAGATAACTGGTAAAACTACTAGTGTGTTATCAATAGCAAATCTGTTATTGTTGATGCTGTTACTGTAATTATTTATTCATTGTTGATAGTTTGTATAATGTAGGTTGACTGACCAGTTTGCCGTGATGTAACATTTTGATGAGCAGTAAACATGCTTCTAGGTATAACATTTTGATCATCAAGAAAAACTTGACATTATTTCTCTTTATCGCCCTACTCTCTAAGAAAAAAAAACATGAAAGTCAATATTGTTTTTCAGTTGCCAATTTCGGCCGCCATTTTTGGATTCGGGCATCTTGTTTCGAACATACATATCTTTGTTCATGAATATTTGCATATATTTGTTATTGCAAGTTATTCAGACTTCTGACTTTTTTTGTGTGTAAACTTTCAGAGAGGACAGGAAAGATTTGATTGTTGAACATATAATAGTGTAGATTTTCTATTGTGTATCTAGAAACAGATTGTCAACCTTGGAAAAACAATAGTTACTCCAATATCCCCATATCTTCAGTGTATACCGAGTGATAATACTATACTTTTATGTTCTGGGTGGCACAGTTGTTAGTGTGCTACACTCATAGGCAAGGTCGATGATTCAGCTTCGCCAGGAGCCGCCACAATCATCCAGCTGTGGAAATATGTATACGTCTGCTTCTGGGCCGAGAAAAGAAACATGGGCAGACATGATGCTGACCACACACCCATGAGGTTAAGGAAACTATGGATACAAACATCATATCCTCTAGATGTTTCTGTGGTATGACAAGGCAGCTCTTTCTGTCCCCTTACATTATGTACAGAGATGCTCTGTCATAATGAGTTTCAAAATAGTTTGCTATATTCATAACACGGCCGAAAAGGTTAACATGAAATTATGCACAAACTACAGAACTGTTGCCCTGATTAGTCATGCCAGTAAAATTGTATTAAAATCATAGTGTGTAGACCTCGTTTTAAAATAGAAAGAGAAATCAATATTGTCCAATGTGGTTTTATATAGCGAAGAGGAACAAGAGATCACATATTCAATATAAGATTAATAGTAGAGAAATGGAGCGACATTAATGGTAATATATGTTTATCTTATATAGACTATTCAAAGGCATTTGATTGGGTACAACACCAGAAACTTTAGGAACTAATGGAAAAAATGGAATTTCCAACACATTTGATACAACTAATATCACTGCTGTATCTAGACCAACAGGCAGCAATAAGAATAAATAGTGAAACAACAACTAGTTTTGACTTGAAAATGTGGTTAATCAGGGATGCATACTGTCGACTTACGTATTTAACTTGTATGCTGAAAATATAATGAGAAATTTTAAAGAAGATGAAAACAAAGAATATTATGGCGCCATAAAAATCGGAGCTTATGAAATACCAGAGATAAGATATGCCGATGACACAGTATTACTGTCCACAACACAAACAGATCAGGAGAAACTAATTATGGCATTCTGTAAGAACAGTGAAGACCAAAACCTCAATCTCAATGAAAAGAAAACTAAATTGATGACAACTGACAAAACAAATAAGGCAGCTGAAATATGTATCAATGAGCAAGAATTAGAAGAGGAGGAGAGTTTGAATTTCTTGGATCATTAATTACCAATAATAGAGATACAATTAAAAGAGGGACATCTATTGAACTTCAGATATTAAAACACCAAAAGAAGCTGCCGAGAGAAACAGAAATAACTAAACAAATAAGATTTTAAAGGACATGCATCTTTCCCATCGCAACATATGCCTGTGAGACCTGGATGCTTTATAAAACAGCTTAGAAACACATAAATGCCTTTAAATGTAAATGCTACAGAAGAGTTCTACAAATATCATGGCCACAAAAAGAAGAAAAATATATCCATACTATAATAACTTAATTACTGAAGAAGGCTGGCCAGTACGGAAGATTAAACAGAGAAAACTGAAAAATATTTTATGGACATATTAAACGTCATGAAAATTCAGAAAAGACAGTTTTGGAAGGGTACGTAATGGGAAAGATAAAGAGAGAAAGACCAAGGCGTAGATGCCTATTATCCTATATCATTAATTGCCCATTTGCTAATATATATATATATATATATATATATATATATACATATATATATATTTACCACAACCAATACCAGTCCTCCGTTGCTGGAAGACCATGGGTTCGATCCCGGGACCGGAAAAAAAAGCAACAACTCACAAGACCTCTGGGAGTCATGACCCAGAGGGGCCCATCCCCCTTAGAGTGTGAGGAGTTTAAAGGGCCGAAACACTTGTCTGAGGGGGGGTACTTCCTCTGATGATCTGAAGTAGTTGTGTTGTTGTTCCCGATCTCTACGGTAGAGAGTTTCCTGCATATATATATATATATATAAACACACACAACCTCTATGCGATTTTTTTTTATCATTTAGTTACTGATTGTTCGCAGAAATGCTTTCAAAATGGTTCTATGGAATAATGGATTCTGGATCACTAGAATAAAGCTTAGATGTGGATTTATTCAAAGCAGTCAATGAAATAAACCTTACAGCACAGAGTAGACTCGTGTTATTTTTAGAAGTGAAGTATTGGGCAAACTGGCAGGTTGAGAAGACTGAAACTTAAATAGAAAGTTTGTCAGAATTATTGAAGAAAATGAGGATCTGGTAATTGAAGTTTTCTATAATATCAACACAACCACAAATGTCAGTGAAACACTAATAATTATTATATAGGTATATGACACTGGGTATATAACTATACACGAAGCCACTGATTAAAGATGTAATAAAAGAAATGTAAAAACTTTAAGAAAAAAAGTACAAACAGATTTACTATTTAACAAGCACGCACCATAGAAAAGAAGTTGAATTCTTTCCAGACTAAATGTTTAAAAAGAATTAGAAAAGATAATTTAGCCAAATACCAAATGATATAACAGCTTGTTGGCAGAAATGCATATGAAAACACTGACAGCAATAATTGAGGAAAGACGCTGGCGATGGTTTAGACATGTGCTCCAATTGACTGACATTATAACATTATAACACAAAGAAATAGGTCACATGAATGACATGCAACCAACAGAAGTGGAAAAGATTAGAATAAATGGAGCACTTAGCAGTTACTTGTAAGATGCTGCTTCCAAGAGTGTGTTGAGAATGTTAAAATGAAGAGTCGCGATGAGTTTTAAGTAAGTAATTGGGAAGGGGTGGGGACTGGGAAAAGGAGAGTGACACAGTGGTCATCTCATAAAAGAATTTGGGTGAAGTAGGTGGATGTGGTTTGATTCAAGAGTTTACAGTCTAATGCAGTGAGTAAAATATGCGTTGCAGGTGAGGAAAGAGCAGAAATTGCTACGGAGGAAATATGATATTGGTGAAAGGGAATGTTACATGTAGCTGAATTTCGAGTTCAAACCATGTGCTTCCACCCTCCCATATTCTTGCATGTAACGGTTCTCAATCGCTAGGTGGCTTCTGTCATCACAGTGACATTGTTTAATGACTGTTACCAGGAAATCATATTTGCCTCTGTGGTTGGAGCCGTTATAATTAATAGGGATTGGTTTAGAAGCTTACTGTGTGACATTATATAGATGTTTCTGCATGCAGTCGCCCAATCTGAGATCAGTTTCACAAATATAAATTACGATACACCTTTTACACACAGAAGCGTATATTTGACCGAAATCTATTCGAAGGGATATAATCTATTATAATCTAGTATTTTTGACGGTTTGCTTATAGCCCCTTAATGTTACTGTCGAAGACAGACCAAAGGAAAGTCAAATTGGGTCCATGAAAAATTAGAATAATGAACATTAACCTGATATGTTTTATGAAAGTTAAATTTGGAATGTCCAGTTAGTTTTTCAATGAAGGTCATTTCTGGACGTTGATATCGCGAGATTTTGATGACTTTTATTGAACTTTCGGTGGACATGCTAGTTAAAATTAGAATGTTTTTGAGAGACTTGGGCAATGTGGAGTACCCGTATCAGAGTGACGTAAAACCATTGGAGCAGGTGGTGGATGGAATGGGAGAGCAGCCGACAAATAATGTTGGTTATGGTGACCATTCTATGATGGTAGACAGATGATCTCAATGTAGGGACAATGGCTACGATCACTGACTAGTACAGTCACTGCCCGGAAGGAAAGCAATGGTAAACTACCTTCTAGAAATATACCAGGAAACCCAAACAGCAACATGAAAAGTCAAATAGGAAAAAGATCATGTTCTGAGGCCCCCAGGCCAGATAGATCTAATTTTAACACTGGGGAAGAGTGAGAGGCAGAGATCAGTACTAGTAATTGTGATGACGGACAAAATCCTGACAGTGTTACCAAGGAAAACCCCTGCATCAAACTAAAAAGAAAAATAAGAGTAGGAACATGGAATGTAAGAAGTATATAAAAGGGACAATATCAAATAATAAGTGACGAGATGAAAAGAACGAGGATACACATTCTGGGAATCTACGAACATCGATAGAAAGAAGGATTAGGACACTTCAAGAATGAGACTGATAATATCTTTCTATACTCCAGTGGAGAATTAGGTGGAAAGAAGGAGTGGCTTTTTATTTGGACAAATAAACATCAACAGAATTACTAGATTTCAATCCAGTAAGTGACAGAATCCTCACAATCAGACTTAAGGGCATTCCTAGAAACGTAACAATCATCCAGATATATGCACCTACATCAGCAGCAGAAGAAGAGGAAGTAGACGACTTTTATAACACACTGCAAACGACAACACACCACGTAATGAAAAATGATAATGTATTAATAATGGGGGATTTTAATGCAAAGATTGGTACAGAAAGATCAGAAGATGAAGGACATGTTGTAGGGAAATTTAGCATATGACATAGAAATGAGGCGGGTGACAATCTAATGGCGTTTTGCATGGAAAATGAGCTAATGATCGCTAACACACTTTTTAAACAACACTCTAGAAGACTTTACACATGGATATCACCTGATGGGAAAACCAAGAATCAAATAGATTATATTTTAGTGACAACAAGGTGGAAGTCAAGTATAACATCAGCAGGTGTAGATTTGTGACACGGATCATGAGTTATTAACAGCAGACATGAAGATAAAGATAAAAAAGACAGTTACGAGATCTTCTTCTTCTTCGTTCGCTTCTATCACCAAGACCGCTATGTGATCCCACTAAATTTACGCCTGTGGTCCTCGTTAGGTCCCGTGGTCTCCTGTGTGGTCCCCGAAAGGACCACACGAGATCCCCGAGAGGACCACAAGAGGTTCAGAGTATCGCAGGGCTTTAGCCTGTATTCTTGGTGGGTCTCTGAAGCGGATTGCGTGACACCGTGGTTTTCTTAGCACTAGTTTAGTCTAGAGTTGCACTTTCTCACCGGAAGACCTCGACGTGTTTAGGATATCAGTGCATCCCCGCTGGGTGAGAGTTGGTAGCCCACCCAGGCCAGAGTTGTACCTTCTCACTGGAAAACCTCAGCGTGATAAGGATACGCATACATCCCCGCCGGGTGAGAGGTGGTTGCCTATCTAGACCGCCCTGGTCCAATGTCTCCGACTTCAGCATTTTGTGGTCGTGGCCGCTACCCTTCCTAGTTGTGACCAGGATGGAGCTTTTGTCCAGCAAGACGAAGCCTCGCAACTAATGACTTCCACCCCTGGGCTGAGCCAGTTTAGGCATATTATCCCAGTATGGGCGTGTTTGAGACGTGACCGACCTCTAGAGCAGAGGTACTGTGACATGCGTAGCCTTCAAAATTCACCCCTGGTGTGAGCCGGTTTAGGCATAATTCACCAGTATGGGTGTATATCAGGCGACCTCTAGAGCAGAGGTGGCATGGCATGTCTAGCCAGCAAGTTCCACCCCTGGTGTGTGCCGGGTTAGGCAAATTTCACCAGTGTAGGTGTATTTCAGACATGGCCGGCCTCTAGAGCAGAGGCGCCGTGGTATGTGTAGCTCCCGAAGCGATACTACTGGACATACCGATTAAATTTCACTTTATTCTTTCCATCACCTTTTCACATCGGCACTGCACAGCAACCTTTATTCCTTTTCCGCATTTTCTTCCTTGACCGGGAGGAGCTTCACTCCACGCGCGGCATCCGAAGAGTCTCGCCAGCAGTGTCTTAACCTCTCTGACAAGCCGGTTCATGCTTTTCACCCGATATGACTGCACTCAGGACATGGCCAACCTCCAGACTAGAGGTGACGTGATTTGACTGTTTGCTTCGCTTTATCCTTTCTACCACCTTTTCCGCAGTGATGATGCGCGGCAACCCCATTTACACCTTTCTTCATTGGCCTGGAGGAGCACCGCTCCACGCACGGTAGCTGAAGAATCTCGCCAACAGCGGAGTTACGAAATAAAAACCACTGCGCTTTGATATTACAAAAATATCAGAACAATACGGTATAGAAGTGAAGAACAGTTTTGAAATCCATGATGGGTATACAGGAGGAGATGACACCAGATGAATTGGCTACACAGGCCAGAGATATCACAATAACAACAGCTAAAGATATAGTTCCAGTAAAGAAAACACAAAATAATGGATGGATTACAGCAGGGACATTCATTCACTCATTTGCATGTCCCTTGCGGAACTTTGCCTCCCAAACAGCACTCCTGTAGGCCTCTCGGTTGTGAGCAAGATAGCCTGCTGCTGTTGCATCCATTTGCAGATCGTCAACGATGTCTTGTAGCCATCTTCGTTTTGGTTTTCTTCTTTTTCTTTTTCCCATTATGTATCCTTCCAATACTGTCTACTATAAATTATCATGACGTTTAATGTGTCCAAAATATTTAAGTTTTCTCTCTTTAATCCTCTTTACTAGCAAGCCTTCTTCAATATTAAGCCCGTGTAGTATAGATATATTTGTTCTTTTTTTGTGTTCACGATATTTGGAAAACTCCTCTGTAGCATTTATATTCAAAAGCATTTATGTGTTTCTCAGCTGTTTTGTTAAGTGCCCAGGTCTCACAGGCATATGTTGCGATGGGAAAGATGCATGCCCTTAAAGATCTTAAGGGACACTAGAACTGATAAAATAAAGTAGAGAAATGAAGACGCATTGGAAAGGGACAAACAACAACAACAACAGCAGAGGAATATAAATCTTTAACAAAAGAAGTAAGAAGAAACACTAGAAAAGACAAAAAAGACAATACATACACATTGTTGTGAATGAAGTGTGGAAGAGATAGTGAAATTGTTAAAGAACTGAAGACATTGACGAGAAATGTCACACCTAATCTAAATGCAGTTTATGATGAGATGGGGAATACATTGATAAGACAGAGGAAATTTAGAAGGATGGAAGGAATATTGCAGAGGAATGTATGAAACAACCCATTGTGAAAGCAGAAAACTACAATGTAAATTATTATTGGAGGAGAAAGAATCCGAACCGACAATAGAAGAAGTTTTATGGGCAATAAAGTATCTGAAAAATGGTAAATCACCAGGATGTGATGAGATAACAGCTGAACTTATTAAAGCAGGAGGAAAGGAATGTGCAGTAATTCATCATGTGCTATGTAAAAAAGATATGGCATTTGGTATTTGGCCAAAACAATGGAAAAGAACTGTATTCATACCATTGCCAAAAAAAGGATAACCTGAAATTATGCACAAACTACAGAACTGTTGCCCTGTTTAGTCATGCCAGTAAAATTCTGTTTAAAATCATAATGGGTAGACTCGGAAAGAACATCGAGGAAGAAGTCAATATGGTCCAGGCTGGTTTCAGGCAAGGATCACATATTCAATATAAGATTAAAATAGAGAAATGCAGAGAGTTTAATGTAAATCTCTATTTATCCTTTATAGATTACTCAAAGGCATTTGATTGTGTACAACGCCAGAAACTTTGGGAAATAATGGAAAAAATTAAATTTCCAACACATTTGATACAATTAACATCACTGCTGTATCTAGACCAATAAGCAGCAGTAAGAATAAATGGTGAAACAACAACTTGGTTTGACATAAAACAAGGGGTCCGTCAAGGGTGCATATTGTCGCCTTCCTTATTTAACTTGTATACTGAAAATATAATGAGGAATGTTAGAGAAGATGTAGACAATGAATATTACGATGCCATAACAATTAGAGGTTATGAAATACCAGATATTAGATATGCTGATGACACAGTGTTACTGTCCACAACATAAAAATGAATGGAAAAACAAAAAATGTACGTACGTAAGAATAGCGAAGAATAAAACATCTATCTTAATGCAAAAAAATACATTGAAGACAATTGACAAAACAAACAAGGAAGCTGAAATATGTATCAATGAGGAAAAACTGGAAGAAGTGGAGAGTTATGAATATCTTGGATCACTACTAACTAGTAGTGGAGATACAATGAGGGAAATTAAAAGGAGGAGATACAGTGATAGAAATTAAAAGGAGGACATCTATCGCTCTTCACAAAGTAAAGCAACTAAAAACTCTGTGGAGAAGAGCAGACAGAACTACGAAAATAATATTTTTAAGGACATGCATCTTTCCCATCGCAACATATGCCTGTGAGACTGTGAGAAACGCATACATGCCTTTGAATGTAAATGCTACAGAGGAGTTCTTCAAATACCATGGACACAAAAAGAACAAATATATCTATATTACAAGAACTTAATATTGAAGAAGGCTGGATAGTAAAGAGGATTAAACAAAGAAAATTTAAATATTTTGGACACATAATACGTCATGATAATCTAGAGAAGACTGTCTTGGAAGGATACATAATGGGAAAAAGAAAGAGAGGAAGACCAAGACGAAGATGGCTGCAAGACATCGTTGATGATCTGCAAATGGATGCATCAGCAGCAGGCCATCTTACTCACAACCAAGAGGACAACGAGAGTTTTGTGTGGGAGGCAAGGTTCCGCAAGTGACATGCAAATGAATGAATGAATGAATGAGTCAAAGTTCTTAAACAGGCGATTTCATGAAGTTTAGACTTTCTCATAAGGGAATGTTCACGAACAAAGGAAAGTATAACTGGTAGATAGTTAAGCTCTGAACTTTTATGTAGGAGGTATTAGATTATTAGAATGATTATTAGAATGAGTATTAGAATGTGAATTTTTATCAGTATCAGTTGATTATGATTGTGATTATGAGAATGATTCTTGATGACGATTCTTTCCATTAGTGGGGCTTGTAGCATGGGTTAGAATATGCTATCGGTTTAGACATAGAGAAATGGATGATCATTGCGTGCTTTCCTTAATAGAATGTTAGAACTATAATGAAGTGAGTTTTGTTCTAGCTAGAAGAGTGCTACTAATTGTTACCTCATGTTATTGTGCAAGGAGTGTTCAGAACTAATAATGTTAGTAAGCGTTGTGATTCATGTGCATTCAGTGAGATGTTCAGAACTAACTACTGTTAGTAAGCGGTGTGATTCAAATGTATTCGGTTAGATGTTCAGAACTAACTACTGTTAGTAAGCGTTGTGATTCATGTGTATTCAGTGAGATGTTCAGAACTAACTACTGTTAGTAACCGTTGTGATTCATGTGTATTCAGTGAGATGTTCAGAACTAACTACTATTAGTAACCGTTGTGATTCATGTGTATTCAGTGAGATATTCAGAACTAACTACTCTTAGTAAGCGTTGTGATTCATGTGTATTCGGTGAGATGTTCAGAACTAACTACTGTTAGTAAGCGTTGTGATTCATGTGTATTCAGTGAGATGTTCAGAACTAACTACTGTTAGTAAGCGTTGTGATTCATGTGTATTCAGTGAGATGTTCAGAACTAACTACTGTTAGTAAGCGTTGTGATTCATGTGTATTCATTGAGATGTTCAGAAGATGTAGGTTATGCTGCTTTTTCTATTCCATGTTGTGTGAGGACTGTTGCAACTTTGTTGTGAGAGTTGCCCTCTTCTTCCTCATGTGGCAAACAATTGTTCTAGCCGGGGAGTGGAGCCTCAAATATGTTTGTTGTTTATGCATCATCAGCATCAGTCATATGCCATTATTTCTCTTGTTTTCAAACCTTCTTCAATTTAGTCCACACTGTTACGTGTCACTTTTGTGGAGGACTGTCAGTAGTTTCAATTTATGTGGCTATTGTCTATGTGGAGTTGTGGAGAATCTGGGTATGTTCAGTTTATTATATTGTGAATAACCTTGAAACAGTTTATAAGCTTTCAGGATAGAACCTTATCTATCTGAGCAATAGTCTGACAAAAAAAAAATATACTACAACCGTATTACTCCACTATTCACTTGCATAAACAGCTTTAACATCTGTCCTTACTCAGACAGCAGAGCTTACTATTATCAGTGTTGCACGTGACCAGTCTAATCAGTCACGGTGATACTATTTCAATTGGTGCCGCGACACGCCCTCTCTTCCGCGGTCTGCACAATGTTCATTGTTGCCTAGACGGGCGTTATCTTTCATGGCGTCCGTTATTAGCTGGTGCCTTTTTTGTAACCTCACACTTCTGTCGCGGCATACTACTTTATTTGTTATATATTACTAGCGTTTTCATTCATACGCTGGCGGCTAGCTAGCTCTAACCCGTTTCGTTACAGCGCATTTTGTTACATATATTTTCGCAAAGTCTGTCTAGACTAGTGCTGTTGGAACACTAGGTCTATATTTTGGGTTGCTGTTCCTGCAGTCGTAGAATTCTTTAGCTCTACTTTATTGTCACTTTTGTGGTAGCTTTGTTACTTCCATCTATGTTAGGTACTATGTGTTTATGTAACAGTGATGTATCAGTTACTGGATGTTTAGCATAGGTATAAAGTTTATGTGATATAGAGTAGGCCTAGTTTAGAATATGTTCTTCAGTTGGTTGTAGTTAGTATAGGAGTTGTTAGGAGTTAGTTAGGCATTCAAGTTTCCTCATTGGTTAGATAGTTAGCGTCCGGTATTCGATTGGCAGTGATCGGCGGGGTTCCCAACTCTCGCTGTGGTGGAGAAGTAAGAAATCTAGCTTAGGATAGTAGTTTAGTTTGGGGTATACAGTCAGGGGTGTTGTCTGGTAAGTTGTTTCCTTTCAGCTTTGACACATCTGGCCTTGGTCCAGTGCAATCATGGTTCCAGTTTACCTGTACCTGCAGACCGGTCCTGTGAGCCTGATTCTGAGCCTGTGTGCTGTCTGGATCCAGAGAAGCTTGCACTCTTTACCTGTTCGTCACCGTCAACGCAGACTAGGAGAAGTATCATCATTATAAGCTTTGTATCCTATTTTATCTAGCTTTCAGTTGCAGTTCGTCCAAGTTATTGCTAACATTCTTGAAATGGAACATTCAAGTTGGCAACAGTATATTGTTAATAGAACAATTTGTATAATCAGCTCGCCAGATGCCTTCTTTACTCGTGGATTATAGAACGTGTCGGTTTTCCAGCTTCAACTCCATGGAACATTATATGATATCTTTTATCGGAATTATATCAAGGAATTTTGAATATAGACAGTCGCAGGCGGATGTCCTCTTCATCAGTGGGATTCTATTAATGACATTTTTTTCATTTTCACGACGTTTTCAGTGGATAGTTATGACATTCCAGCATCAGGTTGCAATATTGCTTTGTTTTTGTAGGATATCTTAGTACTGTTTTTCGATATTTTATGTAGTTTGTATTTTTTTTATTTCTTGGCATTATATGAATTATTGATATAGCTTTGCATTTGCTCCTGGTATCATTTTATTGATCGTATAGAATCATCTGCAAATGGATGCATCAGCAGCAAGGCATCTTGCTCACAACCGAGAGGCCTACAGGAGTGCTGTTAGAGAGGCAATGTTCCGCAAGGGACATGCAAATGAATGAATGATAGGAGATCTTGGTGTTTCCTCTGACGAGCGACGCACGAAGGCTTCAGCTCCGTTCGCGTCTGATTTCCTGGGACTGTTACAAAATTCCTTGAATCTCAGCCAGGTTATGTCAGCGGTAGGCAGGTTCCACGGGGACCCAGCAGAGTTAACTCAGCGGCTGGATTAGCTTAATAAGCCCATGGAGGTCAAAACTGCTGATCTGCCAGCGAGGAAGAAAGTGGTGTACCTGCGCATCACTGGTTCCTTAGCGGAATTTGTTAGGCAGTGTATCAGTCTTCAGGAGTCCTGGGAGGAGTCTGTGGCGGTTTTGTTAGCACGGTACAGTGTGTTGCAAACTCCCCAAGAGGAATGACATATGCTAGCCTCAATTCAACAGACTCCTGGAAAGTCAGTACAGGTACTAGATGACCGCGTCAACGAGGCAGCCAGAGTTGCCAACACTGCACCGGAATTAGTATCTCCGCTGGCTCAGAGGCAACTAGTGCAGTCGTTCACAGTTGCAGTACTCCCAAGAAGCATAAAATCAAGTTGTTAAGAGAGAAAACTGTTACTTTTATTCAAGCAGTTAACATTGCTTTAGAAGAAACTATGATTATAAAGTTGGTGAACCTTAGTTGTGGATCGCGACAGAGACTTTTTTCGGGTTCTCCGTCCACCAAAGGGATGGCGTCAGGGAATGAGACCTCATGTCCTGTTTCTCAGAGAGAACATCCGAGTTCGCGTCAAGAAAAGTTGACAGGTCCAGCTCCACGAAGAGAGAAAGGTAGAGTCGACCAGCAGAGGTCGAATACAGGAAGAAACAAGCCTGTTCGCAGACTACCACAAGAAAACAGGACATGGTTTAATTGTGGAAGACACGGCCACTTTGGCAGATTTTGCTGGCAGCAGCATTCATTTAATCTGCCACGGTTAAACTAACTAGTTGGCAGACGAAGAGCTCGCATGTGACCTACCGTATCGTTACACCATCTAGGTCTGCCAAACAGTCCGTCTCATTTCGTATGCTACACCACTACTATCGGTGACTGCGAATCCTCCTACTCCTACGTTTGTCCTTACTTCTGTAGGGTCTTGTAGAGTTAGGGCATTATTAGACACAGGAGCTAGTGTCTGCCTTATCAAGGATTATTTGTACAGATCCGTACCTTCTGCTCCAAAACTCTTGTCTGCTAGAATAAATCTGCTGACTGTTACTACAGTATGAGAGTAAAAGCCAGAGATTACTTACCTATCTATATTTCTCTATCTCTATTGAGAGCAAAGCCCGATCTGGTGAAAATCGTCATGTTTTCTTTATATACTTATTCCGCGAACTGAATTCACTCAGAATTGCACACTCCTAAGCTGCCCAGCTGCTGACCCATTATTTGTACACTAGGGTTGCCAACCAACCTAGGTAATTATTACTTATCTATTCCCTTACATATTTGCAGGTCGGTTTCATCTAACTAGTCACATGAAAAACGAGATTACAGACACGTAAAACTATCATACAAGCGAGTTAGCAGTGATTTTTTTTGGGGGGGGGGGGGTTTAGGGTGGGGGCGGAGCGATTTTCGTCTGGTGTAATTTCGCAAATGTTTGAAACTGACATTTAGGTACTCTCGTTTACAGATGTTTCGGTCACGAAAATTTTATAGTCTCGTCAAAGTGTGAATATTGTGAATATTATGGATGAAGACTGTTTAGTCAGTCAGTATATGTCTGGAACTAGATCCGAGTGGACATTAAGTCCTTGTGCAGTAGCGAGAATGGGAATATATGGATGACGTTCTACAAAATATGTCTCTCTAGAGTTATTTTTGGATTGTTCGTGGTTAGAGAGGAACGCGTGAGTGGACTGTCACATCGCAGGTATAGCTTGCCGGCGGTCAATTGTCTTGTTTATTACCATCTTCATTATCATCCAGTCTATTTAATATACATAATGTCATATGGTGAGGACGAACTTGCTTGAATCATTTGTCCTTGTTATTAGAAACAAAAGGGTTGAAAGAACCAGGAATGAACCTGGAATGAATCAGAATTCAGTGTGCAACTAATTCAGAGAAATTCACAGCACTTTAGAGAAATGCACAGAGAATGTTTAGAGACCGAAACTATCAGAGATTCAAAGTAAAGTAGAATTTGTTTAGTACCATATGACCACACATACGCTCATGTCTTTATAACCATATATTATTTGTTTCTTATCATTATAAAACAAGTGTTAGCCGTTTTCTTCATCACTCATGCTAATGGGACATGATAAATGATTAATGTTGTCATCATGATTACAGTGAACTTGGTCAGCGTCTACGTAAGTTCAGAAACTGCGCCCTATTTACGGGACAAACGTATTAGCATGTGCAACCCGAAAGTAGACGCGACATCGGTTGAGGGTGTTTTGGAAAAAGCGTTCCCGTTTTCCTGGTTTAGGATATTCTTCAAGCATGAGGGTGAGAGTTTGTTCAAAAATCTTTTGTTCTGATTATCTGTGACAGAGTTTGATAAAAATGATGTGACGGAGTTTGTTCTTTTTTAAAATTTATTCTTATGTGATGTGGAAGATTGTTCAAGTTTTCTTTGCTCTTGATAGATGTGAGAATGTATAACATAGGAAAAAAGTAGGAGCAGCTTTATTACTTAAAGATTACAAAGTTGTGACGTTTCGGCGTGAGCCTTAATAATACAAAAACATACAGGACGAAGAAATAGAGAGAGGAGATAAAGTATAGATTCACATGAATACTATTAAAAAAATAAATTTAAAAATTAAATAAATAAATAAATATTTTTTTAAAAAGAGTACTTAGCTGTAAATTGCAAGGTGTGGCTTGTCCTGCGGTGTGTGTGATGAATGGATCTAGTGGGACGTGGAGACTGTTTAAATAGAGACCTGTGACATGTGGTCAGTGGGTTGTAACTGGGGGTGGTGGATGGGGAACCGGGGAGGGGAGAGAGAGTGACGCAATACCGACCTAGCTAGGAGAAATTGAAACAGATAATTGGGGAAGAGGGGTTGCAGAGAAAATAGCGGGGTTGCAGAGTGATGCGGTGAAGAAGTTTGAAAAGTAAGCGGGGTTGCAGAGTGATGCTGTGACGTTCTGGTATCACAGCTTTACTGCAGTGCTTCGTGTATAGTTGTATACTTATACACTAATTATTGATAGATGTGACAGCGTTTAGAGAGCACTTACCTACTTCACTCTAACAATCCTCATCGTCAGCAATCAATGTTTATGTGCCTGGCAGTTGATCTCATTATTACTGTTATTATCAATTACAGACAGCAAATTCTATTTTCATTGTCATGAAACATACATAGTGAATGGGATGAAGAGTAGACTGCAGCGTTTGAAATAAGAAGCAGGTTTCTCAGCTGTGGGATTACATCAATAATCTGGTTCATGTTACTACAGCACAACGGTCGTCTGCCAGGATTCAGATGAAGATTTGCGATTTCATTTTATCTACGCCGCCATTGATACCATTCACAAAGCTATGAGCAACAAATATTTCGTGGATAGTGAAAAGACATCAGAGGAATCCAACAAAGCGTTACATTTAAAAAATATATCTTATGAGAGGAAACTGGGTTAATGAAAATGTTTATTAAATTTCTGCTAAACACTAATTGTAAAATGTCAATGATATAGTCCTAATTTCAAAATCAGCAATGTGTGATAACTGAGGTAGATCACAGCTGCTGAGGTTTTCTTTTCACTAAAGCCAGTCTGAAGAAGGAATTTCTCTAACTGTTTGAGTGAACTCTTTGTACCCGTGATTTTCTAGAAATTGTATCTTAGTAATGTACATGTACAGATAACTCTCTTGTTCTAGAGAGGATGAGGAAACTGGTTATGGCAAATGTGGAATCATCTTTGCCAGATATAAAATAGCTAGGGAATCCTGGAACCTTGTGACGATAATATCTTAATATCTGATAACAATAATGCATTTTTCAGGCTTCTGTACATAAAATAAAAGTTTTCTGTGTTTCTGACATTTCCAAAGATAAAACAAAATGCGGTTAAAATAAAGAAAATAAAGAGTTATTTACTGAGTACTTCGACGTCTGAATGGCGTAGTTGTTAGTCCATTCATCACTGACGGCGATGTCAGTAGTTGAAGTCTACTTGGAGGTGCCCTAGTTACCCGGTTATAGAAATGAATGCCCGACACTTCCTGGGGATGGGGAGGGACAAGCGAACCACCAAGATGCTGACCACACAGAAATATTGTGTCTACAGACCAAGGAAAACATGGACACCAACACTCTATCCCTATCTGCCTCTATACCGCTGTTTCCCAGGCTTGTTCGGTCTGCCGCCTCATTTTCTCTCAAGTCGCATCCTACCCTACCCTACCCCTCCACACCCCACACCCCCAATGTACTATTCGTACAATGACTAGGATATGCATTACTCGGCTTAAAACTTCAGCGAGCAAACAACTTTATTTAACAATGTGAAGCAACACACTTATAATTCACCTACTACATTATTGTCCTATTGCAGTAGCACAAAATCTAACATGCAACCAGATAGACCACGTTTTAACTGATGCCAAGCACACAACAAACATACTTCAGATCAGAAGTTACAGAGGGGCTGAATGCAGCACCGATCATTATCTTACTGTAGGTAAATTAAAATTCAGACTGAAAAAAAATGTATAGTACATTAAATAAAAGCTCAATAATAAATAGAGATGTTTTTAAATGAGACGATACCAAAGAAAAAATCAGAAATGAGCTAAACAATAAGATAAACACAAGAGGGAATGAAGAAAATAAGAGCATTGATGATAGATGGGAAGATATAAAAATCATTATACAGAACACAGGGGAAGAATGCCTGGGAGTCAAAACTATAATTTAAAAAAAAAGAACTGGTACGATGAAATCTACAGAGAGGCAATCATAAAGAAAAGAACAGTGAGACAGATATGGTTGAATAACATAAAGAACACAACAAATGAAGAGAAGTACCACACACAATGTAAAGAAACTCAAAATGTTATTCGTCAACAAAAACGACAATATATCAAATACATGGTAAGCGAGATGCAGATATGCCATCAGAATAAGAACAGGAAGGAATTCTATTAAGATTTGGGAAAAGAAATTAAAGTAAGGGTTTAAACAGCTTCTGCAGAGCTTGAAGGATAGTAATGGAAACATGATAAATAATGAAGAGAAAATATGTACCAGATGGAAAGAATATTTTGAAAAACTACTAATCTGTGAAGAGCCTATGAGCACATTACCATGTGAAGAAATACAGACTTGTGAACCTGAAATAGAGGAACCAGACTTAGAAGAAGTCATCTACAGTATCATACTTCTAAGAAACAACAAAGCAACTGGTTCAGATGGAATTACTGCAGAACTGATTAAAGAAGGAGGTCTAAATGCATGTCCTATAAAAGAGGTGAGAGTAAAACATCAGACGAAGCCACCATGGATAAAACATGAAATACTACAGGTTATGAGATAACGTGACCGGGCGAACAAAAGGAGGACTTTAGGATCTACCATTTACTTATGATCAAAGTTCACAATCTAATAAGACAGAAGGAGAAACAATACTTTAGGAACCTAGAACAGAATAAACTAGGCAGTTTGTCAGTTTTGAAAGTCATAAATACCCTTGCATATAAAAGATAAACTTTGATTTTCAAGCCAAAAATCATATATACACTAGCTCACATTTCAGTACTCATTTCAGAGAAGAAATCAATAGTCTAAAATCATCAGTATCATCTTTTGTATGTGACTTACGTGAAGTACAAACATTCATTCGCGGTCCGAAGTGAAGACATTAATAGCTGAAATACTGATTTCATATTTCATATTCCCTATACCAGTGATGTAATGACATGTTGTCGTCGAAGCATTATTAGATGGCCTAATGCTTATAGTTTATGGCTTATTGTCTGAGTTATCATCATTGAACTCCGGACATGTCCATGGGTAGTAATATCCCCGCAGTCCTCCCCCACACGCTTCAACATATCTATCAGCGTCCCGTGGCTGATTGTGCATGCCCTGTGTTCGTTTACAAGTTGTCTCGCGTGTCTAGTATGCCTCCGGTTACTGGCCGTGCCGATCTGTATTCATAGCGTTTACATTCAAAGCAGCGATGTAGATAGAGGCTGACCAAGGGAAACTCTAAAGAGGTCAAGTTAGTAGGCATAAAATCCCTTGTTGAGGTTGAAAAGCTCGTCGAATACAGGAAAACTTTGCGAACTACAATTCGAGCCCTATGTGAGGTTTAACGGCACAGGAAAGATGTAAGAAGCGATGTAGACTCACTGGCATCGAAATCCTCCACTCTGCCTGAGCACTGTAAATATCAGTCCGATCCATTTACGATGACAGCCAGGCTATCTCATTTCACTGGTTGCCCACGTGCGTAGGGATATAGATGAAGGTGACTGCAAATCGTTGATTTCTACAATGACTCAGGCCACTGCCTGCGTACAGAACCTGCCTCGACCTTCCAGATCACACTTATCGAATCACTAAATATGGAGACATTGGTGTAGTCTAGTGCTGTATTTTTTAAATGGGTACTTCGTATTGTTATTTTTTCTTAATAAAAATGAATACAAAGTTCATAGCATATAAGATGGTGATCCGTAACTTATATACAGTTCACCTTTGATACGAAATTGTTCAGGACCCTGCTTTTTCCATATAAGAACGTTAACACACAGGTACCTCTTACTTCCCTTCCTTACAGAATGCCAGTCTGAAACATTTTGACTTCTTTGCCAGGGCCAGTGTTCCAAATACTGTGACATGACGTGTAATTTCATAACCGGGCATTGTAACTGTACAGAAGTCCATGTGGGGGATTGTGCACAGGTTCTCAGATGTTAGACGTTATTCTCAAGACACTGTTTAGTATTATTTTTCTTTATGGAATTCAGATTAATTTACCACTTGTTTAAGAGATGTTTTTACTGTTTATCTATCACTTGCGTTTTTGTTGGATATGTATTTGTTGATTATTAGTCTAATTATTGACACTATAGTTGTGTAACACAGAATAGTTCTGAATTATTATAATATTAATGACGTTCTTTGATTTATTACTATTTATTTATAATGGTGAGGGCAAAAGTGTGCTACACTGAATTGTCTGTAGTCTCTGTTGTTCTTATATGTGACCGTTAAGTTAACTTACTCTCACTGCTATTTTAGACTGTGGTCGTGACACAGGACGTCACTACACGTTCACCAGAAGATTAAAATCTTGACACACAAAATCACGGTAGAACTCAGATAGTTCGCTTTTAATCAAATTATAGTTCATTTTTAATGCCCATCATCATCATCATCATCATCATTATGTGCCACGACGACTGGCGTTTGCTATTATGCTTCTCCAGAGTACACGATCTTTCATGCAGGCCGTTAGCTCAGTTGGTGTTCGCCTCACACACCATCTCGTTAGACTTTCGGTATCATTTCTGTTGATCTTCCACTGTCTCTTCTTCCTTCTATGTTTCCTGTTTTGTTATAATATCTTCAGTGCCCTTTCTCATTGATGTCCTATGAAATTACATTGTTTCTCTCTTACTTCTTTGACAACATTTTTTGTATCTTCAACTCTTCGCAAACATTCTCCATTAGTCATTTTTGCTGTCCAGAGAATTCACAACATTCTTATAATAAAAACCACATGTCTGCTGCTTCCAATGACTTTTGCGCAGACCTGTCTAATGTCTATGATTCACTTCCGTATAATAAGATAGGTTAAATATAGCATTTTAGGACTATTTTTCTAACATTCATTGATAAGGATGTGTTGCATAATGTTTCTCACTCTCTGAAATGCAGTTTTTACTTGGCCTATTCTGTTCTTAATTTTCGTTCTGCATTTCCCATCTGAAGTTATTACTGCTCTATGGTATTTTAATTTGTGCACTATCTTTAGAATAGTTCTATTTAATGCTTTATACTACATTTTGATAGATTCTGTTTCTGAGATATAACCATAAGTTCTGTCTTTTTGGTGTTCAAAGTAAGGCTATTCTGTTCACATTCATTGTCGATTTCATCCAAGAGATGTTGCAGGTTTTGTTTAGTTCTCAGCTATTAGTTCGGCACCTGATGATGATGATGATGATGATGATGATAGTAAACACCCTTACAGATTCCTTGTTTTATTCGTTGATATTTTCAAGTTTTATTTTCAACTCAAATCTCTGCTTCCTGCTACCGGTATAGATGTTTTATAATCCTCAGGTATTTCCCGTCTATGTCTTCTTGCATTTTAATAATTTCATCACCTCTCACCTTGTCGAACGACTTGATGTGATCAATGAAGCATAATTAGAGATCTTTCTGTACTTCTAAAGCTCTTTATGTTATTGTTCGTAAAGTATAAATGGCACTGAGTGTTCCATTTCCTTCAACACATCTGAAATGTTCATCTATTTTTTCCATTTTTATCTTTTCTCTCTTTCTTCTCATAATAATTCTCAGAAGTAGCTTTGTTATGTGACATGAGAGACTGATAGTTCTGTCGTCCTTACATTCCTTTGCACCTGGTTTCTTTGGTAAAATGTACAAAGTATGAAAAACTTAGGAACAGCTTTATTACTTAACGAGCACAAAGTTGTGACGTTTCCTTATTCGTACAAACACAAATAGGACGAACAGTTAGAGAGAGGGGGTAAGTATAGATTCACATGAATCCTATGTTTAAGAGAAATAAATAAAATAAACAGAGCACTTAGCTTGAAACAACTGGAAACTTTTCCGAATTTCAATCAGTAATGCGCCCGTTGCTCGTTCAGAAATGTGCAGAAATGCGCATGGCGGAAAGTAGAGAATGTTTAAATAGAGACCTGTGATGTGTGATAGATGGATAGCAACTACTGGTGGTGGTTAGGGAAACTATTAATGAAGAGAGATTGATACAATAGTAACCTAGCTAGAAGAAGGTGAAATAAATGATTATGGTTGGAATAGAGGGGTTGTAATGCTGTAATGTCATGAGGTTCTGAGCTATGTGTAACAAGTGAGAAGAGAATGGAGCTTAGTGGAGAGGGATTATGATTGTGAAGGAGGAGGATGTTATATGTAGCTGAATAAAGAGTTCAAATCATGCAGTTCCATCGTCCCATAGTCCTGAATGGAGCAGTTTTGAAGCGCCAGGCGGCTTGTGTACTCTACGTGACATTGTTTGATGGCTGTTACCAGAAAGTCAGATTTGTCTCCGTGGTTGGAGCCATTGAAATGATTCGAGACTGGTTTCACAGCAATGGGTGATTTTGTACAGATGTTTCTGTATGCGGTCCCCTAGTCTGAGGCCATTTTCACCAATATAAGTTATCATGCATCTTTTGCATACCATGACATATATTACATTACGAGACTCGCATATTAATCCCTCATGAAGAGTAAGGGTAGTTTTATGAAAGGTGATTGTTTTCGTTTCCCAAACTACAGGGCAGATAACACAGCGAGGGCGGTTACATTTTATAGTGCCAATATATGTTAGGCTCCGCTTCAAGTGACTGTGGACGAGGATGTCCTTAAGATTTGGCTCACGCTTGTATGCTAATAGGGGTGGATCAGAGAGAATGTCGCAGGTATCGGGGTCGAGTTGGATTAGTGGCAGATGAAGATAAAAGATTTTCTTAACCATCTGACCAAGCGGGTGGAAAGGAAGTACTAACTTAACTCTGTCACATGAGGTAACAGGTTTTTTCTGAATGCTTCTTTGCTGCTCACTAGTTGGATACGGTTGAAGGCTTCACGAATTACATTTTCTTGGTAGTGGCCATGACTGAAAAATTCTAATAATATGTTGGACTCAGTAGCAAAGAATAAAAGTACACATCAAATTTAATGACCATCATTTCACTGTTAAAGTGTTTCTTTGACAGCAAGATTTCAAATAAAATGTCTGAGAAAAGAAGTCTGACAATACTTGGCAGACTAGCTGTACACAACAATCGTGTTTCGTGATTATGGAGTTTTATTACGATATGTTTTTTTGTAATAAAGAAGAACATGTTTTCACAGTCATTTTGGCATATGCGTTCTGCTTTTATTCGTTATTACATGCTTTTGATAATCATTTATGCATAGTTTTTTTTTTAAATTTAAAAGCTTTGTTGTACAATCTAATTTAATCGGGTTTATTTGTAAATTCTATGTCACCTAAATGTTATGCTTTTCATCTTTTCATGAAATCTGATTTAATTTACAAGTTATGAAGTGAAATTAGCACATAAATAGACTGATAACACTAGTAACTTTTCCTACATGAAATTATCTGTAAATTTTGTCCATGAAATGAGCCAATTGTCTAATAAAATGTTCGCACTTATTAGAATTGGAAAACGTGTTTGTCTGAGATATATTTGAATAAGAATGTGCAAAGGTTAAAGATAGTTACATGTTTTATTATTTTTACACTCTCGAATTTTAGATTATCATTCGAACTACTAAGGCAAGAGTTGCTATTCACCGTGCTCTAAGTGTTGTTTGTAAAACTTTGTAAAACACTTTGTAAAACTGCACCATACACCATCTGTCTACCTTATCTAAGTATTGTTTAAATAGTAGTTGCGACTACACGTAGTGTTCCAGCTGTATAGAAGGCTATAGTGGAGATAAATGTTTACAAGGTACTGTTGTGTACGAAAAGAAAAGAACCGATGTGTAATATTTTCTCGTTTTGTATGTACTGTGAGAATAAACAGAGTGTAGAGAAACCTAAAACAAATGATGACAAAGCAGGAAGGTGTGAAAGAAAGTAAAATGGCAGGGTGAATCAATGTTTTATTTGTTTTATCTGAGTTGGTGAGAATATCAGACCATAGTAAATAACTCTCCAATCTCTCCCCATCTTCCGCGTTAGAACTGTCTCATTTTTTGCTGGTTCAGTATCCGATAATTACTGTTATTCCTTTTTCTTCTGGTGACCCAATATCTGATCATTATTCTTATTTCTCTTATTCCAATTTCTATCTATCCATCATTGCATTCTCTCTTTCTGTGGAACCAAAATTTGACCGTACTAATAATCTTCTTTTTGGAATCCAATTATCTGATGATTAGATTTGCACGTCCTTCTCAGGCCAGATATATGACCATTACTGGTATTTGTCTTTGCACTGGCTGTGCATTCGACACTTTCTGCAATTCTTCTTTCTGCTGGCTCAAAACTGTTATTATTTTTCTCTTTTCCCAGTATATGGCATAACTGTTTTCCTTCTTTCTTTTCCCTAAAATAGATCTTGTCAGCTATGGACAGATAAATGCCTCTCACAGCACCACTAAAGTAGTATGACAGTTAGAGTTGTAATATCAACCTGACAAATAATTTTTTTGACTAAAAATCTTCAGTTATCTACCACTTATTAGAGGGAAGAAATGAATTATTATGAAATCAAGGTAATAATAAGTAATATTAACAGCAAAAGGCATGCTACACTTCTGAAAGATAAGGAACTCATGTAAAAAAAAGTCTACCAAGGTTAAGCATAATAACACATTTAACTAATAACACTAATATTATCAATACAAAAGTCCACTATTCTGAGATCAATTCAAGTCCTTTGAATATCTGCTAGGGAATAATACGTAAACATCAGTTCATAATGTCCTACACCTGAAAATACTTAGACATCTACCATAGAGTTCAGGAAATTGTAATTTCTGTTTAAACAATGTCAATCACGTACTGTCCTTCACCTTTCTGTGTCGACGACTTCCGGCCAGAATTCCTGGGGTTGAGTAATGACCGAAAATAATCAGCAATGCCACGTATAAACGTTTATTTAGCTTGACTCCAGGACTGTCTTCACGAGGACATTAACGTAACTCATGTGCAAGCTGAGTGGTTGCTGCAGGTTTCCAAGTCACTGACTCCAGCCAAGCGCAAGGTAGAAGAATTTCAACTAGAACCTTTCAGCTGACGTCTAGAGTTAACTGCTACGGGCGTGAATGTAGGACTTCTTCACTAGCCTGGTCTACCTGGACCTCAGCCACGACTTGAACTAAGCAGGAACATGACATTACCCCTGAATTTACACCCCACTCCTACTAATCCTACAAAAGAACATTTCCTTCAACTCTACGGTTGAGGACACTAGCCAATAAGCCAACACTAACTAACAAACTGTTGAATAACTTGATTTCCCTAGCTAGCTAAATCCTAACAATTCCTAAGCTATCTGCATACAACTGGTGAACCTATTCTACCTAACTTACTCTGTTCCAAATGCTTCAATACCTACCACTAAACATCCAAGTACACATCAAGACGTCCGACTACTGTGTGAATGCTACACTGTCCTTCCTGTAGAAACAATTATCGGCTGATGACGTAGATCAGCAGATCTATCCTGTAACACCAAAACTAGGTCAGATCACATTGACTCAGCTAGTCATGCACAGAAGCCTTGTCAACTCTGCAGGCTGAAAGCGTGTAGTACAACTGAACCGGCCATGAATTGAAAAGTTGGCTTTATGTGGCAGCACTAAAATAGTATGCCACAACATGAAAACTTAAATATTTCTAACTGGCATTTTCCGTTCGTCATGACTCTCAGTTCTTGAGGGCCAAATCCAAAGTACAAGAACTGTCCACGACCGCACCAGCTCATGGCCAGCTAACGAACATTAGCTGTAATGCCTGAATGTCTGGCAATGCATTAGCAGTAAACGTATACAAGTGAAACACAAGTAACAAGTATGGAACACCAAGCAAGAATAATGTTGGACGTGAACGAAAGTTGTGGTCACGGTAACACTAAAGTAGTATGGCAGTTAGAGTTGTACTATCAACCTGAGAAATAAACTGTATACTTTGGAAATGGTGTGTCTGCTGCCTACGAATATAGTTTCTTGTTAACTTCTTCTCTTTTTGTTACTTTACAAAATCGTCAACGCTGAGCAAAGTTTGTAAATTGTGATGCTTATCTATACATATCGCAACACAGCAAGAACACTAGGTTGTGAACAAAACTCCAGCAGTATACCAAGTAATAACTGTACTACATAAAGATCTGTAGTCAACCATTTAAACAACATGTAAGTTTCCACAAGGAAGTAACCAAATCTACGATTTGAAGCAAATACAAGATGTCACATTTGTTGATGAAAAAAAAATGACAGTCGATATAATGAGTGTGGAAACGTAGCCCATCAGGCTGGTAAGAATAATACAATGTCAGTTACAATGTCAGTTCCATTCCCGACGTGAGAAACTACGCCATATGGGAGAAAACTTTACATTTTTACTTGTACACATATTGAGGCATATTTACAACGTTTCCAACCGGTAAAAAGTGTTAGTCTACAACAACTTTTTAACTATCTCAAAAACTAATCATATATCGTCACTTAAGTTGCCTGTACCAGAAACTGCTACTACTGAAAACTCTTATTTCTCTAAGCAAAACATAACAATACTCTCACGCTAACACATCGTAAGGCTCTGTCTGCATTAAAACAAGTAAGGCTTCCTCTCTAACTTAATCTTGCTTGTTATTTATACCATAACTGTATCAAACCTATCCTGAGATCCCCTTTTTTCCTGCGCTTGAGAACAGTCTTCCAAGTGGAAGATTTTCTGTTAGTTTTCCCGCACCAAGTAGCTGCCTGAAATGTGCTTCTTTCTATCATTCCTTCTTTTTGTGTTCTGTCTGCTAACTTTCATATTCAAACAAGAAAATATTAAGTAAAGTTGGTGTTTTTTTGTGTCACATTCTTTCTGTTTTTTTTCAAGAGTTTTCTCTCTCTCTAAATTTCTACAGTTTCAGTTTGTGCTCATCTAATTTTTATTTTTTATTTATTGACTGCATCCACCAGATGAATGAACATTTATTTGAGCATACTTTTCTTTGTCTCACTGTCTTGATACATTCTCACCTATATGCTTTAATGCAAATTTGCACGTATATATATATATATATATATATATATATATATATAGATTGCACATGCTTGATCTCATAGGTCCAAAATGAAAAACAGGGTTGACTACATATTGTATCTTCCAAATCCTCTTTTGCTTGTGATATTCTGCAGTGGTATGTATCAGTGGATTTGTAAGCGAAAATGTGTGAAATCAGACAATAATGACGACTGATCACCTTAAGGGAAGCGGATTCGCAGACGATAAGTACTGTACAAGGACTTTATATCTCGACTGAAGTAAACATTAACTTCCCTTGTAAAATGTACTGTGTTCACTTAATCGAGTATTCCTATTTATATGATTTGAAAAAGGTGTGTTAGAAAATAAAAGTAGAAAGAATATGCACTATTATCAGTACGAAAACACAAATATGCCACGGGGATGGTGTTATAACTTTTCGTCCGTCTATTTGTGGAAAACATTTGTGGAAGCCCTATATGCCCTGGGCACTTAATGTTCATATATATATATATATATATATATATATATATATATATATCGTTCCTAGTATTATGTTTTTTCCCCTCTGAAAAGGCCAGAATATACTGTTATACTGTTTATTATGGCTAATATATTACATCGTTTTATTCTATTGCTTTTCTACTAAATATGTAGTTTTCCTAGGAAAGCTTTTACATTCTTCTATCGTTTCAATATTCATATTCCGACACTTCTTTTCAGTATTCATACTTAATCTAGAAGATTTTTATTTTGTGCACAACATCATTCTTGTCTGATTTCAGTAAAATTTTTTAGTTTAATTTTTAACTGCACTTTCCAACCAGTCACGATTAAAGTTTTTACAGCATAACGAGTGACTGTGGGCAGCCATGCTTTTAAAATGGTTCTAGGGAATAATGGATGTTGAATCCCTAGAATAAAGCTTGGATGTTGATTAATTCTGAGTAGTCAATTAAATAAATCTTCCAGCAAAGAGTAGACTAGTGTTACTTTTAAAAGTTAAGTATTGTGCAAACTATCAGATTGAGAAGACTCGAAACTAAATAGAAAGATCTCTGAATTAATGAAGAAAATGAGGATCTGGGAATGAAAGTTTTCTATAATAGCAAATCTTTCTGATATTTTGCATATCTCAGCAGCTATATAGGCCACAATGGTGACACCAGAAGAGAAGTTAGAATTCGAATTGCCAAAGCAACATTGACCTTCAAGAATCTTGAGAACATATGGCATTCAAAATTTATACGCGTAAAATCCAAATTAAGATTATTCAGCTCAAATGTAATATCAAGCCTCATTTATGCTTGTGTAAGAAATCAATGCAGAGATCAGACAGATGAGCAAACAACAAGCTGTCTTGTGGTTGATCAGAAAAGAAAATGGACATATGTCGGTCATGTGATGAGAAGAAATAATAAGAGAATCCCCAAACAAGCTATCAAATAGAACACAACAGGCCGACGAAAAAGAGGTCGACGACGTAAAAGTCTAAAAGACATTGCTAAGAGAAGCAAATTCAGTGGGCATAACATCCCTTGATGAGATTGAAAAACTCGCCGAAGAGAGGATATCTTGGCAAACTACCATTACGGGCCCTTTGTGACGTTTAACGGCACGGGAAGGATGTAAGATATAAGTAAGATAAGAGCAACAAAAGCACAAATATCAGTGAAACACTAATAATTAGTGTATGTATAAGTGTATGAAACTAAGTATACAACTATTGACGAAACCACCGAGTAAGGATGTAATAAAAGAAAAGTTAAAAACATTAAGAAAACAAGTACAAACAGCTTTAAATAATTTTACAAGCACACAGCTGTCACCTTTCGGTTTGCACTTAATCACACAAAAACATTATTTAGTTCATATGAATGCTATACAACAAATAGGAGTGGATAAAACAAAAGAATAAATGGAGCACTTAGCTATGACATGTAAGAAGCCTCGTCCAAGAGTGAGTGTGGTAGTGAGTTGAAATTGTTTAAATGGAGCGTTGCAGTGTGTGATAAATGTGTAGTTGAGAGGATGTGAAGACTGCGGAAAGGTGAGTGATACAGGGATAATCTAGCCAAGTGATGTTGGGTGGAATATGTGGATGTGGTGTGAGTCGAGGGTTTGAAACCTAATGAAGTGAGTGAAATATGTATTGCAGGTGAGGAAGGAGCAGAACTTAGTTCAGATGGAATATGATTGTGGAGAAGGGCAATGTTACGAGTAGCTGAATTTCGAGTTCAAGCCCCGTGGATTCAAAGTCCTATATTCCTGAATGCAACGGTTCTCAATCGCTAGGTGGCTTCTTTCATAAGAGTGACATTGTTTAATAGGTGTTGCCAGGAAATCGGATTTACCTCTGTGGTTGTGGCTGTTAAAATTATTAGCGACTGGTTGAGTATCTTACTGAATGACATCATATAGATGTTTCTGTATGCAGTCACCGAATCTCAGATAATTTTCACAAATAGAAATTATGGTACACCTTTTTCACATAGTGGCGTATATTACTTTTCGGAACTCGCATATGAACCTTAATGAGGAGAGAGACTACTTTTGACTAAAGAAAACTTATATTTTATCTTATTTCCTCAATTCTTTGTCCTCTATGTTCGTTTTTTTTTATGATTAAAAAGAATGCAAACCGAAAGTCACAGCTTTAATTAATTAATAAAATTATCCCTACGTTTTCCTTGAGTAGTTTTAACAATTGTTAGTAAAGGACTCTTTTCAACTCAGAAGACAGATAGATTGGGATAGATGCCAGATGTTTATGGTTGGAAGCTGACAAGTATCATTTCGCTGATCTGTGTCTCTCAAAGCTGTACTTCATGAGCATAACTGTTGACAAACTACGTTTGTGTTGTAGGATTCAGTTTCAATGAATTCTCATATTCCTTTCTTAATGTCCGGCCTTTATTTTCTCACCCAACAACACAGCTCTTAAGAACGTTGGAAAGCCTAACCATAACCAGCAGCCATCTTAATGTCCTGATGGCGAGTATTATCACCACGGATGGGAAACGTGCACGCAGCAGAAACCAATAGTAACACATTTCGTGTGCAATTATGATGACAAACTCACAGACAAACATGTCGAAAATAATGAATGTTACATAGAGATCTCCAGCGCCACAACCTTCCAGTTAAAAACTCTAGGCCCTTGTCCTTATTTATGCAGGAAACAAAACAGACACATCTCAACACGTCAAAAATCCCACTGTCTCTTCTCACCTGTACCCTGAGCAAGTAAAACGGGAGTTTCGTGATAAGGGACAATTCAGCGGAAGTGGTTTTCTGTTTGTGGTTTCGGGTGGTTATTGCAGACCAAGTAGTCCTCTTTGACAGGTTGTCCAGACACTATATCTAGGCCTTCTGAAATATTTTTATAAAGATAAATCTCTAGCTGATGAATGATCATGTAAGGAAAACCATTCACTCATCAACAATACGTCATGTTATTACTATTGTAACACTACATACAGTTGCGTCACTCACACAGAAGATTAATGGACGCGCACAGTGTAATGAACTGCGCTAATAACCCCCTGTGCAGCTGTGGAAAAGAAGTCACTATGCTGGTCACATCACTCTTTACGTGTGAGAAGGTCAAAGAAACTGTAGACAAACACCACAGTATGAGTTAACAGCAAGGAACTTGTGAAAAAAATATGAGTTACTTACATACAGACTTTCCATGTTGCTGTTTGGGTTTCTTGGTATATTTTTATAAGATAGTTTACCAATGCTTTCCTTCCAGGCAGTGACTGTACTAGTCATTGATCGTAGCAATTGTCCCTACATTGAGAACGGTGACCATAACTAACATTATCTATCGGCTGCTCTCCCATTTCATCCACCACCTGCTACCATGGCTTCATGTCACCTGATCTGGGGGTTATACAGGTACTACATCATGCCTAATGGTGTCCCGTAGATTGACGGAGGTAAGGAGGTGTCTTACTTCTCCTTTGATAGGGGATACCCCTACCCCGCTAACCAGTAAAGAGGATTAAAGAGAGACAATTTAAATATTTTGGACACATTAAACGTCATAATAATCTAGAGAAAACCGTCTTGGAAGGGTACACAATGGGAAAAAGAAAGAGAGGAAGACCAAGGCGAAGATGACTGCAAGACATCATTGATGATCTGCAAATGGATGCATCATCAGCAGGCCATCTTGCTCACAACCGAGAGGCCTACAGGAATGCTGTTAGTAAGGCAAAGCTTCGCAAGGGACATGCAAATGAATGAACGGATACATACATTCTACAAATATATAAATCTTTTTCTAGTTCAACCCAAGGAAAGCAGAAACACTTACACCATGTTCCTATTGATGACTTGGGATTGGTCAAATGAAATATAAACTATGTGCTTATAGGCTATATGACTCAAATGTGTAGAACAAGAGGAGAAAAATTCCTTATGTCCCATGTGTTTCTGAAAGACGTAGAATAGAATAAGGAAAACATGGCCAGTGTTAGAATATCCTCAATACTCTTCAGTGTTAGGATACAATATTATCGTCAAAAACACCTTACCTGACATATAAAGCCTGCATTAATCATTTGATACCGACTATTCTGACATCCAAAACAGCCAGTCTGGCAAACTTTACTATTAGGACAGTTTCCGTCGCTAGCACAAATGTATAAACTAGGAAAAAGGTAGGAGGAGCTTTATTACTTAACGACTACAAAGTTGTGACGTTTCGGCGTGAGCCTTAATCATACAAAACTGCAGGACGAAGAAATAAAGATTTACATGAATGATATGTTACAAAAATAAATAAAATGAATGGAGCATATTTATGTTGTTATTATTTATTTGCTAGTGTGCTACTGTCCAATGCTAAGTCGGCGACTCAGCTTCGCCACAATCATCCAGCTGTGGAAATATGTATATGTCTGCTTCTGGGCCGAGAAAGGAAACATGGGCAGACATGATGCTGACACACACCCATGAGGTTAAGGAAACTATGGATACAAACATCATATCCTCTAGATGTTTCTGTGGTATGACAAGGCAGAGCTGTCTCCCCCTTTCATCCTGTACAGAGATGCTCTGTCATAACATATTTCAAAATATTTTACTATATCAACCTTTATGATGATGTAGGCATTCTATGTTACATTCACCTGTTACAAAATATCTTACATCCTTCTCGTGAACATCGAGCTCACATAGTTGTCTGCCAAGTTTTCCTGGTCTCTGCAAGTTTTTCAGCTTCATCAAGGGATGTTATACCCACTAAACTGGCTTCTCTTAACGATGTCCTCTTTAGAGTTTCACGTGGTCGACCTCTTTTTCTTCGGCATGTTGTGCTCCACTTGATAACTCGTTTTGGTATTCTCTGACTGTTTCTTCTCATCACAAGGCCTGCATATGTCTATCTTCTTTCTGATCACCCATGAGACAGGTTGTTGTTTGTTCATCTGTCTTATCTCTGCGTTGTTTTTAAAGTCCTTCCACTTTATACTAAGTATTTTCATTGAGGCATTTGTTTAAAAAAAAGCCTACTTTCTTATCTATTTCTTTAGTTGATTTCCAGCTCTCGCATGCATAAAAGAGGATGGATATTACATTTGAACTGAATAATCTTTACTTGGCTTTTGTGCTTATAACTTTTAACTTCCATATGTTCTCAAATTTTTCGAAGGGCAATGATGCTTTTGCAATTCTAACTCTGACTTACTTCCTGGAGTTACCATCCTTATCTGTGTAGTTGCCAATTTATGCAAACTGGTTTACTTCATCAACAACTATTCCATCTACATATATTTTTATGTAGATACAGTTTCATTTCCCACACTCTCTGCTCTTTCACTTCAACAAACATCTGCATATTTTGTCACAAAGATGAAAGGTATTTAATATAGAGAGAAAGTCAATAATTAAGCATCAAATCCACACAGACTAAAACAATTGAAAATTCATTGTGCAGTTTTGGACAGCACCAATTGGTGCGAAATTAGAACCAAAAATGTATCCCAGCATGCCATGGTTATTCAACAGCAACCACTTTTATAAAGTGAATGTGGTAAATGCATATATTCTTCCAGAGAAGAACAGCGTGGATGTGTCTGTTTTCTGTTGACCAACGTGTACAGTGTAAAATATATGTCAAGAAAAGCCGTGAGTATAACTGGGTTCAGAAATTCAAAGATGGACAAATTACGTGGTTTGATCGGAGTTTCCGAGATATAAATCTAGACATTGTCAAGGAGGTAACTCGTTGTGTCAACAAACTTTTTTTTATTTCAGACAATTACTCACAGTTGTTTTTCCCCTAGCTAATTTTGCAACTTATTTAATGACTTGCCCTATTAAAATGATGAATTTCGTATTGCTATAATCTATTCATTATATACTGGAGCAGTTTTACTTCTTTTCATGATGTTCATTTAAACTTACTAGTTTTCTTATTTCCAATTTTCTAAAAATTATAAACATCAAGTGCCAGATAAAAGTGATGAACTTGAGGAACTACATGATGACAGTGGTAACAAGTATAAACTTAAGAGTGTGGAAGAATGTAGTAAGAAATAATAACAGCTGCTGCACTCATGTAAAAAATAACAACGCTGTGAACTGTGAAAGGAAGGAGGTCATGAGTTTGATAAAAACTTAGAAAGAAAGATTTTTCCAACGATTTCTTGGACTATCGATAACTGGGAGACACTTGGATAGACGCGACCATTTCCTTTTTGAAAGTCAGTGTTGACAACACATTACTCAGCATTGGTTACCTCCCCTGAATTCATAATCTCCCTTCAGACAAATACCCGTTTATCTTTTACACAAGCTGAAACTACTAACTAGGTCAAGTGGTGATATTACGTTCTAGATGTTTAATGAGTGGAACCAGATAAAGATGATAACTTGATGAAGGACGGGAATATGAGTGATATGTCAAAATACACAGCTTCAGCTCAGCTATTTGATAAATCAGGTCATTGAACTGGTAGTAAACCTTCACCCGTACATCATAGGAAAAGAGAGTAGGACTAAAGATATCAAGGTTGAAATATTACAGAAAACTCCATAATTGACAACGACAAATATAACATCCGCACCGGTCAGCGTCCATCAAGTTCTCTCCCTACTTAACACACTTCCCAGCAGTCCAGGCTTAAATCACACCCCTCCCCCCTCCCCGCCAGCCCCGTGCTGTACGTTTCACTGACTGATCAGTCTTTCAGATAATCGACCAAGTTGAAGAACAACCAAAATGTAAATACTAATCATAGGCGTTGCCATTAAGAGTGTTATGGGGCTGACACCCGTAACATATGCTATCACAGAAAGACTTCTGAAGGATGGAGATTCATTTGTAATGAGACAAGAGGGATGAAAAAGAAAAATGTACACGGAAGAGAAAAAAGGGACTGGAAATATTGTTTTGTTGTTAGTGTAGTCAGAAAAGCATATCAGTATTAGCAGAATCAGTCATGCGAGAAGTCCTTTGGCAAAATGATGTTGTATAAGTTGCATAAAAGCTGACATTCACTTGCTTCAAAACGTCCCTCTAAAGCGAAAAATTATATCTATTAACATTTCAGCTATTGTTATAAATAAAAATAAATCGAAGCTTTCTTATACAGGGACTGTAAACAACTGAAAGGACTGATAGAAAGGACAAGTGAACCTTCACAATGTTTGTTTGCTTACTACTGGTCTTCTTGATGCTGATACCAACCACCGTCTCAACACCACCAGCCGATGATGAAGGTATAACATAAACATTATCTACATGTCTCTTTGCATAATATGTACCTGCTTGCTGAGTGTATAGATTCTCAGTATGTCTAGATGATGCTTCAGAGTTTCATTTATCGAGATCAGGCAGCTGCTATTGATAATGAGGACAGGTTTAACCAGAGATAGAAGAGAAAGATATAAGTGGACAAAAATAATAAAACGAATGACTTTTGACATTAAAAGATGTGAGAAACGATCTGAGTGAGTCAAAGTGAGAATCTTACATAGTAAAAAGCGTTAGAGTGGGTGGACTTTGTCTTGGAAGCAGAAGGCTGTTATTAGTTAGACACTGACGTACTGTGAAAACTAAGAATGGAGGAAGTTGGGGCGGGGGTTGCATTCTTCCTTCAATGGGGAAAACGGGCGCAGAATGTTGATGATCATGATCAGGCGATTGACTGACTGATGATAATGAGAAGATATGAAGCAAGAAATGGAGTGAAGAAAGATAATGACAAAATACAAAACAGCTATCGTAATAAAGACAGTAATAAGATAGCAAAATGAGAAGATAAGAAACAACTAACCAGATGAATATAAAGATAAGATAGCAAACAATAAATATAATAAAATAAATAATGATATAGTAAACACCATGTAGAACGAAGGTAATGGTTAGAGTGAAAATGTTGAGAAAAAAATAATGATAATATATAAAAAAAAACAAATGAAGAGATAGTAATGATAAGACAGCAAGCAACACAAGGAGTAAAGATAACGATAAGGTAGTAAATTATAAAGAAATAAAGTAGCAATACGAGAGCAAAACGTCCAATGAAAATAGATGCAATGATAAGAGAGGGGAACAAATGTAGCGAAGACAATGATCTTATAATAAACAAATTCTATGAAGGGCTCCATCTATGTAGGCAATGAGGCGAAAAGCAAGAGCAAAGGGCATTCAAAAGCCATTCAGGAACATCAAAAAAACCCTCATGCTGGCTGTGGAGTATGCGAAACAAGCACTGAGAACTTAAATAATTTCGTTTGTCTCAACTAATACAGACCCTCCGTAGCTAAATAGCAAAAGACGTTCTTCAAAGTGCGGTGTCTACTGGCAGAACATGAGTTCAGTCACGGGACGAAGAACAAAAGCAACAACTCACAAGACCTCTGGGAGTCCTGACCCAGAGGGGAACACCTCCCTTAGTTTGTCAGGAACACTAAACTGAGTGGAGGGGAGGGGGGTTACTTCCTCCGACGATCTGAAGGAATTGTGTTGTTGTTTCACTTTATACAGTTTTACTTTCTGAAGAGCGATAGATGACCTCCTTTTAATTTTAATGTCCCTCATTGTATCTATATTATTAGTTAGTAATGCTGTTCACTAATCTTATGAGTTGTTTTTCCATTCCTTTTTTGTGTTGTGGACAGTAATACTGTGCCATCAGCTTATCTAATCTCTGGTATTTCATAACCTCCAATTTTATGGCATCGTGATATTCTTTGTCTACATCTTCTCTAACATTTCTCATTATATATTCAGTACACAAGTTAAATAAGTAAGGGACAGTATGCAGCACTGACGGAGCCCTTGTCTTATGTCAAACCAAGTTGTTATCTCACCATTTATTCCTACTGCTGTCTGTTGGTCTGGATACAACAGTTATACTAATTGTAGCACATGTGTCTAAAGTACGGACACGAAATTAATATCAGAAAGACAAATGCCATGGCAATCAGTAGAGAAGAAAGAAAACCGGAAGTAAACATAAAAAATAAATTGAGAATTAACTGAACAGGTGAAAAGCTTCAGGTATTTGGGGGACAAGATAACAGAGGACGGCAAACGAGAAACCGAAATTAACAAAAGAATGGGTTTGGCAAAAATACCGTCAGTGGAATGAGGAAGATCTATATGTCAAAACAAACATCAGAGCAACTGAGATTCTTACATCTTACATCCTTCCCATGCCGTTAAACATCACATGGAGCTCGCATGGTAGGTTGCAAGATTAAGATGTAAGAATCTCAGATTACTGAGATTACGTATGGTAAAATGCTACATATATTCAATATTCCTTTATGGTACAGAAGCCTGGACATTGAGCAAGGCAACAGAAAAGAAAATCGAGGCCTTTGAAATGTATAGAAAAACAGGGCGTATCCCATGACAGGAAAGACAACAAACAACGAAGTGCTGAAACAGCTTGAAGTGAAATGAGAAATGTTCAAAATCATAAAAACATGACAGCTAAGATACGTGACCTGGGGATGTTAAGAAGCACAATACTAAACTGAAGATTTTTCATGAGGCCAAGATCGAAAGGAAGCGAACAAGAGAACGACAGCGATATAGATGGGTGGACAACATCAAGAGATGGACAGGGACAAGCTTGGCCGAGTACTCTACGAAGACGAGAAACAGAGCAGAGTGGAGATTCATTGCACGAGATGACGATGATGATGATGATGATGATGATGATGATGGAGATTATCATTATTATTATTATTATTATTATTAGTTCAGTCAACCATTCGCTGCAAGAGAGAAATCAGCGCTTTCCTACAATTATCATAAAAATATGCATGCAGGAAACTCTCTATTAGTGAAAAAAATGAAAGTGAAAATCTGAGATTTCTCCTCGTGTGAGCAATACGAAGAATGTTGCACTGTGGTAATGACAATAATCTATTGGTGACTTTCAGATTGCATGACTGGATGGTTTGGAGAAAACTGCATGTACAAATGTCACTGCGCTCACTCCAAATCTTGTGCCATCAACGGTGACTGTCCTCAGGGTGAAGGGTGTGAAACTGGCTTCTTTGGTCCGGCCTGTCAATACGGTTAGTTTTCATAGAATTTATGTTATGTCTTAGTGAGTCGTGGATTTTAAACACGAATTTTGGTGCTGATTTATCACACTTTATTGATGGTAGATAGAATTAGTTACACACTCTTCTATTTTGTTCTGCTTATTTCTTATGTCTGACTTCTCAGCCCTGCATTTTACTAGTATTATGTCTTAGTGGCTCTGAACTTAAACCTCCACTGTAAATTGACTCCACAGTATTAACCATCTTGTATCAACGATAGACAGTCGAGATTTCTCTCTTTCAAACAGTCGAGGTCCATTTCTTTCGTCGTTGTTTGCTTGTCGGCTTTAGTGCCTGCTTGGAGTTTGGTGGGGGTCTGTTGATGTCTACTTGGTGTCTGCTTACTATACGCTTACAGACTAACTCTCCCAGGTACGGCAGTCACTCACTGGCAAAGCAAATAGCAGCTGTGTAGATTATGATGGTTTTTATTTGGTGCAAGTGTCGACATAATGGCGATAACGATGAGTGGGAAACAGTGACAGTGACAATTCTAAATAACACGACATGACGTTACTCCAGTAAGACAACATATATGATTCCAGGCGTCTACTAACGCCAACAGAATCCAGTCACATACAAGATTGTACTAGATTAACTATTCTATACTATACAAACGCTTCCGACAACTAAGACAGAGACTAATTTCCTACATTACAAAAACTACGACCTACTCTAACAAAACTAAGTCTCAGACTCTAAGGAACACAAAACTAAGACTGATCCTCAAATCCTAACTTTCCTCTCTTGATCAGCTGATCAGTCTCTACTTCCACGAGGTCCACGGCCACCCCTGTGATATGCAAACACAAGGTTAAAAGGAACTGAACAATCAGTTAAGAAATCTGCGGGACATAACCTTGTTTATACCAAACCTTTAGATTCCAAAATGACTTACCTAACTTTCTATATTAAAATATCCCATATACTATTATAATGTGTGGCCTGTGTGTGCGCTTACTGCAAATAGTTGTGTACCAGTTATCCATGAGAGAACAGTAAAAGGCATTGGTTCTGCAGATTATGTACGCACAAATTCGTTTTTCATATAGAATTTCCTCACATTGCTATGAGACGTAAAAAGTATGCTAGCCATAGTCTGGTGTATTCATTCCAAGTCAGTAATGATCTATCTTCCCACTATACAGTTATTATCATCAGAGTAGACTTTCGTATGCCATATTATCATCATAGAAGCCTTTCTTGCGACATCTTATCACCATAGAAGTCATTCTTGCGACTCTTTATCACCATAGAAGTCATTCTTGCGACTCTTTATCACCATATAAGTCATTCTTGCGACATCTTATCACCATAGAAGTCATTCTTGCGACATCTTATCGCCATAGAAGTCTTGTTGGCTTATCCATTTGTATGTCCAGGACTTCAGGATTAAAGAGTAATAAACATCTTATCTCACTGTCATGACTCCATATGTCACACCAGTTAACGAGCTGGTAATTCAACCTGCTGTCAATAAACCATAAATCAAGTTGTAAAGAAAGAAAAGGAAAACTTACTGTGATATTGTTTGAGAATCTAAGTAAACTATTTTCTTTCACGAACGCTCATTGAGTCAGAGGATAACCAAACAGTCTTCTAATATAAAATAGAGCCTTTCTTTGAGGTTTCAGATCGTCTCTAACATCGTCATCAGATCAGTCAAGCTTTTACGGTGGGTCAGAAAATCTTCACGTTTTTTCGATACCCTAATTTCGGTCAACGTTTCCGTCATAAACGCCCTACTGGCATTTGTAAAGTCTTGATGACATCATGTGTTACTTCATTCTGAAAACGTACATACCAGTTTTTAGCCAGTGAATAGCGAGATACGTGATAGAAGGTAATATGGCTATCAGTAAGGTTGTCTATCGCATTCTCTTGAAGCATTATAAGAAGAAAAGCCTGAATGCATCTGTGGCTGTACTTGAAATTTGCAGAGTGAAAGATAAGGAACAGTAGATGACAGCACTGCAAGGAAGTAGTTCCAAAGGTTCATATCTGGGGACAACAACTTCAAAGACAAGCCCATGTCGGGACGATGATGCCACGTTAAGGTCGTACACCCCTGGACCCACGCATGTAACGTCCACAAAGCGCACGGGCGTGTTGATGTCTAATGCCAACTGTTAGCAAATCACATAACGGAAGGTTTCACCACCGAATCGTCACTGAGGATGACAAGTGGATTATTCTGTAGTACTTCAACACAGCTACCCAATGACTCCAGCACGGCCAAGTGACAGAGCCGATTGACCGACGAAGCCAGTTCGAGAAGAAGGTTATACTTTGCATCTGGTGAACTTCGAGGGCACTCTGCACTGGGATATGGTTTAATTTGACCGTTCCTAGGACATGAATATTTATATTGAGCAACGGAAGCGGCTGCATGATGTTCTGCGCACCCGATACCCAGCACAATAGGAAGAGGGCGGGTCTAGTCCATGACAACTCGCCAGTGCTCACTTTCAACGTGGTCCGTGGACATCTCATGGAATAGGAGGAAATCGAGGTCCTGTCCTATCCACTGTAAAGTTTCAACCTTCCACCTCCTGATTAGAGTCTATTACGCACGTTGGCACACTTCCATCAATAGTGGAAATTCAATTCATTGGAAGAAATTGAAAACGTGTGAGAGATTTTTTATCCTCAAAGTGTTTTAAACCGGTACTACAAAGGACTGCTCGTACTGGCTGAGCGATGATAGAAGGCCATATAAAGTTATGAACTCTGTTTTAAAGAATGAAGTTACATCGTTATTAACATTACGTACCACCTGGAACACATCTACGTACATATTACGCTGCTTGGTTTTGTGCAGCAGTGAACATTGCTAAAATGTGACGAACTTTAAACTTGATCCACTTAGTAACACACACACACACACACACACACACACACACACACACATATATATATATATATATATATATATATATATATATATACTGATAAGAGTTATGCCATCCGCAAAATCAAGATGTTCTGTATGGGTCTCATGTACCCAATCAATGCCGGTTTTTCCCGTGTTTACATTATAAAGTCTATGGGAATCCCAAAAAGCAAAGTAGATAAAATAGATCCTCGTATCACGCCTGGTTCAATCTGAAACCATTCTCTCATTCCTTCTTCTGTCTTGACTGTATAAACATATCCTTTGTAGAGATCTCTAATACTGTTGACAATTTTAGATGATATTCTATAAGTCTTAAAATTCCCCACATTGAATCTCTGTGTGTGCTATCAAATGTCTTTTTAAAGTCTATAAAGCTCATGATTAATGATTTTTGCTTTTCAGTATGTTCTTCAAGTATTATTCTCAGAGTAAAGATCTGGTCGCGACAGCTTCTCTCTTTTCGAAATTCTGCCTGTTCTTCTTTCATTGCTGTATCCACGACACCATTAACTCTATTCAGAATCATTTAGACAACGCTTATGACACTACTGATAGTAAGGTTACACCCCTCCAGTTATTGCAGTCACTGTGGTTGCCTTTTTAAAGTATTTTAACACAGATTCTTTGTTTCCATTTAGAAGGACCTATTCTTCTTTCCAGATTTTTATTAAACATTCTCTGTAGTTGGCTCATTTTGTCACCGTTAATAGCTTTTAACATTTCAACTATTTCAACTTCACCTGCAGCTTTGTTGTTTGCCATTAGATTCACCGCTTTTTCAATTTCATTCAGTGTAACTTCAGCTAGGTTGACATTTAGTTGTGGAACTGGTAAATCGATTTCAATATTTATTATTTCATTTGGGTGTGGTCGATTATGTATTTCTTGGAATTATTCTGCCGATCTTTGCTTTTGGTCTTTACTTGATGTTAATAGGTTTCCTGTTTTGCTAAAGACTGGGTTTTCTATCAAACGTTTCTCAAACATACTCAGCATGTATATTAGTAAAACAATCTATTATACTGTCATATATCATATTATGTTACATATAGCATACAAAACACACACATATATATAGGTATATAAATCGTTCTATTTGTGCATATGTCTATATATTTCCTCTCTGTGTATGGAGACTATGCTATAATAAGTCCGTTCGGTCACGTCGTCATTTCTAAGAATAATAAGAATGTATGTGCCATATTAATTGTCTGTTATTTATAATGTTGCTTATATTATTCTGATTGTGATGGTATAGTTCAAAGGTCATTATACACATTATAAGTCTTTCCTCCTCTACTGACATATTATAAATATGAAAGGAAAACAAACACAATCAATACTACTTCTTCAAACAATCATAAACTTATGTTGGTGTTAAATCATCTTTTTACAGGGTTCGCAAAATCAAATAAAAGAATCACATTTTATGTATTGTTATTCTTCAGCTTATATTATTAACAAAACCACTAAAACAGTGTCCTTCAGTAATTTGGAATCCTACAAAAATAGATCACGATAACTTAACAGAGATCAGTAAAACAATCTTACATATATTCGCTCGTACATCAGTTTGATATGGAATAAAAAGAACGTTCTCTTCATATAATCTCAAAATATTCATACTTAAAGGATTAAGAATCTGACTACAATCATAAACTAAATAATTCGCATATAATATGTGCAAATATGCTCTTACATAGAATACAGTAATACATAATCATATGCACATGCAAAACCTACAATTTGGACGTTGCTAAACATGAACACCTTACACACAATAAACATGTTAATATATGGAATTCTGATTATTCAATGTCTATCTCTGTTATCTAAATTATACCTAAGTGAGGTCGAGCCTGGTCGGAAGAGAAAAGCACAGAATGGACACAGCTTGCACGCACGCACGTCACAAAAGTATAAACCGATTATTAACTTACACATACATGGTGTTCCACTGACAATAAAAATCACATTCACTTTTGCACGACGAATGAACTTTCTTCCGACCCGCTGTTCCCTACGTGAGTACTCACTCAGAATTGCGCACTCCTAAGCTACTCATCTGCTGACTATTTTTTCTACTCTAGGGTTGCCAACCAACCTAGGTAACTATTTATCTATTCCCTTACATATTTGCAGGGCGGTATCAGCTAACCAATCAAATGAAAAATGAGATTACAGAAATGTAACACTATCATACAAGCGGGTTCACAGTGACGTCTTTTGTGGTGGTGGGTGCGGGCGGAAACGATTGTCGCCTGATGTAATTTCGCAAATGTTTGAAACTGATATTTATGCACTCTGGTTTCTAGATGTTTCGGTCACGAGATTTTTCAGTCATGTGAATGTGTGAATATTGTGAATATTGTGGGTGACGACTGTTTGGTCAGTCAGTGTATGTCTGGAACTGGATCAGAGTGAATGTGAAGTCCTTGTGCAGTAGCGAGAATGAGAATATGTGGATGGCGCTCTACAAAATATGTCTCACCTGAAGTTATTGTTGGATTGTACGTCGTTAGAGAGGAACGCGTGAATGGACTGTTACATCGCAGGTGTAGCTTGCCAGCAGTCAATCATCTTGTTTATTACAATCTTCATTATCATCCAGTCTATTTAATACACATAATGTCAACTGGTCAGAATGAACTTGTTTGAATCACTTGTCCTTGTTATGTAGAAACAAAAGGGTTGAAAGAACCGGGAATGAATCTGGAATGAATCTGAATCTGAATTCAGTGTATAACTAATTCAGAGCAATTCACAACACTTCACAGAAATGCAAGGAATGTTTAGAGACAGAAACTATCAGAAATTCAAAGTAAAGTAACATTTTTGTTTAGCACCGTTTGGCCACACATAGGCAAAGGACTTTATAAACATATCTGTTTTTTTTCTCATCATTATAAAACAATTATTAGCCTTTTTCTTGATCACTCATCCTAAACGTACATGACAAATGATTAATGCCATTATCATGATTACAGCGAACTTGGTCACCGGCTACGTAAGTTTAGAAACTGCCCCCTATTTATGGGACGGAAATCATAGCTCGTGTAATCGGAAAATAACAGAGACATCAGTTGAGGTGGTTTTGATAAAACCGTTCCCGTTTTCCTGGTTTAGGATACTCTTCAAGCATGAGGGTGAGAGTTTGTTCAATAATCTTTTGTTCTGATTATCTGTGACAGAGTTTGATAAAAATGATGTGACTGAGTTTTTTCTTATGTTATTTATTCTTAAGTGATGCAGAAGATTGTTCAAGTGTTCTTTGCTCTTGATCGACGTGACAGCGTATAGAGAGAACATTCCTGCTTCACTCTAGCAACCCTCATGTTTAGCGATCAATGTTTATATGCCTGGCAGTTGATCTCATTATTAATTATCAAATACAGAGAGCAAATTTTGTGGTCTTTATTGTGAAACATAGATACTGAATCGGATGAGGAGTAAGACTGCAGCACTTGAAATAAGAAGCAGATTTCTCAGAAGTGAGAGTACATCAGTAATCTGGTTCATGTTACTACAGCACAACGGTCTTCTGCCAGCATTCAGATGAAGATTTGCTATTTCATTTTATCTACGCCGCCACTGCACACGATTCACAAAGCTATGGGCAACAAATATTTCGTGACTAGTGAAAAATCATCAGAGTAATCCAACAAAGCGTGGCATTTAAGAAATGTACCTGATGACAAGAAATTGGGTTAGTGAAAAAGTGTATTAAATTTCTGCTAAACACTACTTGTAAAATGTCAATGATGTAGTCCTAATTTCAAAATCAGGAGTGTGGGATAACTGAGGTAGATCACAACTGCCAGGGTTTTCTTTTCATTAACGCCAGTCTAATGAAGAACATTCTCTAACCGTTTGAGTGAACGCTTTGTCCCAGTGATTTTCTAGAAATTGTATCGTAACAATGTACATGTACAGATAACTCTGTTGTTCTAGAGAGGATGAGAAAATCGTTCTTTTCGGTTATGGCAAATGTGGAATCATCCTTGCCAGGCATAAGATAGATGGGATTCCTGGAACCGTGTGAAGATACAGTGAAAAGCCGATCTACGCAACATCGTTCTATGTAGTTTCAGACTACATATTTACTTCTTTGTAGACAACTTTCTGATCGGTCATATAATGTCTGAAAATCCTCGTATATCACAAAATCAACCTCAGAGAGATAATGTTTTACATGATTTGACTGTGATGATAGTAAGCTCCAAATTTACTGACTAAACAATACAGTGACCTAAAGTTAAATATTTTCTTCACACATAAGGTTAAAAACTAGTCCTTCCTGGATATATGTTAATAAACGGAGTATTTACATGTGCAGAGTAAAATTATGTAAATCTTCATTGTGATAAAGTAACTGTTAGAATGCTTATGTGCTCATCTTTTTGTAGGCAGCACGTGTCGTTATTTTGAAACAATAATGTAATGTTCAAGGTTCTGTACACAAAGTAAGGGTTTTCTGTGCTTCTGACGTTTCCAAGGATTAAACAAAATGTGGTTAAAATAAAGAAAATAAAAAGAGTTGTTTAGTGAGTACTTCGACGTCTGAGTGGCCTAGTTGTTAGTCCATTCATCACTGACGGCGATGTCCGTAGTTGAAGTCTCCTGGAGGTGCCCTAGTTACCCGGTTGTAGAAATGAATGCCCGACACTTCCTGGGGATGGGGAGGGATAAGTGAACCACCAAGATGCTGACCACACAGAAATATTGTGTCTACAGACCAAGGAAAACATGGACACCAACACTCTATCCCTATCTGCCTCTATATCGCTGTTTCCCAGGCTTGTTCGGTCTGCCGCCTCATTTTCTCTCAAGTCGCATGCTACCCTCCCCAGCCTCATGTACTATTAGTACAATGACTATTAAACTAGGATATGTATTACTCGGCTTAAAACTTCAAACAATGTGAGGCATCACATTATAATTCACATACTGCATTAATGTCTTACTTCTAATGTGATGGATGAGTTTCATGTAGGGACACAAGTTTCTGAATATCAGGTTGAAAAGTGCAAAGAAGGAAGTCATTACTGTCCCTGCCCGCTGCTTCGTTTTCCCTCAACGCCACTCTACTGCGCCATTTTCTTCCACCGCCCCTACTGACCTTTTGTCTTTCACCGCCCCCTGGTCCATTTCAAAGCCCATGGTTGGTGAAGGGAGGCGTTACCTCCCACTTTGGTAAACACTGCTCTATAGCATTACAGGAAATACTTTTTTGTTAAATGTTTACAGTATAATTTGTAATATTAACAACATCAAATTGTAATATCAGTCAAGCAAAATTTTGATCCATCAATCGAAAAAACTTCACAATCTGTTTGTAACTTAATTCTTTATTACGCACATGTAAAAACACAAACCGCCCATGCAGTCCCAAGGCTAAAAGAGATGAAGGTAACGTTGAACGATGCGTTCCAATGTGACAACAAGAGAACATACAGAGTGTCTACTACAGAACTTGATGTCTCGTGTGACACCAAAATTCTAGTGAAGAGACTTACAATCACAGGTCCTATAGCCAATGTTGTCTGTACTATCTTGATTAGTGGAGGTAATTTGTAATTTCTTGATTAAAAAACATAATATTTTTGTAATGGTAGTGGTTATTATTAATGTTATATGGATGTTCATTTACAATAATAGCACACAAAAAGCAATGTACATTGTTTTATTGTATTATTTACTGTGCAGTTGTGCTTGTCTGTCTTGTTTGATACTTTATGTTTCTGATCAGCACAAACGCTCTTTTCTCTGATGTTTTGCCGCTTGGTTCAGTCAACGGAAATATTTTTCTCTCAGCCTTCTTTCATTTCAGCTTGAATTTTCAAGTCTTTGTCAAATTTTTTTCTTATTTCTATCTTCTCGTGATATATACAAGTAATGTTGGCATTTTTTTCTCTTATACTTTTAACTAGTTTCCGTTGATGTGAAATTTCTTTGGGCGCCTCTTTATTTGTTTTTGTGACCGTCCTGAGAATGTGTTGCGTCATTCTCCATAACTGCTTCTCTGCTTATTCCATGTTTTTTCTCATCTATTTGTTTAATTATAGATAATCTTACATATATATTTTGTTTCTATAGCACGGTAATGTTTATTCCTAACTTCCAGGGGCATTCTTTATTTGATATTATCTTTTTCGTTTCTCTTTAAAAATCCACTTTAGTCTATCTTATTAGTGATTTTAATTCATTTGTGGACTTGGCATCAGCTGTTATTGTCGTTGTTTCTGTCCTGTTGCTTTTTAGCTCTAAGAATGCTGTGTTTAATTCTTCTGCTGCACTATCAGATGCATATTAAGATTTGCAGTACGTAGCTTCTTCAGAATATACTCCTAATTTAGGGCGAACAAACACACTATGAATGGTGAAGAAAGTATCTAAATTTCTCGAAATACCATAAAGAAACAGCAATATTACAAATACAACATACAATGCATGTCCAGAAAGAAACCTGACTTTGCCAAAAAAAAAAAAAAAACAATTTCTTTTTTGCTCTACTCACAAATTAGTCAGACTTGTCTCCTTTGAAATAGTTCCCTCCACTGTTGATTCACCGCTCCCAAAGTATTTTCAAGTTTTTTAATGTTTCCTGGAACTCGATTTCTGAGATAGCATACATACCTCCTAGCATGTTTTTTGTTAATCTCTTATATGATCTGATATCGGCGACTTTTAATGGTTGATTTCACATTCGGGAGCATAACCTTCTGTATTAGTCAAATCTTGAGATTAGAGCAGGTGTGGGTCAAGAGATGACGTGTGCTTTACCAAAACATTCACGAATAAGCAGTGATGTTGCAGGTCATTGTACATACAGCATGCAGGTTTTGTTTGTTCAAGCTTCGTCAGAATTCTAACAATCAAACAGCTCCTTACGGATTGTTGCTCGGTTCTCTTTTTGTTCATTTGTCACTTTCGCAATCTGATCGTCATCTATGAACGTGGAAGATCGTCCGGATTTGGATTCATCTTCTGTGGAAGTTCTTCTAAAGCTGAACCATCGATACCACTCATGACATTGCGAACGGCTCAAACAATTGCCTTCACAGGCCTGTTGAAGCCTTTGAAACAGTTTCAGTGAAAGTTTTACTTATTGTAACAGTGCAGGGAGCATAAACAGGTTGAATGTCCTTGTTCATCTAGTCTCGGAAATTTCATATTGTGACTGGCTATTCGTCTGCTGAGGACAAAATATGTGCTTCATGAGAATTCTGAGATTTGAAATGACGGAGAATCTGGAGACGTGTTAGTGGCTTATCTTGGGTTTGTGTCATCTTAGCGTGTTTGGATTTGTAGCGTTGCTAACAGGTATAAATAGCTATCTGTTTGTCCTTTTTAGGACACAGTTGTAGTTTTTGCGAATTCTCGTTAGAATGTATGAATAGATGTCTGTCTGTTCTAAAAGGGACAGCATAAGAGAATGCTAGACATGTTGCGATGTACAGTTTTTTGGTTTGGATGAATTTTCTATATGAGTTTAGTATGTCATTTTTTAATGTAGATGTAAATCAATTCCAGTGGTGAAGTCAAATTCGTCGGGATGGTTTGTGTATTATTGCATTTTTGATTTCTCATGCTGTGCACAGATAACACAGCCCAACAACAACAACAACAAATGTTCTCCAAGTATTGGTTTTTAGGCCTGTTCCTTGGTTTATTTGTAGCTCTGATTCAGAAAACTGCATTGGATAGACCGCATCAGCTCTAGTTTCTTAGATATGATTGAATTTATAAAATTATAATCCACTCTTTAACAAATCTCTTTTGCAGATTTGGGATATCTTAACAAGCTGTCTTATTTAAATATGAAATCTGTGTATTTAATTTACTGACATTTCTTTGTCAAGCTTGGAGAATAAGATAAGCCATGGGCTCCTCATATTGTATGCAAAACTTTTACAGAGGTCACATGAAACGAAAAACTGCCTGAAATTTAGAGTACAAATGGTGTGGACGGAACCGAAGAACCACTTCGATGACTGTTATTTTTGTATTTCTAATATCATAGACATCAGTCCAAGTAATAAAAGACAAGTTGTCTTACCCTGATCTACCTTCAGACAGGAAACTGTTCCACACTCGGAACGTGTACCCGTTCTAACTTTCCTTGAACTACCACATCTCTCAGAGGATGAGTCATCCATGTCTGATATCGCACAAAGTATAGAAAGTGGGATCAGTGTCAATAAATTCCAAACAACTTCACATAGTGATCGTTTTGATTAGAATGAATTGAGTGATTTGATCAGTGAAATAAATCTTTTCAAGACGTCTTCTGAAATGTTTGCCTCCAGAATAAATGAAAAGAATGCACTTCAGTCTGGAATGAAAATCACATTATCGAAGAATAGAAAAGGATTTGTCGCCATTCTTTACCAAAGATAACAATTTAGTATTCTGCAATGACATCGTAAACTTTGTAAAGAAAAGTGGTATTCCAGACTATAACACACATGAGTGACGTCTTGCCATCAACAGTTCAAAACGTAGTCTGAAATGTGTTATTTTAATTAACAGCAACAAATATGGTTCTATTCCAATCGGGTATTCTACCAAGATGAAAGAGGAGTATAAGGCCGTCCTTTAGACTTGTACAATATAAATTCCCATGAACATCAATGGGTGATTTGTGTAGACTTGACTATGGTTATTTTTCTTCTTGGTCAACAAAAAGGCTACACAAAGTATCCTTTCTTGTTATGCCTTTAAGAAAGTGAAGCCAAACATGAAAACTGGGTAAGAAGATTGGCCTTCAAGGGAATATGTGGTAGCTGAAGGACGAAATGTAATCAAGGAACCTTCGGTGGCACGAGATAGATTCATACTGCCAACACTACATATAAAGCTAGGTCTGATGAAACAATTTGTAAAGGCTTTGAATAAAGACGGTTCGTGCATTGAATACATAGTGCATACGTTCTTGTATTTACCATGGAGAAACTGAAGGGATCAGTGAATTAAATTGAATCATGTGCCTGTTCTTGTTTTGAAAACCTTTCTTGGCAACAAGAAGGTAGACAACTACACACAATTAGTATAGGATATGCTCCTTCATTTCAGCCGACTTGGCTGTAACATGAGTGTTAAAATCCATTTTCGCCACAGTCACTTGTATCTCTTTACAGAGAATCTTGGTGGCTTAAGCGAAGAACAAGATGAAAAAAAAACAATGGAAGCAAGGAAGATGGGACACACACATGATGGCAGACTACTACTCGAATCTAATGCGGGATTGTCCTGGTAGATGACACTCTCGGAAGTCTTACAAAAGGAGCTTCTTCTGTGTGGAATGTTTTTTCATGGTCCGGCATAGAGCATAGATGGTTTTTTAAAATGGAAAATAAATAAGCGTTATACATATTTTGGTAAAATAAAAAGTGAAATGAAACTCAGAAAAGTGGTTATTTTTATTATTACTGACAATCATATTTAGGTTTTGAAAATTACGCCATTATATTTGATATATTCACCCAGGCGTTTTGGAAATTCCTGCATAACACTATTTAACATGTTCAAAGGGATATTTTGAATGCAGAGTCGGATTCGATCGATTAGGTCTGCAACTGACTGTGATCGACTAGCATACACTGTGTTCATGAGATACTCTCAGAAAAAGAAGTCTGCGGCCGATAAATCCGGTGGCCTTGCCGGCCAATGAATATCACCAAATCTGGAAATAAGACGATTGAGAAATGCTTGTCACAGCATGGCCATAGATTGACGGGCTGTGTTGGCAGTTACTCCATTTTGTTGAAACCATATTAGTCTTTTATGTCTATTGGCCATGTCTGGAATGAAGTATTCAGTTAGCATCTGCACATAAAGATCACTATTAACAGTAATAGGATACCAGGTGTCTGCTGAGTTGTTGGACGACCAGTAGACTTGTTATTAAATTAATTAACGGTTTCCTTAAGTTTTTTGCCCCATCTCAAAATTGTTTTCTCCTCCGATAGGAAGAATTATCAAGGGGAAGCAACTCAAAATGGCGACGAAACTTTATTTCGTATAGTAATAGACGAATCTACATTTTTAAAATAAGTTTCAACAGTGAATGAGCAATATTGTGTTTGCTAAGAAGCCATTGTTAAAAATGATCGTTTGTCTGCTTTAACTCTGACGTCATGTTTTTTACACGTATTCAGTTTCTGTGCACTACGTCAGTTAAATCTAGCTATGCTTTATGTCGGATCATGTAAATAAGCTTGTGCTTTTGGTGTGAAATAAACGAAATTTCATGTAGTACACTTTTCCTTTAATTTTTAATTTTTCTTCATGATTAAAATATATTACTTTAAACACTACATTAAATTATTCTGATTTTTTATGTGCGAACAAAGTAAAGAGTAGACTAAGGCGCATGTTCTGTTACTCATATTAAATTTGTTGACGAAATTTGGTAACTGCAGACTTAGCGTGATGTTTACATCAACGTTTTTCTGTAGCGCTGTTCACTGATTGCTTGGACTTCTGAATATCTGTAACTGTCAGTCATTCATGTTACCTTCACTTTGTTGTTGTGTGAACTGGAGTTTTCTTTAACTGGGTTCAATACTGCTACTAAGCGCTTAACGAAGTAACGTTTTGGTGTCATGTATTTGTTACTTCTGTTGCTGTAACATCTACAATTAATCAGTCTGTGCCCTCACTGTACAAGGCACACTCTGCTTTACTTGGTGCCGCACAAGGCACAGAAAGATAATGCTTCACTATATCTGAAACAGAACTTCGCGTTGCTCTTCAAGATCCTTCATTGCGCAAGTTGTCAAAAATTATCAAGTGCACTACAAGAACGTTCATTTTACCGTATGTAGATTTTTGATTAATAGTCTTGGCGTTATGCGGCTGTTATTAGAATAAAGGTCAAGGTCACTGTTACACATGTAAGCCTCGTTTTCTTATTGTGTCATGATAAACGTCCGGTTTCTTTTTGGACAGGCCTTGTATGTGGGTGAGGGGATGAGATGATGGAAAGTAGGGGTTAGCTAAGAAATCTGATACTGCAGTTCTTTATGGTCCATTTTTTGTGTGTGCGGTTATTGTAAAGTATTAAAAATATCATCAGTTTCATTGTAATTTGTCGTTAATATCATCATAGCGTGACCATTGTATTTTTACGTTTTTTACGTTCTGGAACAGTATACTTCAAAACTAGTCTTACTTTCTTTTATCATTTTTTTTTATAATTTCAGGCCGTAACGTGGCACTCAAGCAAAAAGCAAGTCAGTCCAGCAGTCTCACAAATGATGAAGGGAAGGCGTCCCGAGCAGTGGATGGAAACACCGATAAAAATTACGATAACACTTCATCGTGCTCTTCTACTGATCAGGAAAAGAATCCGCCAGAGTGGCACCTAGAATTTAATAGACCGCAGATTCTATTCAGAATTATCATCTACAACAAAGAAGGAGGTAGTGTGAGACTATATGCCCAGAACATATCGTGGATTTCTTGTCGTCCCGTGGTATTATCTTGTCATATAATTGTTGAGTCGTTGTACAATTACTGACTGGAACACAGGGATACATTCTGATTTATAACACGTTATGTTGTATTTATTCTGCATTTATTATGTACACTTTTATAAATGCAGTACAATTGTCTTTCTGTATTTTTTCTCTATATTTTTTTCACTGAGTGGCGTAGTGGTTAGTGCCCTCATCTCTCACACGGAGGTCAGTGTTTCAAGCCTAGCAGGAAAAGTTTCAGTTACGAAGTTGTAGAAAAATGGGGACCCGGATGAGAAAAACAATTACGTGTTATACTCTTCGATGTCCTCTTTGTTGCTGTTGTAGTGGCGGTGGCTGCTGTTATTCTGGCGGCTAAAGCCAAAGCGTTATCTTTGTGCTGTTTATTTCAGTGAAATTATTATAAATATCTTTACTATAGTATAACAGCGGCTTGGTATAGTAATCCCGCGGTACAGGTCTCAATTCCCAGTAGTGGGATTTTTTTCTCATACACACCACATGGCCCGTAGGATCCACACATAGGCCGGAGTATCCACACCTGGGCCGTGGGACCACACAGCCTTTAAATGTTATTACCAGAGAGAAATTTGTGAAAGTAAATGCGGCCGGACGTTCGAAGTTCAAAGTTCAGGATTCGGCTTCACAGCATTCATGATAAACTGATATATCCGCCAAATATTGCAGCATCCAGCCAAGAGTATGTTTGCTAATAGTTCCTGTCAAATGTTGGTTATTTACGTTGCGTTTTCTGCCACACAGTTCAGATTTCCTGTCATCACCTTTAATTTGTCCTAGCTCCAGCAGTCTTTTCACAACTACATTCTTCTTCCATTATCGCTATTCACGCAGCATATCCAGTATGGTCTTAGCAATCTCCCGCTCATCCATTGTCAGTCTGCCGTTTATTTTAGCGTGTCCAGCAAGTTTATCTACCACATCACTGCCATGTACTCCCGCATGCTTTGGATAATAAAGCCACGTTAAACTAGTCACGGTTGGCTGGCTTAATAGGTGAACCCATTCTTTTCGAAGGAAACTCTTCTCAGTCTTACGAAGCATACTCTGTGAAACCGTCACACTGACACCAGTAACCACATCATGAGCAACTAACCATTCCAGTGCCGCCGACACAGCCTTAGTTTCCATTCGCCTGCTTGAAGTAGTGACTTCAAAGTCTCCTGAACCCTGTGCTACTAGTCTTCCATTTCGGTAGGCAACAAAACCCCAACCACTTCTGCTGTTCTGAGTCACTGAGCCATCTGTTTATTATGCCGTGTCTGAAGATCCACAGTGATGGTGAATAAGATCTTGAACCCAAAGTTCAGCTGCTACTTGTGCCAAGTCTCGAAATTCACGGCCATTCTGTATAATCATCATTGTTAGCTGAAGTCGGACGTGTACCCGTATCCAGTCATCACCTTTAGGCACTTCATCAAGATTGCACTTTGACTTTATTGTATCCTCCGCCTCAGCCACCCAAGGTCTGCCTGATTTGATGCGTCTTCCCTTTATCAGTCAGACGTGATACCGAACACCATAACACGTTCACGTGCCGAAGGTGGTGGAAATACGAGCCTAATACCGTATCCCTAATATGCCTTAATGGTATGAAAATTGGGGATTTACTCTTTTCCTTTTTTTTAAAACTACAGTATAACATTTATAAAGTGTTTCCCTCACCTTTACATCAGTGGGGACATGTTTGTTTGAACACCTGTTAACAAATTTACAACACTTTACCTTAACTATTAATCTTTCTTTAGTGTATAAAAGACGACTTCGAGGATTCTCACTGAAGACATTTGCTGAAGATGGCACTGAAACCAACTACTTCAAAGATACAAGCCAGACAGCGTCTTTTGTGTACGAGATTAATCTGCTCTCTAGGGTTCCTGTCACTTCACTGATGATTAAAGGAGGAACTAATCTTTTTATGTCAGACAGAATACTTACTCTGTGTGAGGTAGAAGTATATGGAGGTATGCTTAACTGTTTTTGTTTGGGAAACATATAAAGTAGTTTTAGCTGGTTCTACTTATGGAAACGTATGGAGGTATGTTTATCTGTTTCTACCGGGGAAACATATGGTGAGCGATCTATTTATTTCTTCTTTGAAAAATATATGAATATAGGTTTAACAATAAATCTGCATATGAAGATGAAATAACACCCGAAATGTTAAAGTCTATCAACAATGAGAACATGAGACAACTACAGAGGATGTTTAATAAAATTTGGAAAGAAGAAAAGATACCTTGTAGCCGTAAAAAAGAAATTGCTGTTAAAATATAAAAAATGGCAATCTTAAATTTAAACAGATTCCTTTGATAAGACGAGCATTCTGTGATAGAATTTGATGAATTAACTTGGTAGAAAGTATAAAAGTGAGACTCGAACGTATAAATGAAGAACATACAACATCCAATATTTGGGCGTTAGAATACTTGTGATGAACTGACTTGTCAGAAAATATGAAAGTAAAAATAGAACGCTTAAATGAAGAACACACAGCATTCAGTATTTCAGCAAATAACATTTGTGATGTATGAATTTGGCATTGTTCTTGAGAAGTAGAATTTTGATACGTTTGTGGTTGTGTGTTGTCTGAGCATGATCTGTGTCACTGATAAGATTTACCGCTCCCTTTCGAAGCGTTTTTGACACAGCAATCATCTTAGATTGTAGAGCAATAATCTAAATGTGTTTGTATATGTCATATGTGGTATGTTCTTTGTGTGTGTGCCAGGTCACGTTATCTCATAACATGAAGTATTTCAGGTTTTATCCATGATGGCTTCGTCTGATGTTTTACTCTTACATCTTTTATAGAACATGCTTGTAAAATATTTCTCTGGAGCTCTTTAGTTAATATTCTTTTGTCTCGTCTTGGGCAGTTAGATGGTATATGTAATTCAAGAGAAAATGGCTGCAAATCGTTTAAGAATAATTCTAGGTTAAATATTTTAAACCTTCTAAATTTCAAACTGGTATGAATGTGTTTTAGAAATTTGCACCCCTTTCGTGTTCACGTACAGCAGACTTGGTGATTGATCACTTAACGAAATGTGCGGGATCGTACATTCATTTTATATGTGGGCTAATATATATTTATATTCTATCTAAGTGCATGATACGTCACAGGTGGCGGATGGTGAAAGTCCTCCAGATATGGAGGATCCCTGTGAATAAGGAGTTATCCAAATAAGCAGGCGCGGACCAACTGGCGGTAGACTCAGAGAGCGAGGTGGGGTAGTAGGTGGCTCTACTACTCCTATAAAGTGCCTCAGGTGCTCAGTGAAGGGAATACCAGGCGGGTCAGAGGCGCCTTAAAACCTCTTGCTCCCGCTGCCTTGCGGGTAGGACAGGGAGTCCAAAGGCTAGCGGAGAGTCCGTACACAAACCAACAGAAGGCAACGGGAAACCACTGTTGTAATTCCCAAGAATAATTATGCTTAAACAGAATAATCGATTCATCATGAACGACGCTAATGGATGTTCCTCTGGAACAGCCTCGTCCGGTAGGGCAGCTCACGAGCCACAGGTGAGGCCAGATCGTCATCAAGCTACTGGTGGCAAAACTAACAAGTTCAAAATAGCAACATGGAATGTTAGAACTTTATTCCAGGCTGGAAAATTACAAAATGTAAAGATGGAAATGGAAAGGATGAAGATCAACATATTAGGAATGGGTGAAGTTAGATGGACAGGTGCAGGGAAGATAAACTCAGATAAATATACAATAATATATTCAGGAAGTGAGAAACATGAACGAGGAGTAGGAATTATATTTGATGAACAGACGGCAAGGACAATTGTAGGATATTTGAACATCTCGGACCGAGTCCTGCTAGCCCAACTGAAAGGACAACCAATAAACATAAATATTATACAAGTGTACGCTCCAACATCTGAAAGCTCTGAAGAAGATTTACAGCTATTTTACAATGACATAGAGACAGCACTAAAACACACAAAGTCACATGAAGTTACCATAGTCATGGGAGATTTTAATGCCAAAGTTGGTAAGGGAAGAACTTCAGACATCGTTGGTGACTATGGACTGGGGGAGAGGAATGACAGAGGTTATAAATTAATTGAATGGGCAAGAATACACAGCATGGTTGTAGGAAACACCTGGTTTAAACAACATCCTCGAAGACTGGCAACGTGGTGCAGTCCAGACAAAAAGACTTTTAATCAGATAGACTACATATTAATCAACAAACGATTCCGCAATGCATTACTGACAACAAAAACCATGCCAGGAGCTGACTGCAATAGTGACCATGATCCACTCTGTGGAAAAGTTAGAATAAAACTAAAGAAAGCAGGCAGAAAAGTGAGAAACATCAAACTGAATACAGAACTTCTTAAAAATGACCAAGAACTGAGAGAACAATACAAAGTTATTATAACAAATAGATACAATGCAATAGCAAAGATAAATAGTATAGATGAACAATGGGAAATGTTAAGAGATTCTATCCACCAAACTGTTAAGGAGATAATACCACCAAAAAAAGAAGCCCCTAAAAATAAATGGATGAGAGACGACATCTTAGGACTGATGGACAAGAGGAGGAGGAGTAAAAATAACGAGAAAAAATATAACAAGATAAATAAAGAAATAAGACGCAAATGCAGAGAAGCAAAAGAAGTGTGGTTAAATGAGCAGTGCAGACAGATAGAGGACTCTCATATTAAAGACAGCAAAAACATGCACAAACGAATTAATGAACTCACAGGCAAGAAAACAAAATATACCACAGGATGCCTGAAATCGAAAGAAGGTAAAATGTTAATGGGAAAAGAAGACATTGTGGACAGGTGGACAGAGTATATCGGTGAGCTATATGGAGGAGAAAGACCAGAATTAACACCAGATACTGAAAATTGTGAGGGACCACCAATACTTGAAGATGAAATCATAGATGCCATCAAACACATGAAGAAAGGAAAAGCGACTGGGCCTGATAATATAACAATAGAAGAAATAGAGGCACTAGAGGAGACAGGAATAAAAATAATAACCAAGTTACTGAATGACATTTACAACAGTGGTTATATTCCCAGTGACCTGATTAAATCCACGTTTATAGCACTACCAAAGAAACCAGGTGCAAAGGAATGTGACGACCACCGGACTATCAGCCTCTCATGTCACATAACAAAGCTACTTCTGAGAATAATTATGAGAAGAACAAGGAAAAAGATAAAAATGGAAATAGCAGATGAACAGTTTGGATTTGTTGAAGGAAAGGGAACACACAATGCCATTTATGCTTTACGAACACTAACAGAAAGAGCTTTAGAAGTACAGAAAGATCTCTACTTATGCTTCATTGATTACACCAAGGCATTTGACAAGGTGAAACATAATGAAATTATTAAAATGCTTGAAGACATCAATATAGACGGCAAAGACCTGAGGATTGTAAAACATCTATACTGGCAGCAAGAAGCAGCAGTTCGAGTTGAAAATAGAATTGGAAAATATCAACCTATAAAACAAGGGGTGCGACAAGGATGTGTACTATCTCCAGACCTTTTTTCTCAGTATAGCGAGAATATTCTAAGAACAATCATCACAGAACCAGGCATAAAAATTGGAGAATACAATATTAACAACCTTCGGTATGCTGACGACACAGTACTGATAGCTGAGACTCAACAAGACCTGCAAAATCTCTTGGATAAAGTCGCCAAAGAAAGTGAACAGAAAGGCCTTACTTTGAACATCAAAAAGACACAGACTATGGTTATATCTAAGAAACAGAATCCACCAGCATGCAGTATTAAATTAAACGAAACTGTTCTAAAGCAGGTGCAGAAATTCAAATACCTTGGAGCAGTAATAACTTCAGATGGGAAATGCAGAACAGAAATTAGGAACAGAATAGGCCAAGCAAAGAGTGCATTTCAGAGAATGAGAAACATATTGACCAACACATCCTTATCAATGAATGTTAGAAAACGAGTACTAAAATGCTATATTGAACCTATTTTGTTATATGGAAGTGAATCATGGACAATAGGCAAGTCTGCACAAAAATCATTGGAAGCAGCAGAAATGTGGTTTATTAGAAGAATGTTGCGAATCCCCTGGACAGCAAAAATAACTAATGAAGAATGTAGGAGAAGAGCTGGAGAGACAAAAAACCTTGTCAAAAAGATAAGAAAGAGACAATGTACTTTCATAGGACATGCAATGAGAAGAGGGGGCATTGAAAATATTATAACAACAGGAAAAATAGAAGGAAGAAGATCAAGAGGAAGACCAAGAGAAATGATACTGGACAGTCTGACGGGATGGTGTGAGAGGAGATCACCAACTGAGCTGATGGCATGCATGAAGGATCGCGTACTCTGGAGAAGCATAATAGCCAACGCCAGTCGGCACGGCACATAATGATGATGATGATATATATCCGAATTTAACGGTTTAAACATCATCTTTCGTAGTCTTAAAGTGAACGTACAACACGGGTGATGCATTTGTATTACTATACAGACGCCTAATACGTCTTAGACTTTGTAATTTAATCTAAACCCAAGTACATGCAGCGTTCGATGTTTCCACGTCTTTTCTACTGAGAAACTGACTCGCTCTGGAGATATAAGTTACCAACCCTGTTCCCTGTCTTCTAGCTAGGCCACGCCACATCAGGCTAAAACTGTTAATTCTTATACCTTCAATGATTATGTTGTTATTTAAATGACTTGCAGGAAAGCCAAAGATATGTAAATTGTGATTTAGTATGCGTGATGCCCCTAGTATAACGGGAAACATATGGAAGTAGGTTAACTGTTTCTACTTCTGCACACGAGTGTGTTTTAATTCTGTTGTTTTGATACCATAAAGTTCGACTATTTGTTTATGTCATACATTTGATCGTTCATAACAAACGAGTACTGATTGTTCGTAACAAACGAGGATGTTTTGCTATTCATTACAAGATAGTAAGTCTGCTCAGTACAGACAAATAAACTTAAATGTTCATTGCAGACAAGCATATTTAAATGTTTATTACAGACAAGTAAATTTAACTGTTCATTACAGACAAGTAAGTGTATCTGTTTTATTAGAAAATAACGTGTTTTATGCTCATTACAAAAACATCTGTATTACTGACTGTTCAGGGCAATCAACAAAAGTGTTTCTGTTGCAAGTGAGTAGGCGTTTCTTAATTAGAAAAGTAGATTTACCTATGTGTTCATTAAAGAATGTAGGTTTACCTATTTGTTTATTACAAGAAATAGGTTTACCTCTTTGTTGATTATACAAAATAGGTTTGTCTCTTTGTTCATTGTAGGAATATAGACTTTACTGTTTTTTTTCTTCCTGGTTAATGATGCTTCTATTGCATAAACTGTGTAAAAACGACAGCTCAACATACAACAACATTCAAACAATCGAACACTTCACGTTTGCTTTTACCGTGACTCAGACGCAACCCCTTCATTGAAGAACAGGTCCAAGCACAAGTCCAGCTCCAAGATCTCACATATATACTCATGTTCAAACACTTTCTCAGCACTCATATAGACGGATAAAAACCTTGAATACTCTCATAGTCCATCCTTTAGCTTTGACACAGCTGATATCTCTCCAAAAGTCCCGCCATAACACCCTCTTGTGGCCAAGTTTAGTAAGCATTCAGTCACATGACCACGTCACTAATGTTCCCCTCGCCACTTCCTTAAACATGTGTTGTAGCAAGACTCAGCACACATAGTGACGCGTATAGAACTATATCAGTAGTCTTAAGCATCTTATAAAAGAGCATAAGATGCATATATGGCTGGCACGGAGACTTTGGCACTATGTATACAACGACTGCCTTACTTTCACAATTTAATTTTTGTTCAGTTACATGTAAAATGATTTTGATTATCATCATCATGTGCTGTACAATTATGGACACTAGTGGATATTCATTTATGGAAATGGGGGTTACTACATCTTTTCGTTATCGCTGTTTTCTCTTTCCTTTCTCTTCCTACCTATCACCTCGTTGTTTTTTTCTCCGTTTAACTCCATGTTCTTCAGTCAGCAAGTATCTTCCCTTTGGTAATAATTTTTCAAAATTCCTCTTTTTTTTCCTACTGTATATCCCAAGAATGTTGATTGTCTTCTACTTATATGTAAAATACATTCTTGTCACTATCCTTTCTAAGCCTTACCTCGTTTTCCATTTTAGTTTTCCACGTCAACTTAAAGAACTGAGCAAAGAAACTTTGCTAGTGCCCCTGGTAATCTCACATTTTATTGTCTTCGATTTATTTCAGTGGAGGAAGACAGGTTAGATGTATCATTTTAGTGATTATTTCCTGACATACAGTAATAGAACTGGAAGACACATAAAATAGTCTAATCTCGTTTAATTCTATTCCTAATTTGTATTTGCAATGTCGGTATTATAAACACTGCCAGCGTTATTTTACTTTTCCGTGTTTTAGAAACAGTCTGCCCAAGCGACACTTATGGAGCATACTGCAATCATACTTGCCAATGTCAGTTTGGCGGAGTATGCAACTTGATCACTGGAATATGTGGACACGGTTGCGATTTTGGTACTTACGGACATAACTGCTCATCTGTCTGCAGCGAAAAGTGTTTAAATCTTGAGTGCAGTGAATATGATGGTGGATGTCTTCATTGCGTGCCTGGTTACTTGGGACGTTTCTGCGATACACGTAAGTTGCTACAGAAACGATATCTGCAGTAAAGTAACTTGCTACAGAAACGATATGTGCAGTAAAGTAAGTTACTACAGAACCTTTATGCACAGTAAAATACGTTACTACAGAAAATATAACTGCACTAAAGTAAGTTGCTACAGATGAAGATACGAGGGTGATTGATAAGTTCTCGGCATAAGGTACACATACATGAAGCGCATAGTTGATATTATGTGCTTTTGTAGATCAGATTAATGTAAGATTAAACATCAAGTTTCAAGAAATTAACTGCAAGCAATTTTTTTACAGGCTACAGAAGTGGTAAGAGGTGACAGAAATTGTGAAAATGGATAAATGTTTCAGTTCGGGGAGACATTCGCTAGCTCTGCATCAAGGGCTTATCATAGAAGGAGATCCGTGAGGATATGGTGGAGAATAGGGGAGAGTTTCCCTTCTTACAGCAGCATCATCATCAGGTGCCGTGTCGAAAGGCGTTGGCTATTATGCTTCTCCAGAGTACATGATCCTTCATGCAGGCCATCAGCTCATTTGGTGATCTCCTCTCACACCATCCCGTCAGACTGTCTAGTATCATTTCTCTTGGTCTTCCTCTTGATCTTCTTCCTTCTATTTTTCCTATTGCTATAATATTTTCAATGCCCCCTTTTCTCATTGCATGTCCTATGAAAGTACATTGTCTCTCTCTTATCTTTTTGACAAGGTTTTTTTGTCTCTCCAGCTCTTCTCATACATTCTTCATTGGTTATTTTTACTGTCCAGGGGATTCGCAACATTCTTCTAATAAACCACATTTCTGCTGCTTCCAATGATTTGTATGCAGACCTTGCTATTGTCCATGATTCACTTCCATATAACAAGATAGGTTCAGTATAGCATTTTAGAACTCGGTTTCTAACATTCATTGTTAAGGATTTATTGTTTAATATGTTTCTCATTCTCTGAAATGAAGACTTTGCTTGGCCTATTTTGTTCCTAATTTATGTTCTGCATTTCCTATCTGAAGTTATTACTACTCCAAGGTATTTGAATTTCTGCACCTGCTTTAGAATAGTTCCGTTTAATTGTATACTGCATGCTGGTGGATTCTGTTTCTTAGACAGAATCATAGTCTGTGTCTTTTTGATGTTCAAAGTAAGGCCTTTCTGTTCACTTTCTTTGGCGACTTTATCCAAGAGATTTTGCAGGTCTTGTTGAGTCTCAGCTATCAGTACTGTGTCGTAAGCATACCGAAGGTTGTTAATATTGTATCCTCCAATTTTTATGCCTGGTTCCGTGATGATCGTTCTTAGAATATTCTCGTTGTACAGAGAAAAATGTTATCTAGATAGTACACATCCTTGTCGCATCTCTTGTTTTATCGATTGATATTTCCCAGTTCTATTTTCAACGCGAACTGCTGCTTCTTGCTGCCAATATAGATGTTTTACAATCCCCAGGTCTTTGCTGTCTATACTGATGTCTTCAAGCATTTTAATAATTTCATTATGTTTCACCTTGTCGAATGCCTTGGTGTAATCAATGAAGCATAGGTAGGGATCTTTCTGTACTTCTAACGCTCATTCTGTTAGTGTTCGTAAAGCATAAATGGCATATTGTGTTCCATTTGCTTCAACAAATCCAAACTGTTCATCTGCTATTTCCACTTTTATCTTTTTTCTTGTTCTTATCATAATGATTCTCAGAAGTAACTTCGTTATGTGACATGAGAGGCTGATAGTCCGGTGGTCATCAGATTCCTTTGCACCTGGTTTCTTTGGTAGTGCTATAAACGTGGACAGAATGGGCAGCTCAGTTCAAACGTGGAAAAGACAGTCTGGAAGATGATCCCCGTTCAGGAAGAACAAGAACGGTATCCACTGAAAGAAACTACCGGGAGAATCCATGACATGATAATGGAGGATCGACGACTAAGTGAGCAGTACATTGCTACTGTGTTGGGCATCTCCATGGAACGTGTTCAAGCCATTGTTCACAATGATCTTCAAATGACAAAGGTCTCTGCTCGATGGGTCCCGAAGCTTCTTGGAGCTGATCACAAACGACAGCGTCTCAACATGTCAAGAGACAATCTTGGCCATTTTTCTGCAGATCCTGACAAGTTTCTGCAGCAATTTGTGACACTGGATGAGGCTTGAGTTCATCGTTTTCAACCAGAAACTAAAGAACAATCAAAACAGTGGAACATGTTTTGTAGTGAAATGTATGTGAAATTTATAAGAGGAAATTGTGTTATTAGTCCAGACGGAAGGGACTAAATCATACGCGACTCTACTATAATTATTAGTTATATCCCTTAGATCATCAGAAATCAGAACTCTTCTCTATGGAGCAAAAATAATGGCATGATTATAAACACCGATAAAACAAAATCAATGCTCATAACAACAAGACAGAAACTACAAAACGCAACAAAAACAAAACTTCGGCTCTGTACAAAAACATCACAGATAGAAAACTTAGCGAGCACAAAACACTTGGTCTTATTATTGACCAACATCTGACCTGGAACTCTCATGTGCAATGTCTAACAAAACTCATAGCACAAAAAGTATACCAATTAACTAAAATCAAGCACTTCATCGATCAAGACACTAGGAAGACATACTACATATCTCATATACAAACACATTTAGACTATTGCTCAACAGTTTGGGGCGGTTGCTCAGTGTCAAATACAAAGAGGCTTTGCTCTCTCCAAAACCGAGCATTAAAGCATATTAGTGACAAAGATCAAGCACAAACAACTAATCATCACAAACGTAGCAAAATACTACCTCTTAAGAACAGGTTCCTCTTCAAAAAAGCAAAATTAGTACATCAAATTCTTTCACGGCATGCCCCGCCTTATCTATGGAACCTGTTTAAATTTAGCCCAAAGTGCAACCAACGCTTGAACAACATATGTCTTCCAAAACCTAGACTTGATCTTTACAAGAAAAGCTTTAGTTATTCTGCTGCTCCTCTTTGGAATACCCTCCCATCCTATATAAAAAATATAAATTATACTCCTTCCTATAACTACAAGCTTTCCCAATATCAATTTGATGTCGACTACATGCCTCCATGAATTATAAAACTTAAAAGTTATTTTAAACTGCTCCTACAGACACCGAATACAATTAATTGTTTTCTGAATAGTCCCGAAAATTTTGTTTAGTAGATAGTCATTTATAATGTATGTAGTTACTTCTGTACTGAGTGAATGTTTAAGAGCGAAACGTAAATGTTATATTTTATTTTATGTATCTCAGCTCTAAAGTTAGTTATGTTTGTTATATGAACAGCATATATGTAGAATGTCTGAAATAGAGTGAAAGATATATGTTAAAGGGCAGAATGTCAGACAGGCCTGCGTGCCCAATTCTTAACCCTTTTGAAATAAAGATCAATCAATCAATCTCCACAGATTCTTTATTTGTTTTACTTTCTGAAGAGCGATAGATGTGCTCCTTTTAATTTCCCTCATTGTATCTCCATTATTAGTTAGTAGTGATCCAAGATATTCAAAACTCTCCATTTCTTCCAATTTTTCTTCATTTATATATCTTTCAGCTTCCTTATTTGTTTTGTCAGTTGTCATCAATTTAGTTTTCTTTGCATTAAGATAGAGGTTCTGCTCTTCGCTGTTCTTACGGACTGACGTAATTAGTTTTTCCATTCCTTTTTGTGTTGTGGACATCAACACTGTGTCATCAGCATATCTAATCTCTGCTGTTTCATAACCCCAATTATTATGGCATCGTAATATTCTTTGTCTACATCTTCTCTAACATTCTGCATTATATATTTCAGTATACAAGTTAAATAAGTAAGGTGACAATATGCACCCCTGACGGACCCCTCGTTTTATGTCAAACCAAGTTATTGTTTCACTATTTATTCTTACTGCTGCTTGTTGGTCTAGATACAGCAGTGATGTTAATTGTATTAAATGAGTTGGAAATCCAATTTTTTCCATTATTTCCTAAAGGTTCTGGTGTTGTACACAATCAAATGCCTTTGAGTAGTCTATAAAGAGTAAATAAATTCACATTAAACTCTCTGCATTTCTCTATTATTAATCTTAGATTGAATATATGATATCTTGATCCTCTTCCTTGCCTGAAACCAGGTTGTACCATATTGACTTCTTCTATTTTCTGTCGAAGTCTACCATTTTGATTTTTAACATAATTTTACTGACGTGACTAATCAGCGCAACAGTTCTGTAGTTTGTGCATAATTCCAGGTTACCATTTTTTGGCAATGGTATGAATACAGTTCTTTTCCATTCTTTTGGCCAAATACCCGAATGCCATAACTTTTTGCACAGTGCATGATATATTGTTGCACACTCCTTTCCTCCTGCTTTAATAAATTCAGCTGTTATCTCATCACATCCTGGTGATTTACCATTTTTCAGATTCTTTAATGCCCATAAAACTTTTCTATTGTCGGTTTGTGCATAACACAGTTAAAAACTTAACCTAGCAAACCAGTTTATTTAACAATATGAAGGAGTTCATTTATAACCAACATACTGCATCATTTTCTCAACTTTTATTAAAGTGATGAATGAGTAGGGACACGAGTTTCTCAATATCAAGTTGAAAGGTGCTACGAAGAAGTCTTAGATCCTCACTTTTACTAACTTTCAGTCTCTTTCTCTGTTTAGAAATAAGCTTCCTGACTGCACTGAAGCCTCGCTCTACTAAATACGTCGTCAGGAAGGCAATAAAGTAAATCTTGTCTTTGTTCCAAACAGTAGAGTAACGTTTAGAAGTGTTTTTCTCTACCCAAAAATGTTAATATGAATTTTTAAATTTTGGCCTGAACTCATCGTCATTTTAGAATCGAACCAGTTCTTCCTCCAACATTCACAGATTCCTAGTTTCTCATTGGTGATGTCAAGGAATGGATTGATCACGCAGTCTAGTATTTTAAGTAAAAGGAGATCCTTAAATCTGCCAGACATGTCCTTATGCAGATGATCCAAATACGAACAGAAGATCCGAAGATCATGGTCTGACATTTGCTTGTCCTCAGCAGGTTGCATGAAATATAATCAATATTGCCAGCCACTTCATCAATTCTTCTTTGAACATAGTTGTTTTACCGCGTGGAAATATTACTTAGATGATTTCTGATGATCTAAGGGATATAACTAATAATTACAGTAGAGTCGCGTATGATTTAGTCCCTTCCGTCTGAACTAATTAACACAATTTCCTCTGATAAATTTCACATAATTTTCACGTGAATATAGTAGTAGCCTGTCTGTGTAAACAGCAGGCAAATTGTAATCACATAGTGGTAGTTTAACGGAATGTTTAGTTAAGGTAGCTTTAGTTCACAGTTACAGGCTATTCTAGGAATATTACTGTTTATGGTAAGTTTTTGTAGGTGAGTAAAGTTCGAAGGAAGATATAGCCGGGAAAATTGTTGTCAAGTTAGCTCTGTTCTAGGTTTTGTAGTATAGAGTCTATTTTTGTGTAGCTAGCTTGTAACAGAGATTTGTAATGTAGTTTTCAGTATAGTATTGTCCTATTTAGGACAGTTTGTTTTTCTTTGTTAATTATGAATATCCTGTGATGCTTTTTATTTTTAAATTCGTTAATTTGCGTGAAGTTTTTGTCGATCTTGTGAGTATGAAAATGTTTGATTTTTAATTTTACTGAGGGTTTCTTCATAAATTGCGTAATAACGCCGGAAATCATATTTGTATTCTTGTCAAGCCTTGTGCTTCATCTCATTCTCCATCCATATCAACATTCATCTTCTCAAACAATAAAATTTATATTTTAAATTTGAACCTGCACTCTTGGCTGTTCCTAAAGACTTGTATTATTGCTAAGTAGTAATCCTGAAAATTGAAGTCTAATTCTTCTGTGGTCGTCTAGTGGGAACAAGGAGAGAGCCTGGAACATTATGTGTGTCTTAGTGTATAACAGAGAAACAAAACAAGATTCATAGATTAGTCTAGTAAAGTTGATCCTGAGAGTAAACTAGATATAATTGTTTTCTCACTAGATACTTTCTTTACAACAATAAAATCTCTTAGGTTAACAAGAATAGATGCTCCTTTAGCTGGTGCCATGATGCCACGTCAGTGATTAGGCACAGTGACATACTATTTTAACTGGTGCCATGTTGGTACAGCAGTATTCAGGCCAAGTCACATATTATTTTAGCTTGTGCCATGTTGGACCGACAGTATTCAGGCCCAGTGACATATTATTTTAGCTTGTGCCATGTTGGCCCGACAGTATTCAGGCCCAGTGACATACTATTTTAACTGGTGCCATGTTGGTACAGCAGTATTCAGGCCATGTCACATATTATTTTAGCTTGTGCCATGTTGGACCGACAGTATTCAGGCCCAGTGACATATTATTTTAGCTTGTGCCATGTTGGCCCGACAGTATTCAGGCCCAGTGACATATTATTTTAGCTTGTGCCATGTTGGACCGACAGTATTCAGGCCCAGTGACATATTATTTTAGCTGGTGCCATGTTGGACCGACAGTATTCAGGCCCAGTGACATATTATTTTAGCTGGTGCCATGTTGGACCGACAGTATTCAGGCCCAGTGACATATTATTTTAGCTGGTGCCATGTTGGACCGACAGTATTCAGGCCCAGTGACATATTATTTTAGCTGGTGCCATGTTGGACCGACAGTATTCAGGCCCAGTGACATATTATTTTAGCTGGTGCCATGTTGGACCGACAGTATTCAGGCCCAGTGACATATTATTTTAGCTGGTGCCATGTTGGACCGACAGTATTCAGGCCCAGTGACATATTATTTTAGCTGGTGCCATGTTGGACCGACAGTATTCAGGCCCAGTGACATATTATTTTAGCTGGTGCCATGTTGGACCGACAGTATTCAGGCCCAGTGACATATTATTTTAGCTGGTGCCATGTTGGACCGACAGTATTCAGGCCCAGTGACATATTATTTTAGCTGGTGCCATGTTGGACCGACAGTATTCAGGCCCAGTGACATATTATTTTAGCTGGTGCCATGTTGGACCGACAGTATTCAGGCCCAGTGACATATTATTTTAGCTGGTGCCATGTTGGACCGACAGTATTCAGGCCCAGTGACATACAATTTTAGCTGGTGCTGTGACTAGGAATTTTCTTTCGCAGCAAACTTCTTCATTGTGCCTTACTGTCACGGATACTTCTTTAGCTGTTTTTCGTCACTGGCGCTTTCATTCACAGCCGACGACGAGTTTGGCTGTTGCACGTCTCTAGCCCTTTTCGTCACAGCACATTTTGTGATGCATTTATTCTCACAAAATCAGTCTAGAGTAGTACTGGTGGAGCACTTTGTCTATATTTTAGCCGCTGTGGTTGCAGTCTTCTACATCTTTATCTGCACATCATTGTCATTCTTGTAGTAGCTTTGTGCTGTCATTCAATGTTATCTACTGTATGTTTATGCGACAGGAATGTATCAGTTACTGGATGTTTAGCTGTAAGGAGTGACGCTTATTTGGTATAGAGTAGAGTTAGTTAGCTTAGGTTCTCAAGTTGCTACAGTTGGCTTCGGAGTTTTTAGCTTTGAAGTTATTTAGGGAATCAAGTTATTCAACGGTTAGCTAGCGAGCGCTCGAATTTCGGTTGGTAGTGGTCAGCAGGGTTCCCAACTCTCGCTGAGTTTACGAAAAAAGTGTCTAAATAGATATAGCAATAGTGGTGTGTATAGTCAAGGGCGTTGTCTGATACGTTTTTCAACACGACGATGAGGTCTAGACCGACCAGATGACTAAAGCACCTCTAGCTACTTTGCTTCCAGCAGTTCTAGACCCCAGCCCTTACCTCATGTAGCAGTCCGGGCATATGTGAGTGGATCCTACGTCACCTTGAGCTTAGTCCGGGTATCAGAAGCTGTCCAGACCAAGCACTGTACTAAAAAACGTACAGGTAACAAATTGTTTATTGACTTTCATAGCCCGGGCTTTTGCAGCTGAGATCCCCAGTGACGGCACACGGAACAGAACATCGTTGGAACATTGTATTTCGTTTGACTATAATTCCATTTAAGAAAGACTGAATGAACAGTTCATTTTATCATCTCCAAAGGATGTACTCTTTCTGTTGGAGAATCGCTAAGAATATCATGGACATTTGTTTCTCTTTCTTTTATATTTGGATACAGTGGATTTAGATTCTTTCATGGACACTGTGGAGTTTTAGCAGTTAGTTTTGTTCAGTATTATTATTTTGTTGAGGTCTGATGTTTACTATTGGGCAATTCTGCCTTGATAGTTGTTTAGAGATAATTTAGTATATACGTTATGGAAAAATTGTGTTAAGAAAATGGCAGTTATTTTCTTACAGGATTGGCTAGAGTTTGATTTTGTTTGCATATATTCTTGTTGCATTGCTTAGTTTTTCTATAGAGATATATTTTGTAATTGACAGAAGTGTAGCTTGCTCTGTGTGATCGACGATCGATGGCTTCAGCTCCGTCCAAGTCAGATTTGCTGGGCTTGTTGCAAGATTCCTTGTTCCAAGTCAGTAATGACTTGAGGTTCAGTCAGGCCATGGTGGCTGTAGAAAGATTTGGCGGGGACTTTGCAGTAGCTAGAGGAGCTTAATAAGCTTATAGAGGTGACAGCTACTGATCTGCAAGCGAAGAAGAACTTGGTGTACTTGCGGACCACTGGTTCGATAGTGGAATTTGTTAAGCAGCGCCTCCATCTTCAGGAATCCTGGGAGGAGTTTGTGGCAGTTTTGTTAGCACGCTACGGTGTGTTGAGACTCATCAGGACATTTTGGAATCAGTCGATTTGGATTCTGCCTTACGCTAGTCTCCATACGTCAGATTCCTGGGGTGTCAGTACAAGCACTGGCTGATCACATCAGCAAGGCAGCCAGAGTTGCCTACTCTGCAGCGGAATTGGTTCCTCCGCTGGCTCAGAGTCAACTAGTGCAGTAGTTCATAGATGCACTACTCTCCAGAGGATTAAAGTTATTAAGAGAGAAACATATTACTTTTGGTAAAGCTGTTGATATTACTTTAGATGAAACTATGCTGATAAAGTCGGTGAACCTTAGTTAGGGGTCCTGGCAGTCTCTTTTATCAGGTTCTCTGTCCACCAATCAGATGGCGGCAGTGAATGAGAGGTCATGCTCTGTTTCTCAAAAGGTGCTGCTGGGGTCTCATCGAGAAAAGTCGCCGAATACTGCATCACACAGAGAGGAAGGTAGAGCCGATCAGCAGAGGCTGAACATAGGAAGAAACAAGCCTTTCTGAACACAAGAAAGAAAGAAAGACATGCGTTAAATATGGAAGACATGGTTATATTGCCGGATTTTGTAGGCAGCAGCCTAGAAGTAATCGGTCAAGGTTAAACTGACAAGTCGGCGCAGTGTGGGCTCGTGTGCGTCCGACATGGTCTTCCCACCGTCTCGGTCTGCCGAACGATCTGTTTCGTCTTCGCATGCTTCACAACTACTTTCAGTGACTGCGAATTCCCTTAATCCTACTTCTGTCCTTGTTTCTATTGGGTCTTGTAGAGTTCTTGCCGGCTGGGATTATTCTGTAGACTGTCACTACAGCTTCAATCAGAGTACCTGGCAGAGTTTACCTACCTATTTCCGTTGCTAGTGTTACTGTCTCTCATTGTTTCTATGTGGTTCCTAACACGAACCGTTCCGCTTGGGCGTGATTTTCTGTCTCGTTCTGGTGCTGTCATAGATTACAAATCTAACACATTCAACAATCACAACAAGAAAATTCCATTGGAGTTAGATGCAAACATTGCTTCTATTCCTCATGTTCAGCGTTCTTCTCTTCTTTCTCCGCGTTCTGTCAATCTTATTCCTCTTAAACCTAAGCCCCAGCCATATATCTCCCATGGAAGTTCTTATATGGTGCAGAGTATAGGGACACATTTCTTGCTGTCACATCCGGAAATAGATCTGATAGACTCAGTCTGTGAAGCCCACACTAATCATTATCCCGTGATGACAGTAATTCAAGTAAATACATCAAGCTTAAACGTGTTGTGTTCTCTGTAAATTGATTATTCTCACAGAGTCAGTGGACTCTGTTGAGCACGATTCTTGTACTGTAGATTCAACAGCTGAAGGTAGTTCGGAATCGACAGATTCACTGCCCTGATGTGCACAAGAACATTATTTTCAGTTTTGTTGACACAGAAAACGGATGTCTTTGTCTTTACCGATTCCGAGATTTCTCCCACCTCGACAGTTTAGATAGAAATAAATACAGGCGATCATCCGCCAATCGCCAGGAAACCATATCGTATTCTTTGGTGAGTAGAGAGGCGATCGAGAAGGCAGTTGAGAATATGTTGCGAGATGGAGTCATGTCCCGCACTATCTCAGAGTGGTCGTCACCGGTTGTCTTGGTGACTAAGAAAGATGGTACGCATCGTTTCTGTTGCGACTATAGTGCACTCATTGCTGTAACACGTTCATTGTAGTATCCTGTGCCAACCTTTGAGGGTATTCTGAACACGATATATAAAGCCAACTTTTTCAGCATCTTAGATGATCGTTGTAGCTTCTGGTGTAATCTCTTGTCCAATGATGTACAGCAGAAGTAAGCGTTCAGCTGCATCTTGGCTGTTCCCGATGAAATTATGTGAGCTTTTTTTTTTAAAGAGGCACCATCCACCATTGTCGCACTCAAGGACACAGAATTACAAGGCTGAGGAAAGTTCGCACAAGCCTATATCGACGACGTACTGGTGCTCCCTGGTATAACGATCAAAGATCATGTTCGCGATCTTCAGATAGTATTCAGCCTGTTGCACACGCATAAGGTCAAGCTCAAACCATCGACGTGCCACTTTTCGGCCTCTGAGACAAAGTATCTCGAATATGTGATACTTCAGTCATGCATATCTCCTGATCCTGAGAAGGTCAGAGCCATTGCCGAAATGCCGTCTCCTCTGAATGTTAAGTAGGTGCGCTCTTTTCTGGGGACTTGTAGCTATTATAGACGTCTTATTCCCCATTTTTAGGAGATCGTGGCTCCTGTTGTTGACCTAGCCAAGAAGGTTCATAGATTCAAATGATCTATGGACTGTCAAATGGCATGTGCGTTTCTGAAATATCGTCTTTCGAAGATACAGCTTCTCTCGCATCCTGATTTGCAGAAACCACTTACCATGTATACAGGTGCCTCCAATGCTGCAGCTGGAGCCTGATTGGTGCAGACGGCTTCCACTTCTGATGGGCTTTCTGTTGAAGAGTCAATTTATTTTATTTCGCAGAAGCTGTCGGCCTCTCAGAGTAAGTGGTCCACTTTCGAGATAGTAGCATGTGCTGTCCATTATACCACGCAGAAGTTGAAACATTTTCTGGCGAATAGACACTTCGTAGTTAAGTATGGCCATAGACCCTTGGTGGATACATTCCTCTGTCGGCAGGAGATGTCAGACGTCAAGTTGCAGAGATGTTTTACTAACCTCCGTAGCATGGACTTCTAGACATTGTTTCACTCGGGTGCGAGAAAGTCATAGCACGTTTCGATGATGCTATAACAATGTAAGGTTGTGAGCTATTACATTACTTTTATTGAGGAATGTTAAGTTCTTTGTCTGTCTAGTTCTGTAGTATTGTTTTGTTTTCTTTTATATTATTGTTAAGTTGACTTTCTCTCACTGCTATTTTAGGCAGTAACTGCGACAACATTTAATATTCTTTCTCACTTTTGAAGCTGTTAATACACATTCCTAAATCTTTCGTTTGTTTGTTTCAACAGTTCAGAATGCCACTCCACAGTGTACTACACGGTTAACCATAAGACTGAACTCTTTATACACGCATAGTCATAGTAAAGCGCTATATGGTTCGTTCTTGAGTCAGATTTATATAGATCACTTTAATACCCATCAGCCGAAGCTCACAGGTTTACGATTAAATTAACTACAAAATCATTTTTCAGAACTTCCAAAATATCAAACTTGTATTTCGCACACTAGTAATAGTCCCTTTCTAACTCGTATCGTTTCCTCTGTCTGACCTAAAACTACTTCTTGTTCTAAAAACTCCGTCTTCCTTACTTCTTCCTACGAGTCTCTCTTTGTCTCCCCCCCCCCCTTGCGTCCCATTTACTTATTTAACTGACCACTCGGTAATTCTGCCCTGTCATTCGAAACTCGTCCATTAGTTTTGGTCTGTGCGCAAATTGCTTCCCCAGTCATAAATTTCTAGTTGATTTGTCATACATGTCCACCCCCTTGTCTTTGTCTGTTTATTCAGTTACACTTGTCAGCGTCCAGTCGCGATGGTCTATCACAAGGGTCAAGGGAATCGCTCATAGGAATCTGTTTTCTATTACCGTAGGAGCGACCATCTCTCACATTTTTTCATCTTTTCTGACCTGATTTCTATGATAACGATGTTATTACAAGTAATAATAATAATAATAATAATAATAATGCAATAATCATAACGTACGGGGACTGTGCTACCTACCACCCTTGTTTTAGTGATATGGTTAACATTATGACACTAAAAAATATCAAAGTGCCTTGTAATTAATATACTATCAAAATATGTTCCACCTGAACAACAGCATACGATAAAAAAAATCATTTGCAATTACCACCCTTTGCTTTAGTCAGAATGATAACGGTACCGACTACATCGTCTAAACAAATGGTAATCACATTCTCTCATATTATCTTTCATAATTATCATATAACAAAACAACATGTATCACCATATTTATATCTTTTTCAAGAACATGGCCATAAAACATTAATTCATAGTTTTTCTTTAGTTCATAAATCTTTTAATTACAGTGTTTTCCCACACAAAAATTACATTCGTTCAAATGACAAAAACAAAATAATGTCAGAACCATGTTTAGTTTGTGTAGTTTCAACCCCTCAACAAAATATATCACTGTCCTTGTGATGTTTTACATTAGCTAATCCTCTGTAGCTCATATTCAGAGGGAACAAGGGGATTATAACGCTCACATTCCATAACACATACTTAGTGTGAACAAACGTGATATATCTAGTTGTCATTTAATATACATTTATGCACATCAGTTTGAAACCTTTGCTTCCAAGAGTTTGTTTTTTTTTTGTCATTTCCTGATTAGGCTGACATCCGTAATTAGCAGTAATTTGTCCATTTTTTGTCGATTCTAGCTATAACGTCCAATTATTGAATCGTTTAATTAAATCTTTCATCTTGTCCTGTCACTGGTCTGATCTTTCTATAGGTCTGCCATTTGAGGTCTCTTTGCTAAGCTCATTTCTGCTCTCTGACAAACATATCATTTTAACGTCATTTGTCAAACTGTCACTGGTAGTTGTTGTTATATCACTCATATAACTTATAGTGCTACTTTCACTGGCTCATATCACTCATATAACGTATAGTCCTACTGTCACTGGTAGGTGTGCCTATATCAGTCATGTAACTTATAGTGCTACTATCACTGGTAGGTGTGCTTATATCACTCATATAGCTTATAGTGCTACTTTCATTGGCTCATATCACTCATATAACGTATAGTGCTACTGTCACTGGCTTATATCACCCATATAACTTATAGTGCTACATCACTGGGGTATATCACCAATATAACTTATATACAAAGAACTAGACAATAAAGTAAAAAGTTGAACTATAAGAAACAAAAAGAATATATCGACAATATGGCAAAATAAGCAGAAAATGCAGCAGAAACAAGAGACAGAAAAACTCTATGTAACATACAGAAGAAATTAACAGGTGTTATTACCTCCAGAGAAAGACCAGTCTTTAACAAAACAGCAACCTATTAACATCAAGTAAAGACCACAAGCAAAGATGGGCCGAACATTCCAAGACATACTTAATCGACTACACTCAAATGAATGAATAAATCGTGAAACTAATTTAGCAGTCCTACAGTTAAATGTCAAATTAGATGAAATTAAGCAGAAGGAAACTGAAATAGCAATGAATCTAATTTTTAACAACACAGTGGCAGGTGAATAAGAAGTAAAAGTCGGAATGTTAAAAGCTATTAACAGTGACAACATGAGTAACTTACAGAGAATGTTTAATAAAATTTGGAAAGAAGAAAAGATCCCTTCTAAATGGAAACAAAGAATTAATTCTAAAATACCCCCCAAAAAAGGCAACTTTGTGACTGCAATAACTGGAGAGGAGTAACCTTACTATCAGTTGTGTCAAAAGTGTTTTGTAAAGTGATTCTGAGTAGAATTAAGGATGTAGTGGATACTGCAACGAGAGAATAATAGATAGGATTTCGAAAAGGGAGGAGTCTCGACCAGATCTTTATTCTAACATCTTATCTTATCTTATCTTATATCGTGTATCCTTCCCGTGCCGTTAATGGTCACATAGGACTCGCAAGGTAGTTCACAAATTTTTCTTGTCTTCGGCTAGTCAGTCTTTCAACCTCATCAAGGGATTTTATGCCTATTAATTTGGCATCTCTTAACAATGTCCTCTTTAGAGTTTCACGCGGTCTGCCTCTTTTTATTTGGCCTGTTGTGTTCCATTTTCTAGCTTGTTTTGCGATTATCTGATCATTTCTTCTCATCACGTGACCAACATATGTCCATCTCCTTTTCCTCATCACCCATGAGACAGGTTGTTGTTCAGTCATCTGTCTTATCTCTGCGTTGTTCTTGAATTCGTTCCACTTGATGCCGAATATTTTCCTTAGGCATTTGTTTTCAAAAGAGTCTAATTCCTTGTCTGTTTGTTTAGTTATTTTGCAGTGTTCACATGCATAAATGAGGATGGATATTACATTTAAATTGAATAGTCTTAACTTGGTTTCTGTGCTTAGAACGTTTCAATGCCATATTTTCTCAAGATTTTTTAAGATTGATGCTGCTTTTGCAAATTTGTTTTTAACTTCCTTTCTATTGTCATCATCCTGATCTATGTAGCTCCTAAGGTATGCAGATTGATTGACGTCTTCAATATCTGCCCCTTCTAAGTGAATTTTTCATTTTTATTATTGGGAACTTTCGTTATTTTTATTTTGTGCTCGTTAATTTCAAGTCCTATTTTGCTAGCCAGTGAAGACAGGTTATCTGTTTTTTTGCTTGCTTGGAATTCACATTGTTACTGATAAGGGTTATGTCATCAGCAAAATCAAATCTTCTAGTTTGGTCCCATGTACCCAGTCAATACCTGTGTTACGTATGCAGCATTTATCGTTATAAAGTCTATTGTAATTCCAAAAAGCAAAGGACACAGTATACAACCTTGTTTCAATCTGGAACCATTCACTCATCCCCTCTTCTGTTTTGACTGCACAAACATATCCATTGTAAAAGTCCTTAATGATATTGACATTTTTAGATGGTATTCCATACAGACTTAAAATTCTCCATAATGAATCTCTGTGTATGTTCTCAGATGGCATTTTTAAAGTCTATGAAGTTCAATATTAATGGTTTCTGCTTTTCAATATGTTCCTCAAGTATTATTCTCAGAGTAAAGATCTGGTCGAGACATCTTCTCCCTTTTCGAAATCATTCCTGTTCTTGTCTCATTGCTGTATCCATTATATCTTTAAATCCATTCAAAGTGACCGTGCAAAATACATTTGGCACAACTGATATTAAGGTTACTCCTCTCCAGTTGTTACAGTCACTAAGGTTACCTTTTTTGAATTTTTATAATGATTCCTTTTTTCCATTTAGACGGAACCTTTCTTCTTTCCAAATCTTATTAAACATTCTCTGTAGTTGTCTCATATTGTTAATATTGATAACTTTTAGCATTTCGGGTGTTAATTCATCTTCACCTGCAGCTTTGTTGTTAGCCATTAGATTCACTGTTGTTTCACTTTCATGCAATTTAATTTCATCTAGGTTGACATTTAGTTGTGGGACTGGTAAGTCAGTTTCAAGGTTTAACAATTCTTTTGGGTGTGATCGATTAAGTATTTCTTGGACGTGTTCAGCCCATCTTTGCTTGTGGTCTTTACGTGATGTTAATAGGGTTCTAGTTGTGCTATGGACTGGTCTTTCTTTAGATGTAATAGTACTTGTTAGCCTCTTTTGTATGTTATATAAAATTTTGCTGTCTCCTGTTTTTGCTACTTTCTCTGCGTCTTTCGCCAGTGTTGTGCAATGATTGGCAAGTTCCTGATTGAAATTAATGTTAGTATTCTCTTCTTGTAGGCTGTGGCTGTTTATCTTTCTGTGTAGTGATTTCTTGTGTTGGCTTTTCAGTTTTAGTTTTATTTTCCCTATACACAGGTTGTGATCACTATTAACATCCCTATATACACTTACATCTATCAGAGATGTTCTGTATTGCTTTCTAATAAAATTATGATCTACCTGGTTATTAATTCTATCATATGGAGATGTCCACGTTGTTTTATGTATCTCTTTATGTGGAAATATTGTGCCTTCAATGACCATGCCCTCTGTTGGTCATATTTCAATCTTTCTCCGTTCTTATTAATCATGTCAATTCTGTCTTTACCCATCATTTTTTCAACGTTGGTGTTATCTTTCCTCACCTTAGCTTTGAAGTCCCCCATAGCAATTAGCTTGGCGTATTTAGGGACTTTGTTGATGATTTGTTGCAATTGGTGATAGAAATAGACTTTCACCTCATCATCTGCATCGTTCGTGTGTGCATAACACTTTATTATATTCATTCTTCCGCCTCTAATACTTGAAGAATATATTGAACAACAGAATCATTAATCCTGAACTCTATAGACTTTAAAAAGGCATTTGATAGCATACACAGAGATTCATTGTTCAATGTGGATAATTTTAAGACTATATAAAATACCATCTAAATTGCCAATATCATTAGAGATCTCTACAGTAGATATGTTTGTGCACTCAAGACAGAAGAATGAGTGAGCGAATGGTTTCAGATTGAAAAAAGTCGTAAAACAAAGATGTATATTATCCACCTTGCTTTTTGGAATTGCCATAGCCTTTATAATGAAAAGTTGATGTAAGATAAAAACGGCATTGGTTGGATACATGGGACCCAAATAGAGGATATTGATTTTGCAGATGTCATAACTCTTATCAGTGACAATGTAAAGTTGATGCAGGAAAAAATACATTCCCTGTCTTTCTTTGCTAGCAAAACAGGTCTTGAAATTAACAAAGACCAAACACAAATAATGAAACTTCTCATTAATCAAGAAGAAAAACTATACGTAGAATTAACAGCTGGTGATGATGTAAACCAGTTTTCATACGTTGGCAGCTACATAGACCTGGATGGTGACAACAGGAAGAAAGTTAGTATAGCAACAGCAGCATTTTCCTTTAAAAGGTGTGAGAATATATGGAATTAAAAAATTATAAGCCCAAAAACTAAGTTAAGATTATTCAATTCAAATGTGATATCCACCCTTATTTATGCACGCGAAAGCTGAAAATCAACTAAAGAAATAGACAAGAAATTATACAATTTTGAAAAAGAAAAAGGCCTCATGAATTTTCATGAGGCCTTTTTCTTTTTCAAAATTGTATAAAATCGAACATATTTTAAGAAAAGCACAGAGAAAAGATCAATAGCAGTGAGGTTGAGAACCAAACATTAGCATTCCAAGACATAAAAATAGGAGCGAGACAAGGATGTGTCTATCTCCTGACCTCTTCTCTTTGTACAGCGAAAGCATAATGAGAAATATAGAGAACGTGCCAGTAATATCAATTGGCGGGTACAACCTTAACAACTAAAGATATGCAGACGACACAGCTCTGATTGCTACAAGTTAAGAGGAACTACGGGCTCTTCTGGACATCGTGGTTTGTGAAAGTAAAAGTAAAGGTCTCACTCTGAATAAAAAGAAGACTGATGTGATTGTCATCTCAAAGAAAAGAATACCACCAAAATGTAGCATTACCATCGATGGCACAGAACTGAAACAAGTTGATAGATTCACGTACTTCGGAACAATGGCTGTTTATCTTTCTGTGTAGTGATTTCTTGTGTTGGCTTTTCAGTTTTAGTTTTATTTTCCCTATACACAGGTTGTGATCACTATTAACATCCCTATATACACTTACATCTATCAGAGATGTTCTGTATTGCTTTCTAATAAAATTATGATCTACCTGGTTATTAATTCTATCATATGGAGATGTCCACGTTGTTTTATGTATCTCTTTATGTGGAAATATTGTGCCTTCAATGACCATGCCCTCTGTTGGTCATATTTCAATCTTTCTCCGTTCTTATTAATCATGTCAATTCTGTCTTTACCCATCATTTTTTCAACGTTGGTGTTATCTTTCCTCACCTTAGCTTTGAAGTCCCCCATAGCAATTAGCTTGGCGTATTTAGGGACTTTGTTGATGATTTGTTGCAATTGGTGATAGAAATAGACTTTCACCTCATCATCTGCATCGTTCGTGTGTGCATAACACTTTATTATATTCATTCTTCCGCCTCTAATACTTGAAGAATATATTGAACAACAGAATCATTAATCCTGAACTCTATAGACTTTAAAAAGGCATTTGATAGCATACACAGAGATTCATTGTTCAATGTGGATAATTTTAAGACTATATAAAATACCATCTAAATTGCCAATATCATTAGAGATCTCTACAGTAGATATGTTTGTGCACTCAAGACAGAAGAATGAGTGAGCGAATGGTTTCAGATTGAAAAAAGTCGTAAAACAAAGATGTATATTATCCACCTTGCTTTTTGGAATTGCCATAGCCTTTATAATGAAAAGTTGATGTAAGATAAAAACGGCATTGGTTGGATACATGGGACCCAAATAGAGGATATTGATTTTGCAGATGTCATAACTCTTATCAGTGACAATGTAAAGTTGATGCAGGAAAAAATACATTCCCTGTCTTTCTTTGCTAGCAAAACAGGTCTTGAAATTAACAAAGACCAAACACAAATAATGAAACTTCTCATTAATCAAGAAGAAAAACTATACGTAGAATTAACAGCTGGTGATGATGTAAACCAGTTTTCATACGTTGGCAGCTACATAGACCTGGATGGTGACAACAGGAAGAAAGTTAGTATAGCAACAGCAGCATTTTCCTTTAAAAGGTGTGAGAATATATGGAATTAAAAAATTATAAGCCCAAAAACTAAGTTAAGATTATTCAATTCAAATGTGATATCCACCCTTATTTATGCACGCGAAAGCTGAAAATCAACTAAAGAAATAGACAAGAAATTATACAATTTTGAAAAAGAAAAAGGCCTCATGAATTTTCATGAGGCCTTTTTCTTTTTCAAAATTGTATAAAATCGAACATATTTTAAGAAAAGCACAGAGAAAAGATCAATAGCAGTGAGGTTGAGAACCAAACATTAGCATTCCAAGACATAAAAATAGGAGCGAGACAAGGATGTGTCTATCTCCTGACCTCTTCTCTTTGTACAGCGAAAGCATAATGAGAAATATAGAGAACGTGCCAGTAATATCAATTGGCGGGTACAACCTTAACAACTAAAGATATGCAGACGACACAGCTCTGATTGCTACAAGTTAAGAGGAACTACGGGCTCTTCTGGACATCGTGGTTTGTGAAAGTAAAAGTAAAGGTCTCACTCTGAATAAAAAGAAGACTGATGTGATTGTCATCTCAAAGAAAAGAATACCACCAAAATGTAGCATTACCATCGATGGCACAGAACTGAAACAAGTTGATAGATTCACGTACTTCGGAACAATTATAACAGCTGATGGGAAATTCCACAACGAAGTAAAAATAAGACGTGCTCAGGCCAAACTCAGCATTCCAGAAAATGAGAAACATCTTGTGTAACAGATTAATAGCAATGAAAACTAGATTCCGAGTACTTAAATGTTACATCGAACCAATTTTGTTTTATTTTTGTGAAGCATGATCTTTGAATAAGAGGGTAGAGCAATAAATGGAGGCCAAGGAAATGTGGTTCATAAGACAAGAAATGGAGGCCAGGTAAATGTGGTTCATAGGACAAGAAATGGAGGCGAAGGAAATGTGGATCATAAGAAGGATGCTGAAAGTACCATGGACAGCTAAAAACACCAACGAAGAAGTCTTAAGGGAGGGTGGAGTTGAAAGGCAAATTACAGCAAAGATTAGAGGCAGACAAGTGAGATTTGTAGGACATTTTCTGAGAATAGGAAAACTGGAACTAATTGTGGCAAATGGAAAAATACAACGAAGAAGAGACAGAGGAAGACAGAGAGAGAGAGAGAGAGAGAGAGAGAGAGAGAGAGAAAGAGAGAAGTTACTTGATGGACTATCAGTGTGGCTAGGAAGAAAGTAACCAACGGATCTCATAATCAAGTGTAAAGACAGGGAATTGTGGAGAGAAATGATCGTCTACGTCACGTGGCACGGCACTTAATTGAATGATTGACAGAGATAAGACAGATGAGTAAACAACAAGTTGTCTCATGGGTGATCAGAAAAAGATGGACATATGTAAGCCATGTGATGGGAAGTTAGAATAAAAGAGTACCAAAATAAGGTATCAAGTGGAGCACAAATTACCGAAGAGAAAGTGGTCGATCAGGTGAAACTGTAAAGAGGACATTGATAAGAGAAGCCAGTTTAATAGGAATAACATCCCTTAATAAGTTGAAAAACTCGCAGAAAACAGGAAAACTTGGCAAACAAATATGCGAGCCCTGTGTGACGTTTAACGGCACGAGAAAGGTGTAAGATGTAAGATTAGTTTAAGTACTGACATGATTGTTCTAGAACACATAATAGTTCTGAATTATTATAATATCGAATATATTATTTGATGTTTTACTACTTATTATGCCTGTGAAACCTGGGCACTTAACAAAACAACTGAGAAACACATAAATGCCTTTGGATGTAAATGCTACAGAAGAGTTCTCCAAATATCATGGACACAAAAAAGAACAAATATATATATATAATATATATATATATATATATATATATATATATATATATATATAATATATATATATATATACAAATACTACAAGAAGGCTGGCTAGTAAAGAAGATTAAAGAGAGAAAACTGAAATATTTTGGACACATTAAACGTCATGATAATTTAGAGAAGACCGTATTGGAAGGATACATAATGGTAAAAAGAAAAAGAGGAAGACCAAAACGAAGATGGCTGCAAGACATCGTTGACGATCTGCAAATGGATGCTGCAGCAGCAGGCCATCTTGCTCACAACCGAGAGGCCTACAGGAGTGCTGTTTGGGAGGCAAAGTTCCGCAAGGGACATGCAAATGAATGAATGACTACTTATTATAATTTTGATGGCGAAGTGTGCTCCAGTGTTGTTCTCGCATTTATTGACTATTTTAGGGAGTTCAGCACTCAGTTTGATGTTTCTCAGTTTTCTGCATGCTTTCTTTAGCTTTATTCTAATTTTTCCACAGAGTGGGTCATGGTCACTATTGCAGTCGGCTCCTGGAATGATTTGTGTTGTCAGTAATGCATTGGGGAATCGTGTGTTGATTAATATGTAGTCTATCTGGTTAAAAAATCTTTTTTTCTGGGCTGCACCACGTTGCCAGTCTTCGGGGATGTTGCTTAAACCAGGTGTTTCCTACAACCATGCTACGTATTTTTGCCCATTCCATTAATTTACTACCTCTGTCATTCTTCTCCCCGAGTTCGTAATCACCAACAATGTATGAAGTTTTTCCTTTACCACAACTGGCATTAAAATCTCCCATGACTATAGCAACTTCATGTGACACTGTGTTCAGGGCTGTCTTTATTTCACTATAAAACAACTGTACATCCTCTTCAGAACTATCAGCTGTTGGAGCGTACACTTGTATAATATTTGTGTTTACTGGTTGTCCTTCAAGTTAAGCTAGTAGGACTCGGCCCTTGATGTTTCCTGGTCAAATAATTCTCCTACTCCTGGTTCATGTTTCTCACCTCCTTAATATATTATTTGTATATTTATCAGACTTTATCTTAAATACTCATCAAATTATATTCAGAAATAACAAATTAAGGCATCTCCGAAAGCGTTTTATACAGTTTCAAAAATATTAAATCTTCTGCATTTCTCACGCATTACTAATAGCCATTATTCTGGTTTAATCTTGTTTCGAGAAAATCTACTGACTCTGCTTGTCCATCTGTTCTATCTGTCGTTGCTCTCCTATCTTTCTATTCCTCTTTTTCTCTATCTCTGTATTTTGTATCTTTTTCAAAACTGCATGCCCAGCTTATATATAGTGAGTCAGTTATCCAATAGGACACAGCCATATATATTTATATTGGTCAGCTGGTTGACTACATACTGATTGGACTATTCATGTGTGAAAATTGCGTCATAAGATTAGGAAACCCGCATCACCTGTCAGTAAGTCTGTTGCGTCAAATCCGTCTAGAGGTGTGTGGTATACCTGTAGGTGATATTTATTTACACAACGTTCGTCTGTCTGTCTCTATCCGATCTCTTGCTATCTGAGTAAATCCTCCTAGTTCGTATTATGAGTGTGTTTCCTTAATCCGCCCCATGTTATCTGCGTCCATCCTGTCTAGTATTTCTAAGTATCTACTTAATTCTACCGTAAGACTACTAATACTGTGGGGGTGTTCCTCCCTCTCCGCTTGTCAAATTTTCCATCGTTTCTTATCTACATTCTACTCATCAATAATAAGTCATAAATATAGTAAAAATATAAATAGTAATAATAATAAAAACAACATCTATAATAACAATAATATCCTAGTATACGCGACACTATGTCACAGTTCATCATCATTAAACTATTAAGTCGGAAACTCCCACACTAATCTGTCTATTTATATGTTTTTGGCTGCTCCATCTGTCTATTTACCTGTTATCCTTTGATTATTCTGTTCGCCTATTTAATTGTTGTATTTTTACAATTCCCTATACCAAACTTGTTGTCTGTATGAGAGTTTGCATATCTATTTTACTGTCTCTCGGGTAACATTAGCATTATCATTGTTTGTGTTCAATAATGTGTCTTTTCGAGAAGACGTTTATTTCTATACTTTTAGTTTGTCTTTTTCTGTTTACTTGAATATCTTGCATGTCTAATCAATCTCATCTCTCTTATTAGTTGTCTGGCCTGTCGTGTATATCTTATTTGCGTGATCAGTTTTATTCTCTTATTGTCTGATTTGTTTTGTTCATCTTCTTTGTCTTTCTATGCGTGTTATTCTTGTTTGTCTCCCAAGTCTAGTTTCTCTTCTTTGTTAGATTTGTTTTGCCTCTCTCATTTGTTTGATCAGTCTTGACTGGTGTTTATCTGATCAACTTTGTCTGGCCTGTTTATCTCATCAGTCCAGTCTAAACTGTTTATTTAAGTAAATATATCTCTCCTGTTTATCTCCTCAGTATCGCTTGTGTATACATTGTTTATCTGATCAGTCTTATATATCTTGTTTATCTATTCATTCCTGTATATCTTATTTATCTAATCATTCCTGTATATCTTGTTTATCTAATACGTGTTGTATATCTTGCTTATCTAATTAGTCTTGTATATCTTGTTTATCTAATCAGCCTTGGTATATCTTGTTTATCTGTTCAGTTTTGTATATCCCGTTTATCTAATTAATTTTGTATATCTTGTTTATCTAATTATTTTTGGATATCTTGTTTAACTTAAACAGTCTTGTAAATCGTGTTTATTTAATCGGCATTATTATGTCTTCTTTATCTCATGAGTTTTAAAAATATTATATCTGATCAGACATGTATATCCTGTTTGTCTGATCAGTTTGACTTCTTGTTTTAGTTGATCACTCTTATATATCTTTGTTATCGAGTAAGCTTTCTCACTCTTGTTTCTGTGATTAGTTATGTCTGTCTTGTTTGTGTGGCTAATCTTACTTCTCCTATGTAGATAGAGGTGTATGGTGCAGTTTTACAAAGTAAGGGAGGAAGTGAGCAAGGTGAGAAAAAAACGAATATAAAGTATGAGAATGTATAAATGAAAAACATACATCATCCGATATTTCGGCGTGAGCCTTATTCGAGGATACATACAAAACGAAATACAACATATATAACTTATCTGAAGAGTCTTGCTCCCAGTGAAGCAGAAATGTGTGTGGAAGAAGGAGGAGGAAAAAAAAACCACGCTGCCTACAGACAAAAGATTCCCGATATAGCCAATCATAGCGAAGAAGCGGAGAGAGAGGAGGAGAACAAGTGGGAGAAAGGGGTTGGGGGAAGGCAATAGAAACATAACAGCCGCTAGAGGTGTCGGGGGGGGGGGGAGGGAAAGGGGAGAGAAAAGGGGACGCGGAGAGATAATGAATGAAGAACTTAAACACCTACAGGGAGGAAATGTGGAACTGGTGAATAGGACAAGACCAATATGTTGGCAGAGAAGGAAATAGGATGGTAGTAGGTAGGGGTAGCATAGAGAAAGAAAGTAGAGTATAAAAAAGGCCAGTGGAAAAATAAAGAAGTTACAGAAAGCTGAAGACATTGTTAATTCCAGCTGGGTGGAGACAGCCAGTCTGGAAAATAAGGCGCTGCTCTAGGACCCTCCGAGATCGTACATCTACGGAACAAGAGCGGATCGCACTAACCGAAATGTCCTGTTTTCCCCTGTGGTTACCAAGGCAAAAATGTTTAGCCACAGGTGTCCAGGCCCTCTTAGAAATATCATTGAGATGCTGGCGAAATCGATCTCCTAACCGTAAGCCAGTTTCCCCTATGTACTTCAAACTGCAACGTTTGCACATTATAACATAAATGACATTTCGGAAACTCCCACACTAATCTGTCTATTTATATGTTTTTGGCTGCTCCATCTGTCTATTTACCTGTTATCCTTTGATTATTCTGTTCGCCTATTTAATTGTTGTATTTTTACAATTCCCTATACCAAACTTGTTGTCTGTATGAGAGTTTGCATATCTATTTTACTGTCTCTCGGGTAACATTAGCATTATCATTGTTTGTGTTCAATAATGTGTCTTTTCGAGAAGACGTTTATTTCTATACTTTTAGTTTGTCTTTTTCTGTTTACTTGAATATCTTGCATGTCTAATCAATCTCATCTCTCTTATTAGTTGTCTGGCCTGTCGTGTATATCTTATTTGCGTGATCAGTTTTATTCTCTTATTGTCTGATTTGTTTTGTTCATCTTCTTTGTCTTTCTATGCGTGTTATTCTTGTTTGTCTCCCAAGTCTAGTTTCTCTTCTTTGTTAGATTTGTTTTGCCTCTCTCATTTGTTTGATCAGTCTTGACTGGTGTTTATCTGATCAACTTTGTCTGGCCTGTTTATCTCATCAGTCCAGTCTAAACTGTTTATTTAAGTAAATATATCTCTCCTGTTTATCTCCTCAGTATCGCTTGTGTATACATTGTTTATCTGATCAGTCTTATATATCTTGTTTATCTATTCATTCCTGTATATCTTATTTATCTAATCATTCCTGTATATCTTGTTTATCTAATACGTGTTGTATATCTTGCTTATCTAATTAGTCTTGTATATCTTGTTTATCTAATCAGCCTTGGTATATCTTGTTTATCTGTTCAGTTTTGTATATCCCGTTTATCTAATTAATTTTGTATATCTTGTTTATCTAATTATTTTTGGATATCTTGTTTAACTTAAACAGTCTTGTAAATCGTGTTTATTTAATCGGCATTATTATGTCTTCTTTATCTCATGAGTTTTAAAAATATTATATATCTGATCAGACATGTATATCCTGTTTGTCTGATCAGTTTGACTTCTTGTTTTAGTTGATCACTCTTATATATCTTTGTTATCGAGTAAGCTTTCTCACTCTTGTTTCTGTGATTAGTTATGTCTGTCTTGTTTGTGTGGCTAATCTTACTTCTCCTATGTAGATAGAGGTGTATGGTGCAGTTTTACAAAGTAAGGGAGGAAGTGAGCAAGGTGAGAAAAAAACGAATATAAAGTATGAGAATGTATAAATGAAAAACATACATCATCCGATATTTCGGCGTGAGCCTTATTCGAGGATACATACAAAACGAAATACAACATATATAACTTATCTGAAGAGTCTTGCTCCCAGTGAAGCAGAAATGTGTGTGGAAGAAGGAGGAGGAAAAAAAAACCACGCTGCCTACAGACAAAAGATTCCCGATATAGCCAATCATAGCGAAGAAGCGGAGAGAGAGGAGGAGAACAAGTGGGAGAAAGGGGTTGGGGGAAGGCAATAGAAACATAACAGCCGCTAGAGGTGTCGGGGGGGGGGGGAGGGAAAGGGGAGAGAAAAGGGGACGCGGAGAGATAATGAATGAAGAACTTAAACACCTACAGGGAGGAAATGTGGAACTGGTGAATAGGACAAGACCAATATGTTGGCAGAGAAGGAAATAGGATGGTAGTAGGTAGGGGTAGCATAGAGAAAGAAAGTAGAGTATAAAAAAGGCCAGTGGAAAAATAAAGAAGTTACAGAAAGCTGAAGACATTGTTAATTCCAGCTGGGTGGAGACAGCCAGTCTGGAAAATAAGGCGCTGCTCTAGGACCCTCCGAGATCGTACATCTACGGAACAAGAGCGGATCGCACTAACCGAAATGTCCTGTTTTCCCCTGTGGTTACCAAGGCAAAAATGTTTAGCCACAGGTGTCCAGGCCCTCTTAGAAATATCATTGAGATGCTGGCGAAATCGATCTCCTAACCGTAAGCCAGTTTCCCCTATGTACTTCAAACTGCAACGTTTGCACATTATAACATAAATGACATTTCGTGAAGTACATAGGGGAAACTGGCTTACGGTTAGGAGATCGATTTCGCCAGCATCTCAATGATATTTCTAAGACGGCCTGGACACCTGTGGCTAAACATTGTTGCCTTGGCAACCACAGGGGAAAATAGGACATTTCGGTTAGTGCGATCCGCTCTTGTTCCGCAGATGTACGATCTCGGAGGGTCCTAGAACAGCGCCTTATTTTCCAGACTGTCTGTCTCCACCCAGCTGGAATTAACAACGTCTTCAGCTTTCTGTAACTTCTTTATTTTTCCACTGGCCTTTTTTATACTCTACTTTCTTTCTCTATGCTACCCCTACCTACTACCATCCTATTTCCTTCTCTGCCAACATATTGGTCTTGTCCTATTCACCAGTTCCACATTTCCTCCCTGTAGGTGTTTAAGTTCTTCATTCATTATCTCTCCGCGTCCCCTTTTCTCTCCCCTTTCCCTCCCCCCCCCCCGACACCTCTAGCGGCTGTTATGTTTCTATTGCCTTCCCCCAACCCCTTTCTCCCACTTGTTCTCCTCCTCTCTCTCCGCTTCTTCGCTATGATTGGCTATATCGGGAATCTTTTGTCTGTAGGCAGCGTGGTTTTTTTTTCCTCCTCCTTCTTCCACACACATTTCTGCTTCACTGGGAGCAAGACTCTTCAGATAAGATATATATGTTGTATTTCGTTTTGTATGTATCCTCGAATAAGGCTCACGCCGAAATATCGGATGTTGTATGTTTTTCATTTATACATTCTCATACTTTATATTCGTTTTTTTCTCACCTTGCTCACTTCCTCCCTCACTTTGTAAAACTGCACCATACACCTCTATCTACCTTATTTATATTAACCAGTTTTACTGCAGTCGCCATCCCTTTTATCTGTTACTTATCCTAGCAATGTCTGTCTTGTTTGTCTGGCTAGTGTTACTTCTCCTAGCAAAGTCAGTCTTCTTTGTCTGGTTATTCTTACTTCTCCCAACAGTGTCTCCTTTTCCTGTCATAATCATGCATCTTCAGAATGCTTGAATTACGTCTGAGACAGAGAAAGACAGACAGAGAGAGACAAAGAGAGTCATAGAGAGGAACAGAGAGAGAGGCAGAGCGAGACAGAGAGAAACAGAGAGAGAGAAACACAGAGATAGACACAGAGAGACAGAGATATTAGTGAGAGAGGTGCGGATAATGTCGTTTTCATTATCTGCCGAAGTGACAGTCTCTTTTTCCTTCACATTAAAATTGAAATTGAATTCGTGAATGGACACCTTTTTTAGTGAGCCTGAATGAATAGCTTAATGTAATTCATTGTCTTATCAGAAGAGTGGACATTCATATTTTCTCATTTAATCTAAATCTTTGATGATTATAATAAGATAAGTCTCTGATTTCTCTCGTATATGATCACACTTAAATTGTCCATTATCTTCTGTCCCAGCCGTTCAACGTCTTTTTTTCCGGGTGTTTTCAAGTTTCCGTTAGTTGAATTTTGGCAGTCTTCATCTTTCATTCATCATTCATTAGTAAGTTCTTTGTAGAACTTTACCTTATTAACATCTGTCGTGAAGGCCTCTTAGTTGTGAGCAACATACCCTGTTGCTGATGCAACCATTCGCAAATTATCATCTACGTCTTGTTGCCCATCTTCGACTTGGTCTTCCTTTCTTTCATTTTCCCATTATGTACCTTTTCACAACTGTCTTCAATAAACTCTCATGACGTTAAATATATCCAAAATGCTGAAGTTTTCTTTATTTAATCTTCTTTATTAACCAGCCTTCTTCAATATTAAATTCTCGTAGTATGGATGTATATGTTCTTCTCTGTGTCTTTGATATGTGAATGACTCTTCTGTAGGATTTACGTTCAAAGGTATTTACGTGTTTCTCAGCTGTTTTGTTAAGTGTAAGAGTCTTATGGACATATATTGCGATGGGAGAAGTGCATGTCCTTAAAATCTAATTTTGTAGTTCTATCTGTCCCTCTCCACAGCTTCTTTAGTTTATTTAGCTTCTGATCAGTGATATATGTCCTTTTAATCTCCTCTTTATCATACAGTTGTTAAACTATCATACTAATATATAATATAATGATAGTACAGTTATATGTGTTTTGGGGATGTTAAAACTTCTGGTAAAAGTGTCAAGAAGTTCATTCAGTTGTTCTGTTCTCTTTCTTTCAGAATGTCCCGTGGAAAAGTACGGAGATAACTGCAGTCTCTCCGGCCCGCCGATGTGTAAAGACCAACGTTGTGACAATGAAAATGGTAGTTGTCTGTTGTGTACAGGGGCTCGCATTGGCTCAGCATGTGAAGGTACTTGTCATATCATACTGTGACAGGCTAATGTGACTTACTATGACCAAGCAAAATGCTGATATCATCTGAAGAAATAAACACAATGTAACATTCATAATGGACGTTACAATTTCCTGTAAAATACACACATAACAGGAACATGTTCGAATATCTCACAGCTGTTCATGGTAGAACACACGCATCTCATGGAAGTCAGAGAAAACAACAATTTAGTAGTGAAGCAAAATGATGATGATGAAAGTCCTTGATGATGGATGAAGTATCAAATCATTCATCTGAAACTGCTGGTTGAAGTACGTAGCACACAAATTACCCTGACAACAGTAACACTCACCAGTGTGGTTCCACCATAACATAAAAATCTCTGACGATGATAGTCTCCCACTTTGGAACACTTACACCATAACTAGAAGAAAACAGGACTGCTCTCCTACGACATTGGACACAGAATCTACTAATTAGTTAGGGTTCAAAATCAATTCCCCACCCACCCCGCCAAAACTAAAAACTCCCAACAATTCCCGTGGTACGGTGAAACACTCATAACACGTAAACGTTTTTAACTCAAGGTTCTGCACGGTTAATTATTGGGAATATCACCCCCATAAGTTTAACTACTACAAAAATTGGAGTAAACTTTTATAGCAGTAAGGCAGGGGGACATCCCCTGAAAATCCATATTCTGTTGCAACCATCATCATCGTCATCGTGAGTATCAAGTTCAGTTAACGGATCGTATTATCACAATAACATCGCTTATAGCAATTTCAGAGATTTTATAGGTTCGCCTAATTTTATACGAAATAGCCTTTTTTATCATAATTATCATCATTATTGTCATGATCGTATTCATCATCATCATCATCGTCATCATCATCATCATCATCAGGCGTTTTGCAAAAAACGCATAGCTGATTCGAAATTGTATTTAATGTTAATGTCACGCTTTTCATTTTCGTGAAATCTGATTTAATTTACAAGTTATGAAGCGAATTTAGCACGTAAATATATTGGTAACAATTACAACTTTTCTTAAGTGAAATTTCTATAAATTTTGTCCATTAAATGAGCCAATTGTCTAATAAAATGTTCGCACTTATTAGAATTAGAAAAGTTGTTTGTCTGAGATATAACTGAATAAGAATGTCAAAGTTTAAAGATAGTTACAAGTTTTATTATTTTTATATTCTCAAATGTTAGATTGTCTCGAAAATTACTATGGCAAGAATTGCTATTCACCGTGTTCTGAGTATTGTTTAAACAGAAGCTGTGACTACACGTCCGGAAAGTGTTCTCAGTGTATGGAAAGCTATAGTGGATATAAATTTTTACAAGGTACTGTTTTGAACTCAAAGAAATGAACCGACGTGTCATTTTTTTTCGTTTTCTACTGTGAGAATAAAAAGAAAGTAGATAAACCTAAAACAAATGATGACAAAGCAGGAAGGTGTGAGAGAAAGTACAATGGCAGGGTGAATCAATATTTTACTTTATTCTCTGAGTTTGTTAGAATATCAGGCCGTAGTAAACAATCTCTTCCGTATTACAACTGTCTCATTTTCTGCCGTTTCAGTATCTGACAATTACTGTTATTTCTCTGTATTCTAGTGACCTTATATCTGACCATTACTCTTATTTCTCTTGGTTCAATATCTATCTAATCATTACTGCATTCCCTGTTTCTGGGGAACCAAAATTTGACAGTACTGATAATCCTCTTTCTGGAATCCCAATATCTAATGACTAGTTTTCCTCCTCTTTCTCAGACCAGATACATGACCATTACTGTTATTCGTCTTAGCACTGTCTGTGCATTCGACACTTTCTGCAATTATTCTTTCTGTGCTTCAAATTATGACATAAATGTTATTCTTCTTCTTGTGGCGAAGTATATGATATAACTGTTATTCTTCTTCTTTTGGCAAAGTATATGACATAACTGTCATTGTTCTTATTTTGGCAAAGTATATGACATAACTGTTTTTCTTCTTTCTTCTGCCCATTATATGATATAATTATTATTATTCTTCTCTTTGACTCAATAAATGAAAATTCTGTTATTTGTCTTTCTTCTGGCACATAATATGACCATATCTGTTTTTTCTGTCTTCCCTGTGTATGACATAATTGTCACTCTCGTCGTTTGGTTCAATATAAGATCACGCAACCTAAAATCTGATCTATACGTTTTATCATCTTTCTGCTGACTCTTATTTAAAAATTTAAGTTGTCCGTCTTTCTTCCCGTCCAATATCTGACCATTGTCATCGTCCTCTTTTCTATGGAATCATTATGTGACCATTTAGACATATTTTCCGTTATATCAATACATAGTCATTTACGTGTATCCTTTGTTCTACTAAATCAGTATCTGACCTTTAAACTCCTTTCTAATCGGGTTAGTACAACTAATATTCTTCTCTCCCTTCCGGTTAATACCACATGAGGCGATAACTGTTGTCTCTCTTTTTACACTAGAGCGTACAACGACATTTTCATCTATTACGTCACAAAAGTTAAGGGCCACCCCTTTATTTACAATGAGTTTTTATATCAGCTAAAATATTTGATACGATAAACAACAATTTCGTTGAAACTTGTTTAATGTCATCCGCATCCAGTCTTCTATCCGCCTGTGGTATTAAAAAGTACTCACTGGTTATCACAGTAGGTGTAAAAATCACGTACAGTAACGTTCTGTTAACGGTAAATGTAGGGTAGGATTCACTCGTTCCGCCAGCGCATTCATTTCATTCATTCATTTGCATGTCCCTTGTGGATCTTTGCCTCCCTAACAGCACTTATGTAGGCCTCTCTGTTGTGAGCAAGATGGCCTGCTGCTGATGCATCCATTTGCAGATCATCAACGATGTCTTGCAGCCATCTTCGCCTTGGTCTTCCTCTCTTTCTTTTTCCCATTATATACCCTTCCAAGACGGTTTTCCCTAGATTATCATGACGTTTAATGTGTCCAAAATATTTATGTTTTCTGTCTTTAATCCTATTTACTAGCCAGCCTTCTTCAATATTACGTTCTTGTAGTATAGATATATTTGTTCTTTTTGTGTCCATGATATTTGAAGTACTATTCTGTAGCACTTACATTCAACGGCATTTATGTGTTTCTCAGCTGTTTTGTTAAGTGTCCAGGTCTCACAGGCACACGTTGCGATGGGAAATATGCATGCCCTTAAAAATCTTAAATCCGCCAACTCATGCAGGTAAAAAACTCTTGTCGATTCATGATGCAAGCTTTCAATAGGGACTATTGCGAATAGGTGTCACTTTTCATTCATTATAAACTTTGTGATAAAAAGACGGTTGCCAGTTGCCCCCTAGAACTTGTTCTGGCTATCTGAGAATTGGGAACTCGCTAGTCAGGTTGGAAGACGTTTGGGAGTGTCACATTCTACATACAAAGGCTTTCGAGGAGATTTAGAGCCACCGTTCAGGACGTCTGCATTGTACGAGCCGGTAAGATCACAGATATCTCTCGTTGTCTGCCCTTCGACGCTGTACCAGACTACAACGCCACCTGATGATTATTGCAAACATTAACAGTGACAGGGTGACAGTTTACAGACCCTTACGTCTATTCTAACTTACTTCACGAAGACCAGCAGTCAGAATCTCTCCCACTCCAGCTCACAGCAGAGAAACCTTGTGGACTCCATGCTTCGAAGATGTATCGAATGCCTGGCCACAAACGGTGTTTACACCAGATTTTGACAGACCAACTGTAACAGTATTTATCTTGTGACTTTTATGATGATGGGTGAGTGATTTCTCGGGCTTATAACTTTTATATGTATTATCACATCGGCACAAGAGTTGTATGAATTCCTTGCATTTTAAATGAGGTTAATTCTGATAATATTTGTTCTGATGTTGGCTTCATATTATTTTTAGAGAAGTGTTTTAGAAAGTAGCTCTAAACCTTTGAATAGAAGTATATAACACTCGACAACAGTCTTCCAAGTAGAAGATTTTCTGTTAGTTTTCCCGCACTAAGTAGCTGCCTAAAATTTGTCTCTGGCTATTATTTCTTCTTTTTGTTTTCTTTCTGCTAACTTTCATATGCGAAGAAGAAAATATTAATTAAGGTTGGTGTTCTATGTGCCAAACTCTATCTCCTTTTTTTTCAAGAGTTTTGTATCTCTAAGTTTCTACAGTTTCATTTTGTGCCTATCCAATTTATATTTTTTGTTTACTGACTGTATCCACCAGATGAATGAAAGTTTATTTAAAGCATGCTCCACAAGATGACGGAAAGTTTATTTAAAGCATGTTCCACCAGATGACGGAAAGTTTATTTAAAGCATGTTCCACCAGATGACGGAAAGTTTATTTAAAGCATGCTCCACCAGATGAATGAAAGTTTATTTAAAGCATGTTCCACCAGATCACGGAAAGTTTATTTAAAGTATGTTCCACCAGATGAATGAAAGTTTATTTAAAGCATGTTCCACCAGATGACGGAAAGTTTATTTAAAGCATGTTCCACTAGATGAATGAAAGTTTATTTAAAGCATGTTCCACCAGATGATGGAAAGTTTGTTTAAAGCATGCTCCACTAGATGATGAAATGTTTATTTAAAGCATGCTCGACTAGACAAAGGAAAGTTTATTTAAAGCATGCTCCACTAGATGATGAAAAGTTTATTTAAAGCATGCTCGACTAGACGAATGAAAGTTTATTTAAAGCATGATCCACTAGATGATGAAAAGTTTATTTAAAGCATGCTCCACTAGAATACCGAAAGTTTATTTAAAGCATGTTCGACTAGATGAAGGAAAGTTTATTTAAAGCATGCTCCACCAGATAAAGGAGAGTTTATTTGTAGCATGCTCTTATTTTTACTCACTATCTTGATAATCTCAAACCTCTATGTTTATATGCCCATACTGGGATAATGCCTAAACCGGCTCAACGCAGGGGTAGAAGTCACTAGTGGCGAGGATTTGTCCTCCTGGACAAAAGCTCCATCCTGGTCACAACTAGGAAGGGTAGCGGCCACGACCGCAAAATGCTGAAGTCGGAGACACTGGACCAGGGAAGTCTAGATAGGCAACCACCTCTCACCCGGCGGGGATGTTTGCTTATCCTAATCACGCTGAGGTTTTCCGGTGAGAAAGTCCAACCCTGGACTGGATGGGCAACCACCTCTCACACGGCGGTGATACACGGGTATCTCAAAACACGTCGAGGTTTTCCGGTGAGAAAGTCCAACTCTGGCCTAGGTGGGCTACCGCCTCTCACCCAGCGGGGATGCACTGATATCCTAAACACGTCGAGGTCTTCCGGTGAGAAAGTCCAACCCTCGACTAAACTGGTGCAATGAAAACCACGGTGTCACGCAATCCCGCTTCCGAGACCCACCAAGAATACAGGCTAAAGCACTGTGACACTCTGAATCTCTTGTGGTCCTTTCGTGGATCTCGTGTGGTCTATTTTTGGACCACACAGGGGACCACGGGACCTAACGAGGACCACAGGTATGAATTCAATAGGTTCACAGTGCGGTTTTTGGTGGTAGAAGTGAACGAAGAAGAAGTAGAAGAAGATATGCTTTTATATTGCTTGATCTTAAAGGCCAAAAACCAAAAACAGAGTTTGAGTACATGTTATTTCTTCCACTTGCAATTTTGCTTGTGATCTGCTGCGCTGGTCTGTGTCCCTTGTTGTGTAAGCGAAAACGTGTGAAATCAGACAATGAAGAGGGCTGATCACCTTAAGGGAAGCGGATACGCAGATGGTAAGTACAGCACCAGGACTTTATATCTCGACTGAAGTAAACGTTATCTTCCCTTGTAAAATGTACTATGTTCACTTAATCGAGGCTTCCTATTTATTTGATTTGAAAAATGTGTCTTAGAAAATAAATATAGAAAGAGCATGCAACATTATCAGTACGAAGACAAAAATATGCCACAGTGAGGTTGTTACATCTTTTCGTCGTCTATATGTATCTCTGTATCGCGTTCCTAGTATTTTGTTTTTCCCCTCTCTGTAAAAGGTCAGAATACACTGTTATACGGTTTAATATGGCTAATATATTCTATGTTTCTATTTAATTGCTCTTCTACTATATATGTTTTTTTCTCTGTGCGGTATTTCTCTATCGTTTCAATATTCATATTCTGACTATTCTTTCAATATTCATAGTTAATCTAGAAAGTTTTGACATTGGGCACAGCTTCACTCTTTCCCACCAGTCAGGGCTAAAGTTTTTCCAGCATAACGTGTGATTGTGTGTAGCTGTGTTTTTAAAATGGCTCTAGGCAATAATGGATGTTGGATCCCTAGAATAAAGCTTGGATGTGGATTAATTCTGAGTAGTCAATGATATAAATCTTGCAGCACAGAGTAGACTAGTGTTACTTTTAGAAGTGAAGTATTGGGCAAACTTGCAGGTTGAGAAGACTGAAACCTAAATAGAAAGATGTCAGAATTAATGAAGAAGATGAAAATCTAGAAATTAAGGTTTTCTATATTAGCAACATGTTTGTCATAGCTCTTATCAGTAATAATGTGAATTCCGTGCAAGACAAAATAGATAGCCTGTCTTCAGTGGCTAGCAAAATACGACTTAAAATTAACAAGGACAAAACAAAAATTAAGGAAAATTCCCATTAATCAAAATGGAAAAATATATATAGAAAGGACATATATTTAAGAAGTCAATCGATTAGCATACCTTGGCAGCTACATAGACCAGGATGGTGACACTAGAAAGGAAGTTAGAATTAGATTTGCAAAAGCAGCATCAATCTTCAAGAATCTTGAGAACATAAGGAATTCAAAAGTTATAAGCACAAAAACCAAGTTAAAACTATTCATTTCAAATGTAATATCCACCCTCATTTATGCATGTGAAAGCTGGAAAACACCTAAATAAATTAGACTCTTTTGAAAACAAATGCCTAAGGAAAATATTCGGCATCAAGTGGAATGAATTAAGAACAATGCAGAGATAAGACAGATGACTAAACAACAACCAGTCTCATGGATGATCAGGAAAAGGAGATGGACATATGTTGGTCACTTGATAAGAAGAAATGATTAGAGAATCCCAAAACAAGCTATCAAGTGGAACACAACAGGCCAAAGAAAAAGAGGTAGACCGCGTGAAAATCTGAAGAGGACATTGTTAAGAGAGGCCAAATTAACAGCCATAAAATCCTTTGATGAGGTTGAAAGACTCGCTGAAGACAGGAAAATTTGGCGAACTACTTTGCAAGCCATATGTGACATTTAACAGTACTGGAAGGATATAAGTTATAAGATAAGATATTAGCAACAAAAGCACAAATATCCGTGAAACACTAATAATTAGTGTGTAAGTATATGAAGCTACGTATACAACTATACACGAAACCATTGAGTAAAGATGTATAATAAAAGAAATGTAAAAACTTTAAGAAAAAAGTACAAACAGCTTTAAATAATTTTACAAGCACACAACTGTGACGTTTCGGTTGCACTTAATCAAAGAAAAACATTATAGGACAAAGAATTAGTTCACATGAATGCTTTACAACAAACATGAGTGGATAAAACAAAAGAATGATAAATCTAGTGGATGAATGATCATGTACAAAATGTGCCATTCATTCATTCATTAATTCTTTCATTCATTCATCAAGAAAACGAAACGCTATTACTATTGTAACACTACATACAGATGCGTCACTCATACAGAAGATTAATGGATGCACACAGTGTACTCAACTGCTGCCATAACCCACAGTGCAGCTTTGGAGAAAAATCACTATGCTGGTAACATCACTCTCTAGCTGTGAGAAGGTCAAGGGAATTGTAGACAAACACCACATTTTGTCTTAAGAGCACGGAATTTATGAAAGAAAATATGAGTGACTTATATGTAAACTAGAAATATATAAATATTTTGCTTGTACAGCCCAAGGAAAGCAGAAACACTAATACCATGTTCCATTTTAATGAACTGGGACTGATCATGAAATATAAACTATGTGTTTATGAGCTATATGGATAGGGCGAGGAAAATTTCTTATGTCTCATGTTTGTCTCAAAAACATAGAACAGATTAAGGAAAACATGGCCAGTGTTAGAATATCCCCTATATTCTTCAGTGTTAGGGCAGAAGATTATCGTCACAAATACCTTACCTGACATATAAAACCTGCATTAATCATCTGATACCGACTTTTCTAGCATCCAAAACAGCCAGTCTGTCAAGGTTTACTATCAAGGCAGTCTCCGTCGCTGGTACAAGATGTAGGGATAGGGGAGGAGTATTTGCACGTACAGGTCCTCCTGAACAAACTTAACGATAGAGTCATTATTTAGCTTGTTCATCATCCTGAGTTTGTTAGAGCAAGTTCGGATTTGAACAATAATAGTAAAAACGTAAGCGACATGACGACTTCTGTCTGGTATAACTATTGGTATGTTATACCAAGAGATTATGTTGCTATAGAGTTTATTTAGTTAATGTTAATTTAGCAGCTGTTGCTGGCACGAATGCTTCAGGACAAAGAAAGAATGTACCCTCTATCAAGAGATTATGATGACAGGCATATACGAAACTGACGATACTGACTGCCAGTGTTATGATTTCTTCACATAGGAAGAGGAGCTTCAAAGGGTATTAATTTATTGATTGATTGATTGACTGATCTTTATTTCCACAGTTATAAGAATTGGGCACCCAGCTCCGTCTGACATTCTGCCATTTATCATCTGTCTTCCAAACATTCAACAATTATGATGGTCATATACTAAACATAATTAACATTGACAGCACTGAATAAAACACATTAATTATATATATATATATATATATATATATATATATATATAACAGGAAGGATATAAGATATATATATATATATATAATATATATATATATATATATATATAAAGTAAAAACGTAGGACAAGCTTTATTACTTAACTATTACAAAGTTGTGACGTTTCGGCGTGAGCCTTAATGATACAAAAACATACAGGACGAATAAATAGAGAGAGGAGATAAAGTATAGATTCATATGAAAGTTATTTTTTAAAAAAATTAATAATGAATTGAGTGAGTACTTAGCTGTAACTGTAAGAAGATGTGGTTTGTCCGAAGCTATGTGTCAGAAATGAGCATCGTATGGCTTAGAGACTGTTTAAATGGAGACCTATTACGTGTGGTCGGTGGGTCGTAACTAGGGGTGGTGGGTGGGGAAACAGTGGAGAGGAGAGTTAGTGGTACAATGTTAACCTACGCAGGAGAAGGATGAAATAGATGATTATAGTTATGGTAGAGTGGTTGTAATGTGATGCTGCGAGCAGATTCTGAACCATGTGTAAAAAGTGGGAAGGATGTGGAGCTTAGTGGAGAAGGATTATAATTGTTGAAGAGGAGAATATTAGGTGTAACTGAATAGCGAGTTTAAACCGTGTGGTTCCAGCTTCACGTAATCCTGAATGTAGCGGTTCTCAAGCGCTAGGCGGCGTGAGTCATAAGCGTGACAGTTGTTTGGTGGCTTTTACCAGAAAATCAGATTTGCCTGCGTGGTAGGGACAACTGAAATGATTTGTGACTGGTTTCGAAGCATGCTGGGTGACATCGTACAATAGTATGAAATAAGGCATTTATCTTCCACTCTTATCTATGCAGTCAGTACCGACTGATACTAATACGTATCTGCCAAACTACTTTTCAGAAGAAATGAAATAAAATAATCAGTTAATCGCCCAACTTTCACTCTGCTCCAGACATTCTACAGTTGCGCACGTACTAAACATAGTTAATATTGAGAACACTGAAGAAATACAATACAATGAAATAAGA
>CM019713.1:79736246-79774418 GCA_009760885.1 Achatina immaculata | reverse complement strand
TTCTAAAAAGTAAATTCCCATGAACATCAATTTGTGATTTGTGTAGACTTGACTATGGTTATTTTTCTTCTTGGTCAACCAAGTGGCTACACAAAGTACCATTTCTTTTTATGCCTTTGAGAAAGTGGAGCCAAACATGAACACTGGGCAAGAAGATTGGCCTTCGAGAGAATATATGGTAGTTGAAGGACGAAATGTAATCAAGGAATCTTTTATGGCACGAGATAGATTCATACTGCCAACACTACATATAAAGCTAGGTCTGATGAAACAATTTGTAAAGGCTTTGAATAAAGACGGTTCGTGCATTGAATACATAATGCATAGGTTCTTGCACTTACCATGGAGAAACTGAAGGTAGGAATTTTCGATGGTTCACAGATCAGAAAACTTAAAAATGATCCATATTTCATAGCATCAGTGAATTAAATTGAATCATTTGAAAACCTTTCTTGGCAGACAACTACACACAATTAGTATAGGATATACTCTTTCATTTTAGCCGACTTGGCTGTAACATGAGTGTTAAAATCCATTTTCGCCACAGTCACTTATATCTCTTTCCAGAGAGCCTTGATGACTTAAGCGAAGAACAAGATGAAATATTTCATCAAGACATAAAAACAATGGAAGCAATGAAGATAGGACGCACACACGATGGCAGACTACTATTGAAATTTAATGCGGGACTGTCCTGGTAGATGCCACTGTCGGAAATCTTACAAAAGGAGTTTCTTCTGTGTGGAATGTTAGTTTAGGGTCCGGCATAAAGCAAAAATGGATTTTAAAAATGGAAAATAAAACAGTGAAATGAAACTCACAAAAGTGTAGTTTTATTGTTACTGACAATCATATTTAGGTTGTGAAAATTACGCCGCTTAGATAACCGCCATTACATTTGATATATTCATACAGGCGTCTGTGGACAATTCCTGCATAACATCATTTAACATGCTCAAAGGGATATTTTTAATGCAGAGTCGGATTCAGTCTATTAGGTCTGCAATAGATTGTGGTCTACTAGCATACACCGTGTTCTTCAGATACTCCCACAGAAAGAAGTCTACGGCCGATAAATCCGGTGACCTTGCCGGCCAATGAATATCAGCAATCTAGAACTAAGACAACTGAGAAACGCTTGTCGCAGCATGGCCATGGATTCATGGGGTGTATGGGCAGCTACTCTATCTTGTTTAAACTATTAGTGGCTTTGGCCATGTCTGGAATGAAGTATTCAGTTAGCATCTGCACATAAAGATCACTATTAACAGTAATAGGATACCAGGTGTCTGCTGAGTTGTTGGACGACCAATAGACTTGTTATTAAGGTAATTAGCGGTTTCCTTAAGTTTTTTGCCCCACCTCAAAATTGTTTTCTCCTCCGATCGGAAGAATTATCAAGGGGAAGCAACTCAAAATGGCGACGAAACTTTATTTCGTATAGTAATAGACGAATCTCCATTTTAAAATAAGTTTCAACAGTGAATGAGCAATATTGTGTTTGCTAAGAAGCCATTGTTAAAAATGATCGTTTGTCTGCTTCAACTCTGACGTCATGTTTTGTTTTTTTTTACACGTATTCAGTTTCTGTGCACTACGTCAGTTAAATCTAGCTATGCTTTATGCCGGATCATGTAAATAAGCTTGTGCTTTTGGTGTGAAATAAACAAAATTTCATGTAGTACACTTTTCCTTTAATTTTTAATTTTTCTTCATGATTAAAAGATATTACTTTAAACACTACATTAAATTATCCTGATTTTTTATGGGCGAGCAAAGTAAAGAGTAGACTATGGCGCATGTTCTGTTACTCATATTAAATTTGTTGACGAAATTTGGTAACTGCAGACTTAGCGTGATGTTTACATCAACGTTTTTCTGTAGCGCTGTTCACTGATTGCTTGGACTTCTGAATATCTGTGACTGTCAGTCATTCATGTTACCTTCAGTTTGTTGTTGTGTGAACTGTGGAGTTTTCTTTAACTGGGTTCAATACTGCTACTAAGTGCTTAACGAAGTAACGTTTTGCTGTCATGTATTTGCTACTTCTGTTGCTGTATCATCTACAATTAATCAGTCTGTGCCCTCACTGTACAAAGCACACTCTGCTTTACTTGGTGCCGTACAAGGCACAGAAAGATACTGCTTCATTATATCTGAAACAGAACTTCACGTTGATCTTCAAGATCCTTCATTGTGCAAGTTGTCAAAAATTATCAAGTGCACTACAAGAACGTTCATTTTACCGTATGTAGATTTGTGATTAATAGTCTTGGCGTTATGCGGCTGTTATAAGAATAAAGGTCAAGGTCACTGTTGCACATGAAAGCAGTAGCTAGCTCGAAGCCTCATTTTCTTACTGTGTCATGATAAAAGTCCGGTTTCTTTTTGGACAGGCCTTGTATGTGGGTGAGGGGATGAGATGATGGAAAGTAGGGGTTAGCTAAGAAATCTGACACTGCAGTTTTTTAGGGTCCATATTTTATGTGTGCGGTTATTGTAAGGTTTTAAAAACATCATCAGTTTCTTTGTAATGTGTCGTTAATATCATCATACTGTGACCATGTGATTTTTTTTTAAGTTCTGGAACAATATTCTTCAAAACCAATCTTACTTTCTTCTATCATTTAAAAAATATTTTCAGGCCGTAACGTGGCAATCAAACAAGAGGCAAGTCAGTCCAGCAATCTCACAAGTGATATATATAAAGGGCTGGCGTCCCGAGCAGTGGATGGAAACACCAATAACGATTACGATAACTCTTTGTCGTGCTCTACTACTAGTATCGAAAAGGACGGGCCAGAGTGGTACCTAGAGTTTAATAGACCGCAGATTCTCTTCAGAATTGTCATCTACAACAGAGGAGGAGGTAGTGTAAGACTTTATGCCAAGAACATATCGTGGATTTCTTGTCGTCCCGTGGTACTATCTTGTCATATAATTGTCGCTTCGTTGTATAATTACTGACTGGAACACAGGTCTACATTCAGATTTTTAACACGTAATGTTGATAATCTGTATTTATTATGTTCACTTTTATAAATGCAGTACATTTGTCTTTCTTTATTTCATTTCTATTTTTTTAATGAGTGGCGTAGTGGTTAGACGCTCGATATAGTAATCCGGTGGTACCTGGCTCAGCTCCCAGGAAATGGGATTTTTTTTCTCATATACACTACATGGGCCGTGGGATCCACACATAGGCCGGGGGATCCACACATAAGCCGGGGGATCCACACATGGGCCTTGGGATCCACAAATGGGCCGGGGGATCTACACAACCTTTAAAAATTAATACCAGAGAGAAATGTGGGAAAGTAAATGCGGCCGGACGTTCACAGTTCAGGCTCCGGCTTCACAGCATTCAGAATAAACTGACATATAGCTGGCCACATGCTGCAGTATCCAACCAAGATTATGTTTGCTAATAGCTCCTCACAAATGTTGGTTGTTTACGATGTGTTGTCTGCCACAGAGTTAGGATTTCCTGCCATCGCCTTTAATTTGTCCTAGCTCCAGCAGTCTTTTCACAACTACATTCTTCTTCCATTATTAGTATTCACACAGCATCTCCAATACAGACTTAGCACTCTCCCGCTCATCCATTGTCAGTCTGCCATTTATTTTAGCGTGTCCAGCAAGTCTATCTGCCACATCATTGCCATGTACTCCCGCATGCTTTGGATAATAAAGCCACGTTAAACTAGTCACAGTTGGCTGGCTTAACAGATGAACCCATTTCTTCGAAGGAAACTCTTCTCAGTCTTACGAAGCATACTCTGTGAATCCGTGACAATGACACCAGTAACCACATCATGAGCAACTAACCATTCCAGTGCCGTCGACACAGCCCCAGTTTCCATTCGTGTGCTTGAAGTAGTGACTTCAAAGTCTCCTGAACCATGTGCTAGTAGACTTCCATTTCGGTAGACAACAAAATCCCAACCATTTCTTCTGTTCTGAATCACTGAGCCATCTGTTTATATTGCCGTGTCTGAAGACCCACAATGATGCTGAGTGAGATATTGAACCCAAAGTTCAGCTGCTCCTTGTGCCCAGTCTCGACATTCACGGCCCTTCTGTATAATAATCTTTGTTAACTGAGGTTGGACGTGTACCCGTATCCAGTCATCACCTTTAAGCACTTCATCAAGACTGCACTTTGATTTTATTGTATTCTCCGCTTCAGCCATCCAGGGTCTGTCTTATTTGATTGATACAACATTTATGTATTGTTTGGCTCACATTTACATCAATTAAGACATATTTGCATGAACACCTGTTGGCAAATTTACAATAACCTTAACTATTAATTTTTGTTTAGTTTTTAAGAAACGACTTCGAGGATTCTCACTGAAAACATTTACTGGAGATCACACTGAAACCAACTACTTCAAAGATACAAGCGAGACTGCACCTCTTATGTACGAGATTAATCTGCCTTCTAGGGTTCCTGTCACTTCACTGATGATTAAAGGAGGAACTATTGTACCTGTGTCAGACCGATTACTTACACTGTGTGAGGTAGAAACATATGGAGGTATGCTTAACTGTTTTTGTTTGGGAAACATATGGAAGTAGGCTTAGCTGGTTCTATTTGTGGGAAGCGTATGGAGGCAGGTTTATCTGATTCTACTGGGGAAACATATGATGAGCGATCTAAGTATTTCTGCTTTGAAAAATATATAAAGGTAGGTTTAAAAATAAAGCTGCAGGTGAAGATGAAATAACACCGGAAATGTGAAAAGCTATCAATAATGACAACATGAGACAACTACAGAGAATGTTTAATAAAATTTGGAAAGAAGAAAAGATACCTTGTAGATGTAGAAAGGAATTGTTGTTGAAATATCAAAAATGGCAATCTTAAATTTAAACAGATTCCTTTGATAAGACGAGCATTCAGTGATATAATTTGATGAATTAACTTGGTAGAAAGTATAAACGTGAGACTAGAACGTATAAATGAAGAACACACAACATCCAATATTTGGGGTGTTAGAATACTTGTGATGAACTCACTTGGCAGAAAGCTTGAAAGTAAAAATAGAACGTATAAATGAAGAACACACAGCATCCAATATTTCAGCAAATAACATTTGTGATGAACTTATTTGGCATTGTTCTTGAGAAGCAGAATTTTGATACGTTTGTGGTTGTGTGTTGTCTGAGCATGATCTTTGTCACTGATAAGATTTACCGCTCCCTTTCAAAGCGTTTTTGACACAGCAATCATCTTAGATTGTAGAGCAATAATCTAAATGTGTTTGTATATGTCACATGTGGTATGTTTTTGTGGTATGTGTGCCAGGTCACGTTATCTCATAACCTGTAGTATTTCAGGTTTTATCAATGGTGGCTTCGTCTGATGTTTTACTCTTACATCTTTTATAGAACATGCTTGTCAAATATTACTCTGAAGATCTTTAGCCAATATTCTTTTGCCTTATCTTGGGCAATTAGATGGTACATGTATTGAAGAGAAGATGGCTGCAAATCATATAAGAATAATTCAAGGTTAAATATTTTAAACCTTCTAAATTTCACATTGGTATGAATGTGTTTTGGAAATTTGCACCTCTTTCGTGTTCACATACACCAGACTTGGTGATTGATCACTTAACAAAATGTGTGGGATCGTACATTCATTTTATGGTTGGGATATATATATATATATATATATATATATATATATATATATATATATTCTATCTAAGTGGATGATACGTTCATTACTGTAGAAGGTTTTGTGAGAATTTGGGAAAAATTGTAGGATAATATATAGATCCAAGTGGGATTTGGCTGTGTTAAATCTATGTTAAAATCATTAAGAATGACTATATATTTTATCTTAACGGTTTAAACATCATTCATCATAGTCTTAAAGTGATCTTAACACAAGCGTGATGCATGTGTATTACTATACAGAAGCTTAATACGTACTGGACTTTGTAATTTAATATAAACCCAGAAACATGCAGCCTTCAATGTTTTGACGTCTTTTCTTCCATTAAACTCAATCGCTCTGGAGATATAAGTTACCAACCCTGTTCCCTGTCTTCTAGCTAGGCCACGCCGCATCAGGCTAAAACCGTTAATTCTTATACCTTCAATGGTTATGTTGTTATTTAAATGACTTGCAGGAAAGCAAAAAATATGTAAATGTTAATTTAGTATATGTGGTGCCTCAGGAATTGTCCCCTAGTATAAGGGGAAACATAGGGAAGTAGGTTAACTGTTTCTACTTGTGGACACGAGTGGTTTATATTTCTGTTATTTCGATACCATAAAGTTCGACTGTCTGTTCCTGACAAACATTGGACCGTTCATAACAAACAAATACTGATTGTTCGTAACAAACGAGGAGGTATGGCTGTTCATTACATGATAGTAAGTCTGCTCAGTACAGACAAGTAAATTCAAATGTTCATTGCAGACAAGCAAATGTAGCTGTTTATTACAGACAAGAAAATTTAACTGTTCATTATAGACAAGTAGATATTGCAGACAACTTGTTTTTACTGATAACTACAATCAAGCAGATTTACCTGTTCATTACAGCCAAGTAGATTTACCTGTTCATTACAGCCAAGTAGATTTACCTGTTCATTACAGCCAAGTAGATTTACCTGTTCATTACAGCCAAGTAGATTTACCTGTTCATTACAGCCAAGTAGATTTACCTGTTCATTACAACCAAGTAGATTTACCTGTTCATTACAGCCAAGTAGATTTACCTGTTCATTACAGCCAAGTAGATTTACCTGTTTATTACAAACACGTAAATGTATATGTTTTATTAGAAAAGAACGCGTTTTATGCTCATTACAAAAGACATGTGTATGACTGACTGTTCATGGCAACCAACAAAGTGTTTCTGTTGCAAGTGAGTAGGCGTTTCTTTATTACAAAAGTAGGTTTATCTATTTGTTCATTACAAAAGATAGGTTTTCCTCTTTGTTCATTAAAAAAGTTAGGTTTGTCTGTCTATTCATTATAGGAATATAGACTTGACTGTTTTTTTTCTTACTGGTAAATGACACTTCTATTGCATTGATCAGTATCGAGTTATCACTCTTACAGACCAGCAGCATTTAACTTCTCTGCCAGTGTTTACCTGGTTTACATTAAAATGTGTAAAAACGACAGCTCAACATACAACAACATTCAAACAATCGAACACTTCACGTTTACTTTTACTCAGACGCAATCCCTTCTTTGAAGAACAGGTCCAAGCACGTCCAGCTCCAATATCTCACATATATACTCATGTTCAAACACTTTCTCAGCACTCATATAGACGGATAAAGATCTTGAATACTCTCATAGTCCATCCTTTAGCTTTCACACAGCTGGTATCTCTCCAAAAGTCCCGCCATAACACCCTCTCGTGGCCAAGTTTAGTAAGCATTCAGTCACATGACCACGTCACTAATGTTCCCCTCGCCACTTCCTTAAACATGTTTTGTAGCAAGACTCAGCACACGTAGTGATCCAAGTAGAACTATACCAGCAGTCTTAAGCATCTTATAAAAGAGCATAAGATGCATGCATGACAGGCACGGAGACTTTTAGACCTTGTATACAATGACAGCCTTACTTTCACAATTTAATTTTTGTTCAGTTATATGTAAAATGATCTTGATTATCATCATCATGTGCTGTACAGTTATGAACGCTAGTGGACATTCATTTATGGAAATGTGGGTTACTAAATCTTACCGTTATCGATGTTGACTATTTTTCTTTCTCTTCCATCCTATCACATTGATTTTGTTTCCCTTCTTTTAACTCCATGTGCTTCAGTCAGCAAGTACCTTCCCTGTTGTTATGATTTGTCAGAACCCTTCTTTTTTCCTACTCTATATCCAAAGAATGTTGATTGAGTTCTACTTACATTTTTATGTAAAATAAATTCTTTTCATGATCGCCTTACTCGTTTTGCATTTTAGTTTTTCACGTCAGAGTAAGAACTGTGCAAAGAAACCTTGCTAGTGCCCCTGGCAGTGTACTTTTATTGTCTTTGATATGTTTCATGGAGGAAGACAAGTTAGATCTAACATTTTAATGCTTATTTATTGACATACAGTAATAGAACTGGATGACACATAAAATAGTCTAATCTCCTTTGCGTGGAGTTATAACTTAATTCTATTCCTCGTTTACGTTTGCAATGTCGGTATTGTAAACACTGCCAGCCTTACTTTACCTTTGATTGTTTTAGAAACCGTCTGTCCAACAGACACTTATGGAATATACTGCAATTATACTTGCCAATGTCTATCTGGCGGAGTATGCAACATGATCACTGGATTATGTGAGCGCGGTTGCAATCCTGGTACTTACGGACATAACTGTTCATCTAGCTGCAGGGAGAATTGTTTAAACTTTGAGTGCAATGAGCGAGATGGTGGATGTATTCAGTGCGTGCCTGGCTACATAGGATATTTCTGCGATAAAAGTAAGTTGCTACAGAAACGATATCTGCACTAAAGTAAGTTACTACAGAAATGATATGTGCAGAAGAGTAAGTTACTACAGAAACGATATCTACACTAAAGTAAGTTGCTACAGAAAAGATACGAGGGGTGATTGATAAGTTCTCGGCATAAGGTACAAATACTTGAAAGGCACAGTTGATATTAGTTGCATTTGTAGATCAGATTAATGTAAGATTAAACACAAAGTTTCAAGAAATTAACTGCAACCAATATTTTTTACAGGTTACTGAAGTGGTAAGTGTGACAGAAATTGTGAAAATGGATAAAACTTTCTCATCGAAAAGTCATTCGTTACATCTGCATCAAGGCTTATCATCGAAAGAGATCCATGAGTATATGGTGGAGATAAGGTTAGAGTATCCCTTCTTACAGCACAGTAAAGAAATGGAGAGCTCATTCAAACACGGAAGGGAGAGTCTGGAACATGATCCTCGTCCAGGAAGACCAAGAACGGTAACCACCGATGAAACCACTGGCAGAATCCATGGCATGATAATGGAGGATTGACGACTAAGTGAGCGGTGCATTGCTACTGTGTTGGGCATCTTCCTGAAACGTGTTCAATACATTATTCACAATGAACTTCAAATGACAAAGATCTCTGCTCGATGGATCCGAAACTTCTTGGAGCTGATCACAAGCGACAGTGTCTCAACATGTCAAGAGACAATCTTGGCCATCTTTTTGCAGATCCTGAAAAGTTTCTTCAGCAATGTATGACCCTAGATGAGGCTTAAGTTCATCATTTTCAACCAGAAACCAAAGAACAATCAAAGAAGTGGAAACATCATGGATCCCTACCTCCAAAGAAAGCACGTGTGGTTTTGTTTGTAGGCAAAGTGATAGCTTCCATCATTTGGGATTCCGAAGGTGACTATCTTCAAAAAGGCTAAACGATCACCGGGACCTATTACGCTAATCTTGTCTAGCACCTGCGGGTCAAATTGAAGGAAAAGCGTCAAGGGAAATTAACGAGAGAAATCATCTTTCATCAAGACAATGCTCCAGTCCACAAGTCGGTTGTGATAATGGCTGCCATTCATGAAAACAGCTTCCAGCATCTTGAACATTCCCCAGATGTGGGTCCTTTGGAATATTACCTGCTAACCAAAATCACAAAGGAGCTCAGTGGTCGCGAATTTTGCTTCAGATGATGACGTCATTCATGCTGTAGACAACTTTCTACTTGCACAATATGCAATCTTTACAAAGAAAGGATCCGTATGCTCCAGGATCGCTGGGCTAAGTGCATAAAAATGCAAGGGGACTAAAGTGAGAAATAATCCAAAAAAGTTGTCCACAAATAATCCGTTGTACCTTATGTCGAGAACCTATAAAGCACCTCTCGTATTTGCATTAAAGTAAGTTGCTACAGAGAAGATATTTGCATTAAAGTAAGTTACTACAGAAAAGATATTTGCATTCAAGTAAGTTACTACAGAAAAGATATTTGCATTCAAGTAAGTTGCTAAAGATTCGATATACTCATTAAAAGTAAGTTGCTACTGAAAATATATTTGCATTAAAAGTAACCTGCTGCAGGAAATATATTTGGTTTAAATGTAAGTTGCTACATAATATATATATGCATTAAAAGTAAGGTGTTAAAGAATATATATTGGCACGAAAACTAAGCTGCAGCATTTGAGAAATTTCTTGTTACTAAAAGGGATATTTTCCATTAAAGTTAAGTTGTAATCACTGACATTTCTGTACCAAGAGAGGATTGCTATACTGCAATGTTTCCCCAGCCTTTGTCAGACTACCACCCCCTTTCTCTCCCGACCACATCCTCAGCGCCCCTTACTTATTTACTACTTATAGAATAATTTATGAATCTAGGCTGTGCATTACACAGTTAAAAACTTAAACTAGAAACCCAGTTTATTTAACAATATAAAGGAGTACATTTATAACCAACCTACATCATCATTTTCTCATCTTTTATTAATGTGATGAATGAGTAGGGACACGAGTTTCTCAATATCAAGTTGAAAGGTGCTACGAAGAAGTGTTAGATCCTCACTTTCACTAACTTTCAGTCTCTTTCTCTGTTTAGAAATAAGCTTCCTGACTGCACTGAAGCCTTGCTCTATTAAATACGTCGTCGGGAATGCAATAAAGTAAATCTTGTCTTTGTTCTACGTTCAGAAATGTTTTTCTGTAATCAAAAATTGCAATATGAATTTTTAAATTTTGGCCTGAACTCAATGTCTTTTTAGAATGAAACCAGCTCTTCCTGCAGCATTCCTAGTTTCTCATTGGCGATATCAAGGAATGGATTGATCACCTATTCCAGTTTTTAAGTAAAAGGAGATCCTAAAATCTTCCAGACATGTCCTTATGCAGCTGATCAAAATACGAACAAAAGATCCCAAGATCATTGTCTGACATTTGCTTGTCCTCAGCAGGTTGCATGAAATATAATCAATATTGCCAGGCACTTCATCAATTGTTCATTGAACATAGTTGTTTTACCGCGTGGAAATATTACTTAGATGATTTCTGATGATCTAAGGGATTTAACTAATAATTATATTAAGAGTCGCGTAGGATTTAGTCCCTTCCGTCTGAACTAATAACACAATTTCCCCTTGTAAATTTCACATAATTTTCACGTGAATATGGTGGTAGCCTGTCTGTGTAAACAGCAGGCAAATTGTAATCACATGGTGGTAGTTTCACGGGATGTTTAAGTGAGATAGTTTTAGCGTAAGAGGGAATTCTCGAGATATTAGTGTTTATGGTAAGTTTTTGGGGTTGAGTAAAACTCAAAGGAAGATACAGCCGGGAAAGTTGTTGTCAAGTTAATTCTGTTCTAGGTTTTGGAGTGTAGAGTCTATTTTTGTAGTTAGTTTGCACCAGAGGTTTGTAATGTTGCCTTCAGTATAGTAATGTTCTGTTTAGGAGAGTTTGTTTTTCTTTGTTAAGTATGAATATCCTGTGATGCTTTTTATTTTGTTTTTTTTTTGGAATACGTTAATTGTGAGTATGAAAATGTTTGATTTTTGATGTTGCTGGTGGTTACTTCCTAAATGTCGTAATCACGCCGGAAATCATATTTGTATTCTTGTCAAGTCTTGCGCCTTCATCTCATTCTCCATCTATATCAACACTCATCTTCTCAAACAATAAAACTTATGTCTTGAATTTGAAACTGCACTCTTGGCTGTTCCTAAAGACCTGTATTGCTGTTAAGTAGTAAGCATGAAAAATGAAGCCTAATTGTTCTGTGGTCGTATAGCGGGAACAAGGAGAGAGCCTGGGACGTTATGTGTTTCTTAGTGTATACTAGAGAAACAAAGGAAGATTAATAGATCAATCCAGTAAAGTTGATCCTGAGAGTAAGCTAGATAAAAGTGTTCCCCAACTAGTTACTTTCTATACAACAGCAATACTTCTTAAGTTAACAAGAAAAAATATTCCTTTAACTGGTGCCGTGTTTTGGCACGTTCGTACTCTGGCCCAGCGACATATTATTTCAGATTTACCACTGGCAGAAATAGTTGTAATAATATGTTTGTGCAAACTTTATGCAGAACTTCTCCTAAGTAGGCACAGTGATTTGCTCTCCAGTTCTACGAGGCTTACCACATCTAGCAATCACTGGATGTTTGTAAATTGCTAATAAACATATCGATGAGTTTTCCGTTTCTTAAAGTGCTATCAAAGTCATTGAAAATAAACTAACTTTTTCTCTGATGTGTTGGAATGCATTTTCTTGAATTATTCTTTTAGCCTAGAAGTTTTCATGGCTTTATTTGAAAAGATTTTTATTCACACAATAGACCGAATGGTTGCTGTTTGTTGTTTGGTGCTGTTATAAATCCATATTCCAGATATTTCACACTATATTGTCTACATTTCTTTGTTGCTTGTGGCGCTGTTGATAGATGTTTGCTATTCTCGACTCTCAAAATCGATGTTCCGCTAGTGATAGATCGGCCTATGCATCCCCTGGCGGCAGCTAATGTACGGATCTTTACTTTCGTTAGAGTCTTTTGTAGTGCCCTGCAACCTTCAAACACTTTAGTCTATCAAAGGAATCCATTACTACCCCAGCCTGGACTTCTTTTTCCCTCAACGCCCTCTTACTGCCCATTTTCTTGTAATGGCTCTCTACTGACACTTTTCATTCACCGTCCCCTCCAGTCCTTTCCAACGCCCGTGAGAGAGCGCCCACTTTGGAAAACATTGCCACAGGTGATTCAGTTTTGTATAGTTTAAATCTAATTAATATTTCTGTATTTTTACTGTTTTTGAGAAGAATAAAATGCTTCTGTTGTAAGTTTAGTAATATTTTGTCTTGTGAAATAAGATGAGCATCTAAAGTCCTCATATGTGGCTATGGTTGTTTTTTAAAAATTCAACAGCTTTTTTCTTGTTATTCAAATGTCAGTCTTTGTCCTTGAACTCCAGACATGTCCATAGGTGGTAAGATCCCCACATCCCCTCATTCATCCCTCTCAACATATCTATCAGCATCCTGTTGCTGATATTGCTTGTCTTGTGTTCGTTTACAAGTTGTCTTGCATGTCTAGTATGCCTCCCGTTACTGGCCGTGCCTGATCTGTATTCCTAGCTTTTTCAATCTAAGCAGCGATGTAGATAGAGGCCGACCTAGGGAAACTCAAAAGAGGCCAAGTAAATAGGCATAAATTCCTTTGTTGAGGTTGAAAAGCTCGCTGAAAACAGGAAAACTTGGCGAACTACATTTCGAGGTCTATGTGACCATTAACGGCACAGGAAAGATATAAGATGTAAGAAGCGACGTAGACTCACTGGCATCGAAGTCATCCTCTCTGCCTCTCTCACTGTGGACTATAAATATCAGTTCTATCCAGTGACTGTTCATCTCGGATGATATCAGAGTCAGCCAGGCTATCAGCTCTCTCTCATTTCCCTGGATGCCAGGTGCGCAGGGACATAGATGAAGGTGACTGCATATCGTTGATGTCTGCATTTACTCAAGCCACTGCCTGCGTACAGAACCTGCTTCGACCGTCCAGATCACACTTATTGAATCCCTAAGTATGCAGACATGGATGTAGTCTAGAACTGAATTACTGAAATTGGTAATATGCATTTTTGTTTTCTTCATAAAAACAAATAAAAGTTCATAGAATATACGATGGTTGTCCCCGATTTATATACATTTCTCCTTTGATACGAAATTGTTCAGAACCATACTTTGTCCATATAAGAGCGTTAACACACAGGTACCTCTTATTTCCCTTCCTTACAGAATGCCAGCCTGGAACATACGGACTTCTTTGCCAGGCCCAGTGTTCCAAATACTGTGACATGCCGTGTGATTTCATAACCGGCCATTGTAACTGTACGGAAGGCTATGTGGGGGAATTGTGCACAGGTTCTCAGATGTTAGATGTTATTCTCAGGAGATTATTTAATATTATATTTCTCTATGTAATATTGATTAATATACAAAAGTATAAGAGGTGTTTTTACTGTCTGTTTATCTACCACTTGCGTTTTTCTTAGATGTTTATTTCTCGTCTATAAAATATTAGTGTTCCGGGTGACGTAAAAGTTGGCGGGAGCTTCTTAATGCTCTTGTTGTCATACTTGTGTATGAATCTTCTGCGTCGCTACACGTCGTAAAGCGGGAGTTGAGCGTGAGGCCAACAACCTATTCATGAGACACATCTAGAGGCGACTCTAGATGGAGAAAATCCCTGCGGTTATAGAATCTTGCAACAGTTGTAATCGGACATCAAGGTCACCAACTCTGCATGCCTTTAGCAATGATCGAAAAGTCATCTGCCCCAAATGTATAACAAAAATCCCATTTTGGAATGTAAGAACGTTGGCCGCAACAACAAAAACTGCTCAGGTAATAAAAGGTATGGATAGATATCACTTGGATGTGTTGGGCTTCAGTGAAGTGCGATGGTCAGAAGCAGGGAAAAGAACGGCGGAAAACCGTAAGTTAATAATAATATATTCCGGCAGAGACGATTGGAAATATCAAGAAGGAGTGGGTATAATTATGTTATCTGTGGCAGCAAAGAGCCTTACAGAATGGGAACCAATGAACAGTCGTATGATAAGAGTACGATACAAAATAAGGCAAAGAAGAATGACAATCATACAATTCTATGCATCCGCGAACGATGCAGATGATGAAATAAAAGACGATTTCTAAAACCAGCTACAACAACTCATCAACAAAGTACCTAAACACGACATCTTAATTGCCATTGGAAACTTCAACGATAAGGCAGGAAAAGACGGAAAACACCGGCGTCTAAAAAGTAATGAGAAAAGAAGGAACTGATACAATAAATCAGAATTGATAAAGATTAATTGAAATATGTCTAACAGACTCGGTGAGGTAGACGAGACAGACATACACGAATTATGGAATTCATATAGCACACCCTTAATCACGGCAGCAAAAGCAAGTGCTGGACTGCAATCAACATGTAGAAAAGCGTGGATATCAGATAACACAAGTAAATACATACATGAAAGACTAACAGCCAAATTACTCATGTTGAATGTAAAGACAGAACTTGGAAAAGTTTTGGCAAAAACAACATACAAAGAACTAGACAATAAAGTAAAAAGTTGAGCTAAACAGACAAAAGATAATATATGGCCAATATGGCAAAATAAGCAGAAAATGCAGCAAAAACAGGAGACAGCAAAACTCGATATAACATATACAAGAAGCTAACAGGTGCTATTACCTCCAGAGAAAGACCAGTCTTTAGAAAAGCAGGCAACCTATTAACATCAAGTAAAGACCAAAAGCAAAGATGGGTCGAACACTTCCAAGACATACTTAATCGACCACACCCAAATAAATTAATAAATCTTGAAAACCGATTTACAGTCCCACAGATAAATATCAACTTAGATGAAGTTACGCTAAATGAAATTGAAACAGCAGTGAATCTAATTTTTATTAACAAAGCTGCAGGTGAAGGTGAAATAACAGTCGCAATGTTAAAAGCTATTAACAGTGACAACATGAGCCACCTACAGAGAATGTTTAATAAAATTTGTAAAGAAGAAAAAGTCCCTTCTAAATGGAAAAAGGAATCATTATTAAAATACCCAAATAAGGCAATTTCAGTGACTGGAGAGGTGTAACCTTACTATCAGTTTTGTCAAAGTGTTTTGTAAAGTGATTCTAAATAGAATTAAGGATGTAGTGGATACTGCAATGAGAGAGGAATAGGCAGGATTTCGAAAAGGAAGAAGCAGTCTCGACCAGATCTTTACTCTAATACTTGATAATATATTTTAAAACAGAAATCATTAATCCTGAACTGTATAGACTTTAAAACGCCATTTGATAGCATACACAGAGATTCATTGTGGATAATTTTAAGACTATATAGACTACCATCTAAAAACGTCAACATCATTATTGATCTCTACAACGGATATGTCTGTGCAGTCAAAACAGAAAACGGAATGAGCGAATGGTTTCAGATTGAAACAGGCGTGAAACAAAGATGTATATTATCAACTATGCCTTTTGGATTTGCCATAGTTTTATCATGAAAAGGCGATGTAAGGTAAAACTGACAGTGATTGGGTATATGGGACCCAGATAGAAGATCTTGATTGTGCAGGTGGCATAACTCTTATCAAGGATGATGTGAAATCGATGCAGGAAAAAAAATAGATTCCCTGTCTTCCTTGGCTATCAAATAGGTCTTGAAATTAACAAAGACACAACAAAAATAATAAAACTTGTCAGTAATCAATAAAAAAACTATACGTAGAATTACAGCTGTTGATGAGGTAAACCAATTTGCATAGCTTGGCAGCTACACAGATCTGGAAGTGACACCAGGAAGGAAGGTAGAATTGCAAAAGCAGCTTTCTTTCTTTGAAAATCTTGAGAACGTATCACATTCAAAAATTATAAGCACAAAAACCAAGTTAAGATTATTCAGTTCAAATGTGATATCTACCCTCATTTATGCAAAGTTGGAAATCAACTAAAGAAATTGACAAGAAATTAGGCTCTTTTGAAAACAGATGCCTCATGAAAATATCTGGTATAAAATCGAACGAATTTAAGAAAAGCACAGAGAAAAGATCAATAGCAGTGAGACTGAGAACCAAACATTAGCATTCCAAGACATAAAAATAGGAGTGAGACAAGGATGTGTTCTATCTCCTGACCTCTTCTCTTTGTACAGCGAAAGCATAATGAGAAATATAGAGAACTTGCCAGGAATATCAATTGACGAGTACAACCTTAACAACTAAAGATATGCAGACGACACAGCTCTGATTGCTACAAGTGAATGGGAACTACGGGCTCTTTTGGACATCGTGGTTCGTGAAAGTAAAAGTAAATGTCTGAGTCCGAATAAAAAGAAGATTGAAGTGATGATCATCTCAAAGAAAAGAATGCCACCAAAATGGTAACATTACCATCGATGGCACAGAACTGAAACAAGTTAATAGATTCAAGTACTTAGAAACAATTATAACATCTGATGGGAAATTCCATAACGAAGTAATACGTGCTCAGGCCAACTCAGCATTCCAGAAATTGAGGAACATCTTGTGCAACAGATCCATATCAATGGAAACTAGATTCCGAGTACTTGAACGTTACATCGAAACAGTTTTCTTTTATAGATGTAGAGCATGATAATTGAATAAGAGAGTACAGCATGGAATGGAGGCCATGGAAATGTTCATAAGAAGGATGTTCAAGGTACCATGGACAGCTAAGAAAATCAACGACGAAATCGTAAGAGAAGCTTGAGTTAAAAGCCAAATTACGGCAAAGATCAGAGGCAAACAAACGAGATTTGTAGGACATTTTCTGAGAAGAGAAAAATTGTAACTCATTGCGGCAACTGGAAAAACTGAGGGAAGAAGAGACAGAGTAACACACACACACAGAGAGAGAGAGAGAGAGAGAGAGAGAAAGTTTCCGGATGGATTGTCAATGTGGCTAGGAAGAAAGTAACAGGCGGATCTCATTATCAAGTGTAAAGACAGGGAATTGTGGAGAGAAATGATTGTCTACGTCACGCGGCACAGCACTTGATTGATTGATTGATAGAAATAAGACAGTTGAGCAAACAACAAGCTGTCTCATGGGTGATCAGACAAACACGATGGACATATGTAGGCCATGTGATTGGAAGTTACAATAAAAGAATACCAAAATAAGCTATCAAGTGGAGCACAACAGGCCGGAGAAAAAGAGGTCGATCAGGTGAAACTCTAAAGAGGACATTGATAAGAGAAGCCAGTTTAGTAGGAATAACATCCCTTAATAAGTTGAAAAACTCGCCGAAAACAGGAAAACTTGGCAAACAAATATACGAGCCCTGTGTGACGTTTAACGACACGAGAAAGGTGTAAGATGTAAGATTAGTTTAATTATTGACACCATTGTTCTAGAACACAGAATAGTTCTGAATTATTATACTATTAATGATGTACTCTGGATTTTTTACAACTTATAATAATGTTGAGGGTGAAATGTTCTCCATTGAATTGTCTGTAATCTATATAGTTCTTACATATAACCGTTAACTTACTCTCACTGCCATTTTAGTCTGTGGCCTTGACACAGGACGTCACTACACGTGATACTATTTTGTTCACCACAAGACTGAAATCTTGAAACACAAAATCATTATAAAACTCAGATAGTTCGTTCTTGAATAAAAGCTTAGTCATTCTTAATACTCATCATCATCATCAGGTGCCGTGCAGTCTGGCGTTGGCTATTATGCTTCTCCAGCGTAACTGATACTTCATGCAGGCCATTAGCTCAGCTGGTGATCTCCTTTCACACCATCTCGTCAGACTGTCCAATATCATTTCTCGTGGTCTTCCCCTGACTCTTCTTCCCTTTATTTTTCCTGATGTTATAACATTTTCAATGACCCCTCTTCTCATTGCATGACATATGAAAGTACATTATCTCTCTCTTACTTTTGTGACAAGATTCTTTCATTCTCCAGCTCTTCTCAAACATTCTCCATTAGTTGTTTTGGATGTCCAGGGAATTGGAACATTCTTCTAATAAATCATATTTCTACAGTTTCGAATGACTTGTGTGCCGACCTGCCTATTGTCCATGATTCACTTCTATATAATAAGATATGTTCAATATAGCATCTTAGGACTCGTTTTCTAACATTCATTGATAAGGATGTGATGCATAACATGTTTCTCATTCTCTGAAATACTGCTTTTGCTTGGCCTATTCTGTTCTTAATTTCTGTTCTGCATTTCTCATCTGAAGTTATTACTGCTCTAAGGTATTTGAATTTCTGCATCATCTTTAGAATAGTTCCATTTACTTTTATGCTGCATGTTGGTGGATTCTGTTTCTTAGATATAATCCTAGGCTCTTTCATTTTGATGTTCAAAGTAAGGCTTTTCTGTTCACTTTCTTTATTGACGTTCTGAATCATCTGTCATCCATTTATTCATGCGGGCTTGTGTTTTTGGTGATATTATCTCCATAAGAGTTTGGTGTATAGAATCTCTTGACATTGCCCATTGTTGATCTATACTATTTATCTGTGCTATAGTACTGTATCTATTTCTTATAATATCCCTGTATTGTTCTCGCAGTTATTTGTTATTTTAAGGAGTTCAGATTTCAGTTTGAAGTTTCTCACTTTTCTACATGCTTTCTTTAGCTTTATTCTAATTTTTTCCACACATTGGGTCGAGGTCACTATTGTAGTCAGCTCTTGGCATGGTTGTAATTGTCAGAAAAGCATTCCGGAATCGTTTGTTGATCTTCTTATTCTTCCTTCTTCTTCGTTCACTTCAACCACCAAAAACCGCAGTGTGAACCTACTGAATTCACGCCTGTGGTCCTCGTTAGGTCCCGTGGTCCCCTGTGTGGTCCACAATAGACCACACGAGATCCACGAGAGGACCACAAGGGGTTCAGAGTATCACAGGGCTTTAGCCTGTATTCTTGGTGGGTCTCGGAAGCGGGAATGCGTGACACCGTGGTTTTCATTGCACCAGTTTAGTCTAGGGTTGGACTTTCTCACCGGAAGACCTCGACGTGTTTAGGATATCAGTGCATCTCCGCTGGGTGAGAGGCGGTAGCCCACCCAGACCAGAGTTGGACTTTCTCACCGGAAAACCTCGACGTGTTTTGAGATACCCGTGTATCACCGCCGGGTGAGAGGTGGTTGCCCATCCAGTCCAGGGTTGGACTTTCTCACCGGAAAACCTCAGCGTGATTAGGATACGCAAACATCCCCGCCGGGTGAGAGGTGGTTGCCTATCTAGACTTCCCTGGTCCAGTGTCTCCGACTTCAGCATTTTGCGGTCGTGGCCGCTACCCTTCCTAGTTGTGACCAGGATGGAGCTTTTGTCCAGGAGGACGAATCATCGCCACTAGTGACTTCTACCCCTGGGTTGAGCCGGTTTAGGCATTATCCCAGTATGGGCGTGTTTGGGACGGGACCGACCTCTAGGGCAGAGGTACTGTGACATGCATAGCCTTCAAGATTCACCCCTGGTATGAGTCGGTTTAGGCAAAATTCACCAGTATGGGTGTTTATCAGGCGTTACCGACCTCTAGAGCGGAGGTAGCATGACATGTCTAGCCATCAAGTTCCACCCCTGGTGTGTGCCGGTTTAGGCATATTTCACCAGTGTAGGTGTATTTCGGACGTGGGCGGCCTCTAGAGCAGAGATGCCGTGGTATAGCTCTCGTAGCTATACTACTGGACATACCGGTTAAACTTCACTTTCCACCACCTTTTCCCATCGGCGCCGCACAGCAACCTTTATTTCTTTTCCGCATTTACTTCTTTAACCGGGAGGAGCTTCACTCCACGCGCGGCATTTGAGGAGTCTCGCCAGCAGTGTCTTAACCTCTGGGACAAGCCGGTTCATGCATTTCACCCGATATGACTGCATTCAAGACGTGGCCGACCTCCAGACCAGAGGTGCCGTGGTTTGACTGTTTGCTTCGCTTTATCCTTTCTACCACCTTTTCCGCAGTGATGCTGCGCGGCAACCTCATTTGCAAATTTCTTCATTGGCCGGGAGGAGCACCGCTCCACGCACGGCAGCTGAAGATCTCGCCAACAGCGGTTTTGAACTAATAAAAGCGCTCTTTCCACGAGGGTCGGAGCTTGGTAAGCATGTATTAGCTCTAGAATTGCCACAGTTATCCAAGTAGGATCGTGTCATCTAAGGAACCTCGACTGATTTAATGAGCCATTCGCGGTTTCACCGTGAGACAGTGTGAACTTAGACATGCAGGGCTTAATCTTTGAGACAAGCATATGACTACTGGCAGGATCAACCAGATAGCTTTCTTCACCGAACCTTTGTCGGATATCTGCCGACAGACCGACGCGGCTCAAGGGAGACAGCGCTCTGCTCAGAGCGGATCCTTTTCGACCCCGGCGGCGTTTCATTTCCTTTAACCGGCGGGGGCGGCTCTCTCTGCTCTAACGAGCGGAGAAGAAAGCCTGGCCACCCACAAACAACACACGTTACATACTGCAGACCCGATACTCTTTGCGAGAGATGGGCCAATTTCGAGACCATCGGTCGACAAAGCCGTACTACATCGTTATCACGAACCTGACTGGCTAGCCGTTTACATGCTTCGCTCGACGGACAAACCACTTGCTTCTGCATCGAAACACCTTAACTCTCGCCGTCCGGGAAGGGAGCGAAAGCCTGTCTCCCCACGCACGGAACTCGAGAGCGCTTTTTCGCCAAAATAACAGTCAGCCTGCGCAACAGCAACCGCCCGCGCTGTGCAGCTCGGCGCAGCTCTGCGCGGCTGACGTTTGTTGATTAATCTGTAGTCTATCTGGTTAAAGATGTTTTTGTCTAGGCTGCGCCACATTGTCAGTCTTCATGGATGTTGCTTAAACCAGGTGTTTCCTACAACCATGCTACGTATTTTTGCCCATTCAATTAATTTACTACCTCTGTCATTCCTATCCACTAGTCGAAAGTCACCAACAATGTCTGAATTTCTTCCTTTACCAACTTTGGCATTAAAATTTGCCATGACTATAGTAATTATCATGTGTCTGTGTTTTTCAGGGCTGTATGTACTTGATTTAAAATAACTGTATATCCTCTTCAGAACTATCAAGCGTACACTTGTATAGTATCTGTGTTTACTGGCTTCCTTTAAGTTAGACTAGTTGGACTCGGTCCGAGAAGCAAATATCCCACAACTGTCCTTGATGTCTGCTGGTCAAATATTATTCCTACTCCTCGTTCATCTTTCTTACCTCCTGAATATGTTATTGTATATTTATCACAATTTATCTTAAATACTCATCAAATGATATTCAGAAATATCACATTAATGCATCTGTACTTTGTATCTTTTTTCAAAACTGCATGTCTATCTTACATATAGTAAGTCAGTTATCCACTAGGACACACCCCTAAATCTTTCTACTGGTCAGCTGGTTGACTACATACTGATTGGACTATTCATGTGTGCAAATTGCGTCCGAAGATTAGCAAATATACATCACGTGTCAGTAAGTCTGTTGCATCAAATCCGTCTACAGGTGTTTGCTATACCTGAAGGGGAAATTTATTTACACAACATTCGTTTGCCTTTCTCTATCCGTTCTATTGTTATCTGAGTAAATCCTCCTATTTCGTATTCTGGTTGTGTTTCCTTAATCCGTCCCATGTTATCTGTGTCCATCCTGTCTAGTATTTCTAAGTATCTACTTAATTCTACCGTAAGACTACAATACTGTGGGGATTTTCCTCCCTCTCCGCTTGTCAGATTTTTTTATCTACACTCTATTCATCAATAATAATCATAAAATACTAAAATATGAATAGTAATAATAGTTAAATAATTGTAATAATAATAATTAATAATAATAATAATATCCTAAAATACGCGACACTATGTCACAGTTCATCATCATTAAACTATTAATCTGAAACTCCCACACTAACCTGTCTATTTATATCTTTTGGCTGCTCCATCTGTCTACTTACCTATTGTCCTTTGAATATTCTGTTCGTCTATTTAATTGTTGTATTTATACAATTCCCTATGCCAAACTTGTTGTCTGCATGAGAGTTTGCATATGTATTTTGCTCTCTCTCAGGTAACGCTACCATTATCCTTGTTTGTGTTCAATAATGTGTCTTTTCGAGAAGACGTTTATTTTTATCTTTTTAGTTTGTCTTCCTCTGTTTACTTGAATATCTTGCATGTCTGGTCAATCTCGTCTCTCTTATTAGTTGTCGGACCTGTTCTTTATATCTTATTTGTGTGATCAGAGTTTTTTCATATTCTGTCTGAGTTGTTTGTTCCTCTTCTTTTTCTGGTTAATTTAGTTTTTTTTTTTCTTTTTTGTCTGCAAAGTCTAGTTTCTCTTGTTTGTTAGATTTGATTTGTCTCTCTCATTTGTCTGATCAGTCTTGACTGTTTTTTATCTGATCAACCTTGTCTGACCTGTCCGTCTCATCAGTCCAGTCTATACTGTTTATTTCAGGAATCTTATCTCTCGTGTTTCTCTCTTCAATATCGCTTTTGTATACCTTGTTTATCTGATTGTTCTTTTATATCATGTTCATCTAATCACTCTTGTATGTCTTGTTTATTTAATCATTCTTCTCTATCTTGTTTATCTAATCTGTCTTGTTTATCTTGTTTTTTCTAGTCAGTCTTGTATATCTTCTTTTTCTAATCAACCTTAGTATATCTTGTTTATCTGATCAATTTTGTATATCGCGTTTATCTAATCAGTTTTGTATATCTTGTTTATCTAATCATTTTTTAAAAATCTTGTTTATCTTAATCAGTCTTGCATATCGTGTTTATCTTATTAGTCTTGATATATATTGCTTATAAAATCATTGTTGTATATCTTGTTTATCTAATCAGTCTTAGTATATCGTCTTTATCTAATCAGTGTTGTATATTGTGTTTATCTAATCAGTCTTGTATAGAGTGCTTATCTAATCAGTCTTGGTATATCTTGTTAACCTCATGAGTTTAAAAAATATTCTATATCTGATCAGACGTGTATATCTTGATTGTCTGATCAGTATGACTTCCTGTTTTAGTTGATAAGTCTTATATATCTTGGTTATGGAGCAAGTTTTATCACTCTTGTTTCTGTGATTAGTTATATCTGTCTTGTATGTCTGGCTAGTCTTACTTCTCCTAGCAATGTCTGTCTTGTTTCTCTGGCTAGTTTTACTTCTCCTAGCAATGTCTGTCTTGTTTGTCTGGCTATTCTTACTTCTCCTAGCAATGTCTGTCTTGTTTTTCTGGCTAGTTTTACTTCTCTCAGCAATTTCTGTCTTCTTTGTCTGGCTAGCCTTACTTCTCGCAGCAATGTCTCATTTCCTTGTCATAATCACACATCTTCAGAATGCTTGAATTACGAAAGCGACAGAAAGACAGAGAGAGAGAAAGACAGAGAGAGATAGATAGAGACAGAGAGATAGAGAGAGACAGAGAGATGAGAGAGAGACAGAGACGAAGAGAGAGACAGAGAGAGGCAGAGAAAGACAGAGCGACAGATAGAGACAAAGAGAGACACAGAGAGACAAAGAGAGACAGAGGAAGAGAAAGACAGAGAGACACTGAGAGAGAGAGAGTTATTAGAGAGAGAGAGAGAGAGAGAGAGAGGTGCTGATAAAGTCGTTTCCATTATCTGCCGAAGTGAGTCTCTTTTTCTTTAAATTCAAATTCAAAAGTAATTCATCAATGGACACCTTTTTTGGTGAGGCTGAATGAATAGCTTAATGTAATTCATTGTCTTATCAGAAGAGTGGACATTCATGTTTCCTGATTAAATCTCCATCTTTGATGATTATAATAAGATAAGTCTCTGATTTCTCTCTTATATGATCACACTTAACTTGTCCATTATCTTCTGTGCCAACCGTTCTCTGTCTTTTTTTCCGGGTGTTTTCAAGTTTCCGTTTATTCCAAGTCAGTTGAATTTTGACTGTCTTCATCTTTCATTCATCACTCATTATTATGTTCGTTGTAGAACTTTAACTTAATAACAGCTGTTGTGAAGTCCTCTCGGTTGTGAGCAAGATGTCTTGTTGCTGATGCATCCATTCACAAATTATCAGCAAAGCCTTGTTGCCCATCTTCGCCTTAGTATTCCTTTCTTTCTTTTTCAAATTATGTACCTTTTCAATACTGACTTCTCTAAACTCTCATGACGTTAATTATGTCCAAATTAGAGACGTTTTCTCTCTTTAATTTTCTTTACTAACCAGGCTTCTTCAATATTAAATTCTTCTAGTGTGGATATATATGTTCTTCTCTGTGTCCATGATATGTGAATGACGCTTCTATAGCATTTACATTCACATTCATTTACGTGTTTATCAGCTGTTTTGTGAAGTGTAAAGGTCTTACGGGAATATGTTGCGATGGGAGAAGTGCATGTTCCGTTTTATCTGTCCCTCTCCACAGCTTCTTTAGTTCATTTATCTTCTGATGATAGATGTCCTTGTAATCTCCTCTTCATCATACAGTTCTGTTATCTGTAATCTTTTATTGTTCTTGTTATTCATACTGATATATAATATAATGATAGTATAGTTTTATGTGTTTTGGGGATGTTAAAACTTCTGATAAAAGTGTCAAGAACATCATTCAGTTGTTCTGTTCTCGTTCTTTCAGAATGTCCCGTGGGAAAGTACGGACATAACTGCAGTCTCTCCTGCCCGCCGTTGTGTCTAAACCAGCGTTGTGACAATGAAAATGGGACTTGTCTGTCATGTACAGGGGCTCGCATTGGCCCAGCATGTGAAGGTACTTGTCATATCATACTGTGACAGGTTAATGTGACTTACGATGACCATGCCAAATGCTGATATGATAAGAGGAAATAAACACAATGTCACATTCATAATGGACGTTACAATTTCCTGTAAAATACACACATAACAGGACCATGAGAACACATCCATCTCATGGAAGTCAGAGAAAAACCAGTTTAATAGTGAAGCAAAATGATGATGATGAAAGTCCTTGATGATGGATGAATTATCAATTCATTCATCTGAAAATGCTGGTGGAAGTACGTAGCACACAAATTACCCTGACAACAGTAACATTTACAGCGTGGTTTCACCATAACACAAAAATCTCTGTCGAAGATACTCTCCAGCTTTTTAACATTTACACCACAATTAGGAGAAAACAGGATTGCTCTCCTACGACATTGGACACAGAATCTAGTAATTAATTAGGGTTCAAAATCAACTCCCCACCCACCCCTCCAAAAAGAAAAAATAGAAAAACTCCCGACAATTCCCGTAGTACGGTGAAACACTCATAACACGTAAACGTTTTTAACTCAAGGTTCTGCACGGTTAATTAAGGGGAAGACCACCCCCACATGTTTAACTACTACAAAAAAAGGGAATTAACTTTTATAGCAGTATGGCGGGGGGGGGGGGGGGGGGGGGGGGGGAGGGACGACAAACCCTGAAAATCCATATTCTGTTACAGTTATCATCATCGTCATTGTCATCGTCATCGTCATCATCGTGACTAGCACGTTCTGTTAGCGGAGCATATTATCTCTTATAACAGTAGTAGAGAATCTGTAGATTAAACTAATTTTATACGAAATATCATTATCAACATTACTGTCATGAACGCCATCATCATCATCATAATCATCATCATTATCAGACATCTTGCGTGATAGACTCGAAATCTTCGAAGATTCAAAACTTTACTGTTTTACATCAACTTCTTTGGTTGTACACCGTCGCTCTATTGCTTGCATGTGATTGTTCAGTATATTTTATCCTCTTGTTTTTACCGTTTATCTTTCCTGTTTTTTTAAAATGTTTTCAAGTCTATCACGTCGCTTGAACTCTCCGGTGAATTCTGATTCTTTTATTCTTTCATTTTATTCAGGTCTTTTTCTTCTTATATCTTTTCATCTTGTCTTGTCTTGTGTTGTGCTATCTCCCTGTAACTTCTGGCTGGTGTTATTTGCAGGTGAAGCTGTGGAGGTGTTGAGGTACCATTGTATCGATGAGGGAGCGGTTTATGGCAGCCATTTTTTCAGTCTCTGATAATAGCTAAAAAACGGGCAGTGTGCAGTGCTTCTGTAGACGACTCCACCACCAAGGGGAACTATAACGATCCCTGCTCAGTTAGCCAGTGGTACCAACAGAGAGGTGGGACAAGGTCTTGATCAGCTATGGTTCGATAAACCTGACGCTAGCATGTCAGTTCTGGGTGGCTGATTGTTTAATGGACAGCATCTTCACTCTCATTTCTTCTGACAGCAATTCTTCAAAGCAAATGTCTGAGAAAAGAAGTCTGTTCAACATATCTTTGGCTGTTTATCTCTACACAAGAATCGTGTTTTGTGGTTATGGAGTTTTACTATGCTTTTTGTGGTTATGGAGTTTTACTATGTGTTTTGTGGTTATGGAGTTTTACTATGCTTTTTGTGGTTATGGAGTTTTACTATGTGTTTTGTGGTTATGGAGTTTTACTATGCTTTTTGTGGTTATGGAGTTTTACTATGTGTTTTGTGGTTATGGAGTTTTACTATGCTTTTTGTGGTTATGGAGTTTTACTATAGAAGAGTTCTCCAAATATCGTGGACACAAAAAAGAACAAATATATCTATACTACAAGAGCTTAATATTGAAGAAGGCTGGCTAGTAAAGAGGATTAAAGAGAGAAAACTTAAATATTTTGGCCACATTAAACGTCATGATACTTTAGAGAAGACCGTATTGGAAGGATACATAATGGGAAAAAGAAAAAGAGGAAGACCGAAACGAAGATGGCTGCAAGACATCGTTGATGATCTGGAAATGGATGCAGCAGCAGCAGGCCATCTTGCTCACAACCGAGAGGCCTACAGGAGTGCTGTTTGGGAGGCAAAGTTCCGCAAGGGACAAGCAAAGGAATGAATGAATGGAGTTTTACTATGTGTTTTGTGGTTATGGAGTTTTACTATGTGTTTTGTGGTTATGCAGTTTTATTACGATATATATTTTTTGTAACAAAGAACAACAATTTAAAATTTGAAAGCTTTACAGAACAATCACAGTTTTATTTGTAAATTTCATTTCATGTAAATGTCACGCTTTCCACTTTATCGTGAAATCTGATATAATTTACAAGTTATGAAGCGAATTAAGAACTTAAATATATTGCTAACAGTGACAACGTCTCTTACTTGAAATTTTATCTATAAATTGTGTCTATGAAATTAGACAATTGTCTAATAAAATGTTTGCACTTATTAGAAATGTAAAAATTGTTTGTCTGAGATATAATTGAATAAGAATGTCAAAGGTTAAAGCAAGTTACAAGTTTTATTATTTTTACATTCTCAAATGTTAGATTGTCCCAAGAACTACTATGGCGAGAATTGCTATTCACGGTGCTCTGAGTATTGTTTCAATAGTAGCTGCGACTACAAGTCCGGAAAGTGTTCTCAGTGTATGGAAGGCTATAGTGGAGATAAATGTTTACAAGGTACTGTTTTGTACAAACAGAATAAAACCGATGTGTAGTAGTTCTTGTATTGTGTGTACTGTGAGAATAAACAGACAGTAGAGAAACCTAACAAAATGATGACAAAGCAGGAAGGTGTGACAGAAAGTACAATGGCAGGATGAATCAATGTTGTATTGTTTTCTCTGAGTTGGTGTATCAGGCCGTAGTAAACAACTTTCCAGTCTCTCCCCATCTTCTGGATTTACAACTGTCTCATTTTCTGCTGGTTCAGTATCCGATAATTACTATTACTCCTCTTTCTTCTGGTGACCTAATATCTGACCATTATTTATATTTCTCTTGGTCCAATATCTAACCACTACTGCATTCTCTCTTTCTGTGGAACCAAAATTTGACCGTACTGATAATCTTCTTCCGGGAATCCCAATATCTGATGACTAGTTTTGCTCTTCTTTCTCAGACCAGATATATGACCATTACTGTTATTTGTCTTTGCACTGTCTGTGCATTCGACACTTTATGTAATTCTTCTTTCTACTGGCTCAAATTATGACATAACTGTTATTCTTCTTCTTTTTGCAAAGTATATGACGTAACTGTTATTCGTATTCTTTTGACAAAGTATATGACATAACTGTTATTCTTATTCTTTTGGCAAAGTATATGACATAACTGTTATTCTTTTGGCAGTGTATATGACATAGCTATTCTTCTTCTTCTCTTGACTCAGTAAATGAAATTACTGTTATTCGTCTTTCTTCTGGCCCACATTATGACCATAACTGTTTTTCTGCCTGCCCTGTGTATGACAGAACAGTTATTCTCTTATTTTGGTCCAGTATAAGATCACGCAACCTAATATCTGATCTATACGTTTTATCATCTTTTATGCTGGCCTTTATTTAACAATTTAAGTTGTCCATCTTTCTGGTTGTCCAGTATCTGACCATTGTCATCATCCTCTTTTCTATTTAATCACTATGTGACCATTTAGACCTATCTGCTTTTTCTCTTATATCAATACATCGTCATTTACGTGTATCCCTTGTTATACTAAATCAGCATCTGACCATTAAACTCCTTTCTAATCGGATCAGTACAACTAATATTCTTCTTTACTTTCCGGTTAACACCACATACGCCCATAACTTATCTTTTCTAACTAGAGCGTACAACGAAATTTTTCAACTACTCCTGCACAAACGTTAATGGCCACCCCCTTTATTTTAAACGAGTATTTATATCACAACATATGCCTGTGAGACCTGGACACTTAACACAACAGCTGAGAAACACATAAATGCATTTGAATGTAAATGCTACAGAAGAGTTCTCCAAATATCATGGACACAAAAAAGAACAAATATATCTATACTACAAGAGCTTAATATTGAAGAAGGCTGGCTAGTAAAGAGGATTAAAGAGAGAACGTAAATATTTTGGACACATTAAACGTCATGATAATTTAGAGAAGACCGTATTGGAAGGATAGATAATTGGAAAAAGAAAAAGAGGAAGACCAAAACGAAGATGGCTGCAAGATATCGTTGATGATCTGCAAATGGATGCAGCAGCAGCAGGCCATCTTGCTCACAACCGAGAAGATTACAGGAGTGCTGTTTAGGGAGGCAAAGTTCCGCAAGGGACATGCAGATGAATGAATGAATTTATATCACTAAAATATTTGATAGGACAAAGAATAATTTCGTTGAAACGTGTTTAAATGTCATCCACAAACAGTCCAATATATGCTTGAGTTATTAAAAGCACTCACTGGTTATCACAGTGAGTGTAAAAATCACGTACAGTAACTTTGTGTTAACGGTAAATTTAGGGTAGGATTCACTTGTTCCGCCAACCCATGCAGGTAAAAACTCTTGTCGATTCAAGATGCAAGCTTGCACTAGGGAATATTGCTGAACAGGTGTCACTTTTCATTCATTATAAACTTTGTGATAAAAAGAGTTTTACCAGTTGCAAAAATCATACCCCAGAGAAAGAGCCTATCACCTTAGAACTTGTTCGGGCTACTGTGTGGGTTGAGAATGGCGAATTCGCTCTTCAGGTTGGAAGATGTTTGGGAGTGTCACATTCTACAATGCAAAGGCTTCTGGAGAGGTTTACAGTCACCGGAAGAGTAGAAGACCAAAACCGTTCAGGACGTCTACGTTGTGCGATCTGGTAAGATGACAGATATCTCTCGTTGTCTGCCCTTCGCCACTGGACAGTCATCTGTACCAGACTACAACGTCAGCTGGTGATTACTGCAAACATTAACATTGGCAGGGTGACTGTTTGCAGACGCTTACGTTTAATCGAACTTGCTTCACGAAGACCAGCAGTCAGAATCTCTCACTCCAGCTCACAGCAGAGAAACTTTGTGGACGCCATGGTCGAGGATGTATCGAATCCTTAGCCACAAACGGTGTTTATACCAGATTTTGACAGACCAACTGTAACAGTATTTATCTTGTGACTTTTATGATGATGGGTGAGTGACTTCTCAGGCTTATAACTTTTGTACGGATTATCAAATCTGCACAAAAGTTGATGAATTCCTTGCATTTTATATACACGGTTAATTCTGAAAATATTTGTTATGATATTGGTTTCATATTACTTTTTAGGGAAGTGTTTCAGAAAGTAGTACTAAACATTGAATAGAAGTATATATAACACTTGACAACAGTCTTCCAAGTGTGAGATTTTCTGTTAGTTTTCCCGCACCAAGCAGCTGCCTGAAATTTATCTCTGGCTATCATTTCGTCTGTTTGTTTTCTTTCTGCTAACTTTCATATTCAAACAAGAAAATATTAAGTAAATTTGGGGTTCTTTGTGCCAAATTCTATCTGTTGTTTTTTTTTTCAACTGTTTTGTCTTTCTAAATTTCTATAGTTTAATTTTGTGCCCATCCAGTTGTATTTTTTTTTACTGACTATATTTGTTCTAAGGACTGTTATTGCAGAAGTGGGGTGGAGGATACGCTCTCAACTGCAATGGCGTGCGTCTCAAACAGCCTCTGACAGTCAAGTCCAGCTCCTGGCCTTCTCATGGCAGAACTGTTTAAACTGACAGGAGAAGGGGCGAAGGCGAATATCTGGCGCCTTAAAACCAGACGCTTCGGGTAGATGAGAGTCGTGTTTGATAGCTCATCTACTACCGCTGGCGAGATTCTTCAGCTGCCGTGCGCGGAGTGGGCTCCTCCCGGCCAATAAAGAAATGAGCAAATGGGGTTGCCGTCTGGCACCACGGTGGAAAAGGTGAAAAAAAAGAATAAGCGAAGTAAACAGTAGCCAAATCACGGCAACTCTGGTCTGGGGGTAGGTCACGTCCTAAGTGCACTCATATCGGGCGAAATGCCTGAACTGTCTAAGACAATGCTGGCGAGATTCTTCGGATGCCTCTCGTGGAGTGAAGCTCCTCCTGGCCAAGGAAGAAAATGTGGAAAAGCAGTCAGGGTTGCTGTGTGGCGCTGATGTAAAAAGGTGATGGAAAGGATGAAGTGAAGCTTAATCGGTATGTCCAGTAGTATCGCGACGAGAGCTACCCATACCACGGCGCCTCTGCTCTAGAGGCCGACCACGTCCGAAATACACCCATACTGATAAAATATGCCTAAACCGGCTTACACCAGGGGTGAAATTCGATGGCTACGCATGCCACGGTACATCGCTCTAGAGGTCGGTATGTCCTAAACACGACCATACTGGGATAATATGCCTAAACCGGTTCAACCCAGGGGTGGAAGTCACCATTGGCGAGGACTCTTCCTCCTGGACAAAAGCTCCATCCTGGTCACAACTAGGAAGGGTAGCGGCCACGACCACAAAATTCTGAAGCCGGAGACTCTGGACCAAGGCAGCCTAGGCAGGCAACCGCCTCTCACCCGACGGGGATATATGCGTATCCTAATCACGCTGAGGTTTTCCGGTGAGAAAGTCCAACGCCCAAATGGAGGGGCAACCACCTCTCACCCGGCGGTGATACACAGGTATCTGAATACACGTCGAGGTTTTCCGGTGAGAAAGTCCAACTCTAGCTTGGATGGGCTACCACCTCTCACCAGTGGGGATATACTGATATCCAAAACACGCCGAGGTTTTCCTGTGAGAAAGTCCAACTCTTGTGGTCCTCTCTGGGACCTCGTGTGGTCCTTTGGGGACTACACGGGGGACCACAGGACCTATAGAGGACCACAGGGGTAAATTCAGTAAGATCACAGGGCCGTCTTGGTAGTAGAAGCGAACGAAGAAGAAGAAGAAGACTGACTGCGTTCTTCAGGTGAATGAAACTTCATTTTTAGTATGCTGCACTAGATGAAGTTTATTTAAAGCATACTCCACCAGATAAGGGAAGTTTATTTGTAGCATGCTCTTCTTTTTACTCACTGTCTTGATAACTTCCCACCTGTATGTTTCTCTTCTGTTTACTCAATTGTCTTGATAACTTCTCACCTGTATGTTTCTCTGCTTTTATATCCTTGATCTGAAAGGCCAAAAACCGAAAACAGAGTTTGAGTACATGTATCTTCTTCCAATTCCTGTTTTACTTGTGATCTTCTGCGCTGGTATGTGTCACTGGTTGTGTAAGCGAAAACGTGCGAAATCAGACAATAATAACGGCTGATCATCTTAAGGGAAGCGGATTCGCAGACGGTAAGTGCTGTACCGGAACATTACATCTCGATTGAAGTAAATGTTAACTTCCCTTGTAAAATGTACTATGTATCACTCATACATAAAATTAATGGATGCGCACAGTGTACTCAACTGCTGCAATAACCCACAGTGCAGCTGTGGAGAAAAAATCACTATGCTGGTAACATTACTCTCTAACTGTGAGAAGATCAGGGGAACTGTAGACAAACACCACAGTATGACAGCACGGTATTTATGAAAGAAAATATGAGTGACTTATATGTAAACTAGAAATATATAAATATTTTGCTTGTACAGCCCAAGGAAAGCAGAAACACTAATACCATGTTCCATTTGAATGAACTGGGACTGATCATGAAATATAAACTATGTGTTTATAGGCTATATGGATAGGGCGAGGAAAATTCCTTATGTCCCATGTGTGTCTAAAAAACATAGAATAGATTTAAAAAAAACATGGCCAGTGTTAGAAGATCCCCTATATTCTTCAGTTTTAGGGCAGAAAATTATCGTCACATATACAGTACATGACATATAAAACCTGCGTTGATCATTTGATACCGACTTTTCTAACATCCAAAACAGCCAGTCTGGCAAAGTTTATTATCAGGGCAGTCTCCGTCGCTGGTACAAGATGTAGGGCTAGCCCAGGAGTATTTGTACGTACAGTTCCTCCTGAACAAACTTAACGATACAATCATTATTTAGCTTGTTCATCAGCCTGAGTTTGTTAGAGCAGGTTCGGGTTTGAGCAATAATATTAAAAACGTAAGCGACGTGACGACTTCTGTCTGGTATAACTATTGGTATGTTATACCCAGAGATTATGTTGCTATAGAGTTTATTTAGTTACTGTTAATTTAGCAGCTGTTGCTGGCACGAATGGTTCAGGACAAAGAAAGAACTTACCCTCTATCAATAGATTATGTAGACAGGTATATACGAAACTGACGATGCTGACTGCCAGTGTTATAGTTTCTTCACATAGGGAGGGGAGGATGAAAAGGAAGACGCTATTAACTGTCTGATTGATTGATCGTTATTTTCACAGGGTTAAGAGTTGGGCAATCAGCCCCGTCTGAAGTTCTGCCCTTTATCACATTACTTTTTCTATGTTCCAGACATTCAACAATTATGATGCTCATATAATAAAAATAATTAACATTGAGAACACTGAAGAAAATACAAATATATGAAATAAGGCATTTAACTTACACTCACATCTATGCAGTAAGTACCGAATCATACAAATACATATCTGCCAAACTACTGGTCATAACAAATGAAATATAATAATCAGTTAACCGCACGACTTTCTCTCTGCTCAAGACATTCTACAATTATGTTGCGTATAAATATAGTTAATAGTGAGAACAGTGAAGAAATACAATACAATGAAATAAGATCATGGTTGGCATCTATGCACTCACTAGGAACATGAGTCACCACATGAAGCGTGCGAATGGAAACTGAGGCTGTGTGGGAGTAAACAGAACAGCTAGTTGCCCATGATGTAGCTGGTGGCTTCATTGTTATGGATTCACAGAGTCTGCTTTGTAAAATAGAGAAAAAAAACTGCATTGAAACGAATGGGTTCATCTGTTAAAGCAGTCAACTGTGAGGAGCATAACGTGGCTTTATTGTCCAGGGCAAGCTGGTGTACATGGCTGTGAAGTGGCAGATAGGCTTGCTGAATAGGCTAAAATAAATGGCAGGTTGAGAATGGACCATAGCGGCATTGCTAAAGTTGTATTGGACAGACTGCTTGCGAATGAAGAGCGGAAATGGAGTTTCAATGTAATTGTGAAGCGATTGCTGGAGCTAGAACAAATTAAGGGTGCTGGTAGGAAATCTGAACTGTGTGACAGAAAACGTAAATAATAACACTTGATGGGAACTATTAACAAACATACTCTTGGATGGATGCTGCTGCATGACGCGGACCATATATGAGGCTGTCCTGAATGCAATGACACTGGAGACTGATTTTGAACCTTTGAACCTTTATGAAGCAGTTCTCCATAACGAACTGTAATATGTTTCTTCTTAGCTATATCCTCACGATCATTGCATCCCAAATCAAACTAATGATGTATGTGTTTGTTAAACCAGGGAATGCTGCTGTAGCAGAAGCCAAGTCTTCGATGGTCCAGAAATGAGAGCTGACGATTGAGTTGTTAGTATTCCAGAAAACCGGTATATCTTCTCAAAGCGCTTTCATCATGCACCAGCTTCTGCGCATATAGTAACAGCCAACATTCAACATCAGCTTGGCCCATCTTCCAAGGAAGAAAGTCTACAATGAATCGCTGATTGTGTCCACATATCTACAGCACTGTGTTCTCCCCCTCATCTTGATCTCCTTTCTTTGTAATTTTACACATAAGTAAAGTTTTTTATTGTAATAGTACACTGAATTACAATTTGTTTAGCGCTGTCAAGTATTTGTTAAATTGATGTTGTTATTTTTTTTAAAATTTCAGTTCATCTAATAAGTGTTTCTTTTAATTTAATTCGGTCGAAAATAGAACCCTTATACGATGTATCTACTAGGCTTCAAATTTATTGCACGTTTTCCTGTTTAACGTTCATGTGTCTACGCCAATATGTCAAACATTTTCATTATCATTAGTAATATTATTATAGGGCTCTTAAATATTTATAAAATAGCCTCTAAATATGTGTTTGTGTGTGTGTATGTATGTGTGTGTGTGTGTGTGAGAGAGAGAGAGAGAGAAGGACGAGTCGCATGTCTCTCACTTGAAATCAAAGGCTACAGATAATGATATTTAGCAAATGGCTGGCTGTAACTGTAAGAGAGCCTAGCTCTGTTGCTGGTCCTGGGAAGTTGCTTCATTACACTCGGGGCAAGCACATACACGTGTTCCAACTTTAGGATTTCCTTCAGTGTTTTTAGGGAGATGACTCCGATGTTGTGCTGATTGTGTGTTGCTGTGATCTAGCATTCAGTTGGGATTTGCAACTACTGCCCTTGCGACGTGTACTGCATTGAATCGTATGTGATAATTACGTTGGAGGAAACGGCTTTGTATTCGTTCGTCGAGATGTTTCTTGATGAATTTGTATATGTCCGATACAGCAGTGTATACAGCGGTGTTAGGGTTGAATAGTTTCTGCTCGAAAAAAAAGTAAAAAGCGGAAATGACTAATCTACCGATATCTCGTTTACATACAGGTCTAATGCACATCGTCATCTGTACATGCTGGGAACGGTGGCCATTAGATCACTGGATAACGGGGTTTTAACTCTCTCAGGGAGACGAGTTCCCTGAGTTAAATTCTGCCATCAAACCGCGACAGACCCAGCAAGCCGACGGTGGATTTCTTAACTGCTCACAGAAAACACAGGAGGAATAGATGAACGAACACACGAAAACAATAAACTACAAAGGGACAGAAAGAAAAGAAAAGCGATTACAAAGGTATATACTATCAACAAATGTACCACAAAATGGTAATATGGAGGAATTGATGGAGGGAAGGGAAAGAGTAAAAAACATAATGGGAATCGCCGACAGCAAAGTAAGAAGAAATACATCAAAATAAAGTACTCTTATACTCCTGTATATTTTGTTTTTAATCAGATATGTTGTGACTTTTAATTGTACCATAGCCTTACTGTCCACGTTTTTTTTCTTGGTCTTTCCCTGCCACTTTTCACATTTATCTTTCCTGTTGTTGTGATGTTTTCAAGCCCTTTCCTTCTAACTAGATGTGCAATGAGCGATGACTATCGTTTTATTATGGCAAGTGGAGTTCTCTTCTATATTTGCTTTTGTTAGACTTTCCTTTGTCATTTTAGATGTCCATGGTACTACTAAACTTCTTGTAAAACATCACATCTATGTTGCCTCTAGTGATCTTTGCATTGGTCTATTCATTGTCCATGAATCATTTCCATAGGGTAGGACAGGCTCATTGTAACATTTGAGAAGTCTATTTCTGATGTCCAGTAACAGAGATGCATTCTACTAGATGTTTCTAATTTGTTCGAGTGTTGCTTTGGTTTGGCATATTTTATTCGTCAACTCATTTATGTCTCCGTGGTATTGAATATAGGATAATATAAGCTCAAACATCATGTCCCCTATGTGTCTCAGGGATATTGAATATAGGATAATATAAGCACAAACATCATGTCACCTTATATGTCTCAGTGGTATTGAATATAGGATAATATAAACACAAGCATCTTGTTCCCGTATATGTCTCAGTGGTATTGAATAATATAAGCACAAACGTCATGATCCCTATATGTCTCAGGGATATTGAATATAGGAAAATATAAGCACATACATCATGTCCCCTATATCTTTCAGTGGTTCACAGGTTCACTATCAAGACAGTTTTTCTTTGCTTGCACAAGTTGTGATTATATCGCAGTGACATTTAATCCCACAGAACCTTCCTGGGATTCAGTGTGTAGTATGATTAATTATCACCATGCGTTTGTTAATGCAAGTTCAGTTTTGATAACAATTGCTGCTATATAAACGAGATAACTGATAAAACTACTGGTATGTTATCAACAGCAAATCTGTTATTGTTGATGCTGTTACTGTAATTATTTATTCATTGTTGATAGTTCGTATAATGTAGGTTGACTGACCAGTTTGCTGTGTTGTAACATTTTGATGAGCAGTAAACATGCTTCTAGGTATAACATTTTGATCATCAAGAAAAACTTGACATTATTTCTCTTTATCGCCCTACTCTCTAAGAAAAAAAAACATGAAAGTCAATATTGTTTTTCAGTTGCCAATTTCGGCCGCCATTTTTGGATTCGGCCATCTTGTCTCGAACATAGATAGCTTTATTGATGAATATTTACATATTTTTGTTATTGTAAGTTATTCAGACCTCTGATTGTTTTTGTATGTAAATTTTGAGACAGGACAGGAAGGATTTGATTGTTGAACATATAATAGTGTAGATTTTCTAGTGTGTATCTAGAAACAAATTGTCAACCTTGGAAAAACAATAGTTACTCCAATATCCCCATATCTTCAGTGTATAGCGACTGATAATACTATACTTTTATGTCCTGGGTGGCACAGTTGTTAGTGTGCTACACTCATATGCAAGGTAGATGACTCAGCTTCGCCACAATCATCCAGCTGCTTCTGCGCCGTGAGAGGAAACATGGGCAGACAAGATGCTGACCACACACCCATGAGGTTAAGGAAACTATGAGTACAAACATCATATCCTCTAGATGTTTCTGTGGTATGACAAGGTAGCGCTGTCTCCCCCTTACATTATGTACAGATATGCTCTGTCATAATGTGTTTCAAAATAGTTTGCTATATTTATAACACGGCCGGAAAGGGTAACTTGAAATTATGCACAAACTACAGAAGTGATGCCCTGATTAGTCATGCTAGTAAAATTCTGTTAAAAATCATAATTGGTAGACCTCGTTTTAAAAGAAAGGAGAAACCAATATGGTCCAATGTGGTTTTACATAGGGAAGAGGAACATGAGATCACATATTCAATATAAGATTAATAATAGAGAAATG
>CM019713.1:79624625-79727842 GCA_009760885.1 Achatina immaculata | reverse complement strand
AATTTAAGAGGAATATAATTAACAGAACGTGGAGAAAGAAGAGAAGAATGCTGAACACGAAGAATAGACGCAATGTGTACGTCTATCTCTACTGAAATTTTCTTGTTGAATATGTTAGACATGTAATCTAAGACAGCACCAGATCGAGATAGAAAATCATACCCGAGAATGGCAAAACGGTTCATGTTACGAACCACACAGAAACAATGAGAACTAGAAAGTAATTCCAGCAACAGAAATACACAGGTAAACTCTGCCAATTACTCTCATTGAAGCAGCAGTGACAATCTGCAAAGTAACTCTAGCAGGAAGGAGTTTAGGAGCAGGTGGTAAGGATATGTACACAGAATCCTTGATGAGACAGACACTAGCACCTGTGTCTAATAACGCCCTAACAAGACCTAATAGAAACAAGGACAGAAGTAGGAGTAGGAGGATTCGCATGAAGCGAAAGTAGTGGTGTAGATTGTGAAACGAGACGGATCGTTTGGCAGACCTAGATGGTGTGAAAACATTGTTGGACGCACACGAGCTCTCTGTACGTCGACTTGTCAGTTTAAACGTGACCGATTACTTCTAGGCTTCTGCCTAGAAAGTCTGGCAATCGGGCCATATCTTTATGTCTTTCTTTCTCGTGGTAGTGTTCGGAAAGCCTTGTTTTGATGCGAAACCACCTGCGCTCTCTGAAAAACAGGACGAGACGTCTCATTCACAGCCGCCATCTCATTGGTGGACAGAGAACCTGAAAAAGATCCAGCTTACTCGTAAGCATATTTTCCTCTACGGCTATCTCCATGGCTTTAAAACAGGTAATTGGTTTCTCTCTTAATAAATTTGTCTTCAATCATCTGGGGAGTAGTGCATTTATGAACGACTGCATTAGTTGCCTCTGAGCCAGCGGAGGTACCAATTTCGCTGCAGAGTAGGCAACTTTGGCTGCCTTGCTGATGTGATCAGCCACTGCTTGTACCGACTCTACAGGAATCTCTGCTGTATGGAGGCCAGCGTACGCCAGGAATCTTGAGGAGTCTGCAAGGCACCGTAGCGTGATAAGAAAACTTTCACAAACTCCTCCCAGGATTCCTGAAGATGAAGGCGCTGCTTAAGAAATTCCGCATTGGAACCAGTGGTCCGCAGGTACACCAAGTTCTTCTTCGTTTGGAAATCGGCAGCTCTCACCTCCTTGAGCTTATTAAGCTACTCCAGCCACTGCTTTAATTTCCCTGGGTCCCCGTCAAATCATTCTAATTCCGCGATAGCCTGATTGAACCTCAAGTCATTACTGACTTGGAACATGGAATCTTGCAACAGGCCCAGCACATCTGACGTGGACGGAGCTGAAGCCATCGTGCGTCGTTCACCTAGACCAAGCTACCTCTTCTGTCAATTACAAAATATATTTCTATAGAAAAACAGGGCAATGCAAACCCAATATATGCAAACAAAATCGAACTCTAGCTAATCCTGTAAGAAAATAACTGCTATTTCTTTAAAAAAATGTTCCAAAATGTCCATACTAAACTATCTCTAAACAATTATCAAGGCAGAAATGCCCAATAATAAACATCAAACCTCAACAAAACACTAATACTGAACTAAACTAACTGCTAAAAGTCCTCAGTATCCATGACAGAATCCAAAATCCACTCTATCCAAAATGTCAGAAAGAGAAACTGATGTCCATGATATTCTTAGCGAATCTCCAACAGAAGGAGTACATCCTTGGGACATGATAAAGTGAACTGTTCATTCAGTCATTCATAAATGGAAGTATAGTCAAACGAAATACAATGTTCCAACGATGTTCTGTTCCGAGTGACGTCACTGAGGATCTCAGCTGCAAAAGCCCAGGCTATGAAAGTCAATAAACAATTTGTTACCTGTACGTTTTTTAGTACAGTGCTTGGTCTGACAGCTTCTGATACCCGGACTAAGCTCAAGGTGACGTAGGATCCACTCACATATGCCCGGACTGCTACATGAGCTAAGGGCTTGGGTCTAGAACTGCTGGAAGCAAAGGAGCTAGAGGTGCTCCAGCCGTCTAGCCGATCCTCGCCTTCATCGATGTGTTGAAAAATTTACCAGACAACGCACTGACTATACATCACAAAACTAAACTATTATCCCATCTGGTCTTCTCTTTTCGCCAATTCATGGAGAGTTGAGAACCCTGCCGACCACTGTCAATCGAAATTCGAACGCTGGCTAGCCAACCGAAGAATAACTTGATTCCCTAACTAACTACAAATCTAGCAACTCCAAAGCTAACTGCAGGCAACATGAAAACCAACGTTAACTAATTCTACTATATACCAAATAAGCGTCACACCCTACATCTAAACACCCAGTAACTGATACACCACTGTCACATAAACATATAGTAGATAACATAGATTTACGGCACAAAGCTACGATAAAAGTGACAATGAGGTGCAGATAAAGAATTACAGGACTGCAATAACAGAGGCTAAAATATAGACCTAGTGCTCCAAAAGCACTAGTCTAGACAGACTTTGTGAGAATAAATGCAACAAAAATGTGCTGTGACGAAAGGGCTTGAGACGAGCAACAGCTAAACTTGTCGTCGGGTATGAATGAAAATGCCAGTGACGAAAAACAGCTAAAGAAGTATGTCGTGACAGTAAGGCAAAATTGCAGAAGTGTGCCATGAAAGAAAGTTCCAGTCACGGTATCAGCTGAAGCCGTATCCTATCTTGCTTAAAGGCGTGTGCCACTTTCTCTTACTTGACTGAAGATGAAAACATATCTTTATGTGTGAAGAAGAAAGATCCTTGCTCTACAGCTAAAACACAGCTAGAGCACAGCTGGAAGCCACCGTTGTCTCAAAGGGTCCAGAGAAACAGTAATTGGTAGTTAGCTAACTCTCTCACGAACATATTTAACAGACTGACCTAAAAGTCTTCAATTTGTGTTCTGACATAGCCAAGGTCGTGTTTTATTACACACAATCACAAACAATGCATAAACTGTACGCACAAACTAATGCACTATTAGATCTCAGTGTTAGATCTCTTCTCGAGGAAAACTGAACAGAGACGAAATAATAAGATGAAGGTATGAACTGTCCATAACTAAGATAAAACGCTATGATACCATCATTTTAAGACAACTGGGGTCGTAAGTGAGACAAGTTACAGATCTATGTCTGGAGTTGTAAATAAAGAGAAAAGAAACTTATATTGTTATAATCTATGTTTATACTCTACTATCTATCTATATATCTATCTATCATCTATCTATCTATCTATCTATCTATCTATCTATCTAAGAAAGTGAGTTCTGTAATTCGTGTAAATTGACCCATCATTGTCTATGAAGTGGGCGATGAGGTTAGATTTATGAAAGTTCGTGGGAAGTGATTTTAAAAGATATCAGACCTTATAAGAGATGAAAGAAAACTTGCTGCGAGGCACGCATGCTATTTCATCAAATAAAAAATCGGAAAATACGTTGGGAGCGTTGTATCAGTAGTGAGGGAACTATTTCAAGGGAGACAACTCTGACTAATTTGTAAGTAGAGCCAAAATAAAATCCTGTTTCTTTTTGAACATGCATTATATGTTGTATTTGTAATAATGGCTGTTTCTCTACGGAATTCAGACAATTTCTTGGCCATTCATAGTGTTCTTGTTTTTTCGTAGATTAGGAGTGTATTCTGATAAAGTTACATATTGCATATCTTAATAGATATCTGGTAGTGCAGCAGAGGGATTTCAACACAACATTCGTAGAACTAAACATCAACAGGACAGAAACAACGACAATATCAGATACGGTAAATATAATAAAGTGCTACATCCTTTCAAACAGGAAGACACCGGCACTAGTAAATAAATTTATTTACCTCAGACAACAATAACAGCTGATGCCAAGTGCACAAATAAAATAAAATCACTAATAAGATAGACAAAAGTGACTTTTCATGACACACGAAAAAAAAGCTAACAAATAGAGAATGTCCCTGGAAGTTAGGAATATGCATTACCGAGATACATGGGCAAAATATCTATGTAATATTACCTACAATTAAAAAAAAACAGAAAACCGGAAACAACAGAGAAGCAGTTATGGAGAATGATGCAACACATTCTTAGAACGATCACAAAAACAAATAAAGAGGCTCCCAGAGAAATTTCTCATCAACGGAAACTAGTTAAAAATATAATAGAAAAAAAATACCAAGTCAACATTCCTTGCATATATCACGAGAAAACAGAAGTTAGAAACATGTGGCAAACACTTGAAAATTCAAGGTTAAAATGAAAGAAGGCAGAGAGAAAAATATTTTTGTTGACTGAACCAAGCGGCAAAACATCAGAGAAAAGAGCGTTTGTGCTGATCAGAAACATAAAGTATCAAACAAGACAGACAAGCACAACTGCACAGTAAATAATACAATAAAACAGTTTACATGGCTTTTTGTGTGGTAATATTGTCAATGTATATCCATATAATAGTAATAATAGCCAGTAACATTACAAAAATATTGCATGTTTTTTCATTAAGAATTTACAAATTACCTCCACTAATCTCGATAGAACAGACGACCTTGGCTATAGGACCTCTGATTCTAAGCTTCGTCACTAGAATTTTGGTGTCACACGAGATGTCAAGTTCTGTACTAGACACTCTGTATGTTCTCTTATTGTCACATCTGTGCGCATCGTTCAACGTTACCTTTATCTTCTTTAGCCTTGGGACTGCAAGAGGGGTTTTTATTTTCACATGTGTGTAATAAAGAATTAAGTTACAGATTGTGAAGTTTTTCGATTTATAGATCAAAATTTTGCTTGACTGATATTACAGTGTGATATTCTTAATGTTACAAATTATACTGTAACCAAGGGACTGAACAAACAACCTTGACTTTTAAAATTGATTGCATGCATTGTACTACCAAGATCGATCATTGATGATCTCAGCCTATTCTGTTACACTGTAGAATCTAATTACAGTGCAGGTTTAAGCTCAGAGCCACTAAGACATAATACTAGTAAAATGCAGGGCTGAGAAGTCAAACATAAGAAATAAGCGTGCAAATTAAGCAGAACAGAATAGAAGAGTGTGTAACTAATTCTGTCCACCATTATTAAAATGTGATAAACCAGCACCAAAATTCGTGTTTGAAATCCACGAGTCATTAAGACATAATATAAATTATTTTTAAACTAACCGTATTGACAGCCCGGACCAAAGTAGCCAGTTTCACACTCTTCATCCTCAGGACAGTCACCGTTGATGTCACAAGATATGGAGTGAGCGCAGTGACATTTGTACATGCAATTTTCTCCAAACCATCCAGTCATGCAATCTGAAAGTCATCAAAAGATTACTGCCATTACCACAGTGAAACATTCTTATTGCTCACGGGATGAGAAATCTCAGATTTTCACTTTCATTTTTTTTTCGTAATAATTTTAGGTTTTCTGATATATACAGGAAAGCGCTGACTTCTTTCATGCTGTGAATGGTTGACTGAAATCATCATCATCATCATCATCATCATCAACATCATCATCATGTGATGTCACCCCATGGAAGTTGGCTGCAACGGATCCATACTCTGCTCTGTTTCTCGTCTTCGTAGACCACTCTGCCACGCTTGTCCCTGTCTATCTCTTGATGTTGTCCACCCATCTACATCACTGTCGTTCTCTTGTTCGCTTCCCTTCGACCTTGGCTTCATGAACGGTCTTCAGATACATATTGTGCTTCTTGACATGTCCAAATCACGTTTCTTAGCTGTCTTGTTTTTATGATTTTCAATATTTCTCTTTTCACTTCAAGCTGGTTTAGCACTACAGAAAATATAAAAAGAATGTTAAAGAAGATGTATACAAAGAATATTGCGATGCACTTGTATGTCAAACCAAATTTGTATTTCACCAGTTATTCCTACTGTTGCATGTTGGTATGGATTCAGCAATGATATTAATTGTATCACATCTGTCAAAAGTACGGACTCGAAATTAATATCAAAATGACAGTTTGAATGCCTTTGAATGTAAATGCCAGAGAAGAGTTCTTCAACTATCATGGACACAAACAAGAAAAATATATCCACACTACAAGAGCTTAATATTGAAGACGAGTAGCTAGTAAAGAAGATTAAACAGAGAAAACTTAAATATTATGGACATATTAAACCTCATGAATTATTTAGATAAGCAGCAGTGCATCTTCTTTAAAACTGACAGACCTGCAGGCGAGCTATGGGGGGGGGGGGGGGCAAAGTTCTGCAAGGGACATGCAAATGACTGACTGACTGAATTTTGACTTTCATCGTTTATTCGCGTCACTAGATTCTTTATGTGTTTTTGGTTGTCTGTCATCAGCACGGTGTCATCTGCATATATTAGGTTATTGACTGCTAAACCACTAATTATATTCCATGAACTCTTCATATAATCTGTATTCTTTTGTTGACCAGTTAATTATATTTTTCGTCTTCTATTACTTGGTTAGATAAAATCTACCTGTAATCATGTCTTCTGTCGTTGATCAATATCTCCTCATAATTGTATTTTCTATTTGTTGGTTGATATTACTCTGTAAACATGAGGTTTAAGTGTGTGGGGGTACATACATGGGCTTCCAAGATGGTGAATGATGGAAACTGTACAGTCGTCGACGATTGAGCCAAGCGGTTTTAACTTCCGGGATTACACCGAAGAAATGGAATTCTTGGCAGACATCATCACCATCGATCCCTACCACGTTGGTCGAGTTGAAATTAACATTCTCTCTCCCCCCACCACTGATCCACCCCCGCAATAATGTTTTTCTCTACAAAGTATAAAGTCAGATATTGGCTACCTCGCGCAAGCTGAATCTAGCAACTATTATCTTTCTCCATTTGTTTATCATCGAGTCTTTCATGGCCTTTGTTTATTATAAGATCATTGTCTTCAGTCTATTTATTTCCCTCTCTTATCATTGTATAAACTTTCATCTGACCTTCTCCCCTATTACTGTTACTTTATTTTTTTATCGTTTCCTACTTTATCGTTGTACTCCACGTCTTGCTTGTTGTCTTACCATTATTACCTCGTCATTTGGTATTTGATATATTATCATTATATTTTCTCAACGTGTTTCTTTTTTTTCACTCTAAACATTACCTTCACTCTACACGATGTTTGCTATATTATTATTCTTTTTATTATATTTGTTACTTGCTATCATATCATTATATTCATCTCGTTTGTTGTTTTCTATCTTTTAATTTGGCTATCTCATTATTATTATCTTTATTCCTTTAGCTGTTTTGTATTTTATCATCATCGTCACTCCATTTCTTGCTTAATATCTTCTCATTATCATCACTCAGTCTCTCGCCTGATCATGATCATCAACATTCTGCGCCCGTTTTCCCAAGCGAAGGAAGAATGCAATCCCCGCCCCAGCTTTCTCCACTCTTAGTTTTCACAGTACGTCAGTGTATAACTGGTAACATCCTTCTGCTTCCAAGACAAAGTACACCCACTGTAATGCTTTTTTTACCATGTAAGATACTCACATTCGCTCATTCAGTTCGTTTTTCAAGTCTTATAATGTCAAAAGTCATTGGCTTCATAATTTTTGCCCACTCATATATTTCTCTTCTATCTCTGGTGAAACTTGTCCTCATTATCAATAGCACTGCCTGACCTCGATAAATGAAACTCTGAAGCATCATCTAGACATACTGAGAATCTATACACTCAGCAAGCAGGTACATATTATGCAAAGAGACATGTAGATAATGTTTATGTTATACCTTCATCATCGGCTGGTGGTGTTGAGACGGTGGTTGGTATCAGCATCAAGAAGACCAGTAGTAAACAAATAAACATTATGATGGTTCACTTGTAATTTCTATCAGTCTTTCAGTTGTTTATAGTCCCTGTGTAAGAAAGCGTAGATTTATATTTATTTATAACAATAGCTGAAATGTATATATATATATATATATATATATATATATATATAACCTTTCGCTTAAGAGAGAGGTTTTGAAGCAGGTGAATATCAGCTTTAGTCCAACTTACACAGCATCATTTTGCCAAGGAATTCTCGCATGACTGATTCTGCTAATACATCATCATCATCATCATCAGGTGCCGTGCCGGCTGGCGTTGGCTATTATGCTTCTCCAGAGTACCCGATCTTTCATGCAGGCCATCAGTTCAGTTGGTGATCTCCTCTCACACCATCCCGTCAGCCTGTCCAGTATCAGTTCTCTTGGTCTTCCTTTTGATCTTCTTCCTTCTATTTTTCCTGTTGTTATAAATATTTCAAGCCCCCTCTTCTCATTGCATGTCCTATGAAAGTACATTGTCTCTCTCTTATCTTTTTGACAAGGTTTTTTTTTGTCTCTCCAGCTCTTCTCATACATTCTTCATTTGTTATTTTTGCTGTCCAGGGAATTCGCAACATTCTTCTAATAAACCACATTTCTGCTGCTTCGAATACTTTTTGTGCAGAGTTGCCTATTGTCTATGATTCACTTCCATATAACAAGATAGGTTCAGTATAGCATCACTGTTAATACTGTATTTGCTTTTCTAGCTACACTAACAGCGAAATATTATTTCCAGTTCCTTCTTGCGCTTCCGTGTACATTTTTCTGTTTCATCCCTCGTGTCTCACTACAAATGAGTCTCTATCCTTCAGAAGTCTCTCTGTGATAGAATATGTTACGGGTGTCAGCCCCATATGAAACGTACAGCACGGGGCTGGCAGGGAGGGGGAGGGGTGTGATTTAAGCCTGGACTGCTGGGAAGTGTGTTAAGTAGGGAGAGAACTTGATGGACGCACACGAGCTCTCTGTACGTCGACTTGTCAGTTTAAACGTGACCGATTACTTCTAGGCTTCTGCCTAGAAAGTCTGGCAATCGGGCCATATCTTTATGTCTTTCTTTCTCGTGGTAGTGTTCGGAAAGCCTTGTTTTGATGCGAAACCACCTGCGCTCTCTGAAAAACAGGACGAGACGTCTCATTCACAGCCGCCATCTCATTGGTGGACAGAGAACCTGAAAAAGATCCAGCTTACTCGTAAGCATATTTTCCTCTACGGCTATCTCCATGGCTTTAAAACAGGTAATTGGTTTCTCTCTTAATAAATTTGTCTTCAATCATCTGGGGAGTAGTGCATTTATGAACGACTGCATTAGTTGCCTCTGAGCCAGCGGAGGTACCAATTTCGCTGCAGAGTAGGCAACTTTGGCTGCCTTGCTGATGTGATCAGCCACTGCTTGTACCGACTCTACAGGAATCTCTGCTGTATGGAGGCCAGCGTACGCCAGGAATCTTGAGGAGTCTGCAAGGCACCGTAGCGTGATAAGAAAACTTTCACAAACTCCTCCCAGGATTCCTGAAGATGAAGGCGCTGCTTAAGAAATTCCGCATTGGAACCAGTGGTCCGCAGGTACACCAAGTTCTTCTTCGTTTGGAAATCGGCAGCTCTCACCTCCTTGAGCTTATTAAGCTACTCCAGCCACTGCTTTAATTTCCCTGGGTCCCCGTCAAATCATTCTAATTCCGCGATAGCCTGATTGAACCTCAAGTCATTACTGACTTGGAACATGGAATCTTGCAACAGGCCCAGCACATCTGACGTGGACGGAGCTGAAGCCATCGTGCGTCGTTCACCTAGACCAAGCTACCTCTTCTGTCAATTACAAAATATATTTCTATAGAAAAACAGGGCAATGCAAACCCAATATATGCAAACAAAATCGAACTCTAGCTAATCCTGTAAGAAAATAACTGCTATTTCTTTAAAAAAATGTTCCAAAATGTCCATACTAAACTATCTCTAAACAATTATCAAGGCAGAAATGCCCAATAATAAACATCAAACCTCAACAAAACACTAATACTGAACTAAACTAACAATAAGTCCTCAGTATCCATGACAGAATCCAAAATCCACTCTATCCAAAATGTCAGAAAGAGAAACTGATGTCCATGATATTCTTAGCGAATCTCCAACAGAAGGAGTACATCCTTGGGACATGATAAAGTGAACTGTTCATTCAGTCATTCATAAATGGAAGTATAGTCAAACGAAATACAATGTTCCAACGATGTTCTGTTCCGAGTGACGTCACTGAGGATCTCAGCTGCAAAAGCCCAGGCTATGAAAGTCAATAAACAATTTGTTACCTGTACGTTTTTTAGTACAGTGCTTGGTCTGACAGCTTCTGATACCCGGACTAAGCTCAAGGTGACGTAGGATCCACTCACATATGCCCGGACTGCTACATGAGCTAAGGGCTTGGGTCTAGAACTGCTGGAAGCAAAGGAGCTAGAGGTGCTCCAGCCGTCTAGCCGATCCTCGCCTTCATCGATGTGTTGAAAAATTTACCAGACAACGCACTGACTATACATCACAAAACTAAACTATTATCCCATCTGGTCTTCTCTTTTCGCCAATTCATGGAGAGTTGAGAACCCTGCCGACCACTGTCAATCGAAATTCGAACGCTGGCTAGCCAACCGAAGAATAACTTGATTCCCTAACTAACTACAAATCTAGCAACTCCAAAGCTAACTGCAGGCAACATGAAAACCAACGTTAACTAATTCTACTATATACCAAATAAGCGTCACACCCTACATCTAAACACCCAGTAACTGATACACCACTGTCACATAAACATATAGTAGATAACATAGATTTACGGCACAAAGCTACGATAAAAGTGACAATGAGGTGCAGATAAAGAATTACAGGACTGCAATAACAGAGGCTAAAATATAGACCTAGTGCTCCAAAAGCACTAGTCTAGACAGACTTTGTGAGAATAAATGCAACAAAAATGTGCTGTGACGAAAGGGCTTGAGACGAGCAACAGCTAAACTTGTCGTCGGGTATGAATGAATGAATGCTGAAGTCCCGGACATAAAAGAGATAAGCAAGAAAGACTTCTATGGTGAACAGATGTCGCAAGGAAGACTTCTATGGTGAAAAGATGTCGCAAGAAAGCGTCTACGGTGATAAGAACTATACAGTGGGAAGACGGATCAGCCTTTATTGTCTTGGAATGAATACACCTGACTATGGCTAGTATATTTCTTACAGCTTATAGCAATGTGAGGAAATGCTATACGAAAAACGAATTTGTTCGTACATAATCTGCAGAACCAATGCCATTTACTGTTCTCTTTTGGATAATTGGTACAAAACTGTTTGCAGTAAGCGCCCACACAGGCCACAAATTATAATAAGGTATTTTTTAATATAGAAAGTTAGCTAAGTCATTTTGGAATCTAAAGGTTTGTTATATAGAACGTTATGTCCAGCAGATTTCTTAACTGACTGTTCAGTTCCTTTTAACCTTGTGTTTGCATAGCACAGGAGTGGCCGTGGATCTCGTGGAAGTAGAGACTGATCAGCTGATCAAGAGAGGAGGAAAGTTAGGCTTTGAGGATCAGTCTTAGTTTTGTGTTCCTTAGAGTCTGAGACTTAGTTTTATTAGAGTAGGTCGTAGTTTTTGTAGTGTAGGAAGTTAGTCTGTCTTAGTTGTCGGCAGCGGTTTTTATAGTAGAGAATAGTTAATCTAGTACAATCTTGTATAGGGTAGGATTCTGTTGGCGTTAGTAGACGCCTGGAATCATATATGTTGTCTTACTGGAGTAACGTTATGTCGTGTTATATAGAACTGTCACTGCCACTGTTTCCCACTCATCGTCATCGCCATTATGTCGACACTTGCACCAAATAAAACCATCATAATCTACACAGCTGCTGTTTGCTTTGCCAATGAGTGACTGCGGTACCTGGGAGAGTTAGTCTGTAAGCGTATAGTAAGCAGACACCAAGTAGACATCAACAGACACAAACGAGACTCCAAAAAGGCACTAAAGACGACAAGGAAACAACGGCGACTGTTTGAAAGCGAGAAATCGTGACTGTCTGTCGTTGATACACTGGTTAATACTGTTAAAGGCGTATCCTATCTTGCTTAAGGGCGTGTGTCTCTTTCTCTTACTTAATTGAAGAGGAAAACATATCTTTATGTGTGAAGAAGAAAGATCCTTGCTCTACTGCTAGAGCACAGCTAGAAGCTACTGTTGTCCCAAAGGGTCCAGAGAAACAACTAACTGTTAGTTAGTTAACTCTCTCACGACAAATTTAACAGGTTGACCTAAGAGTCTTCAATTTGTGTTCTGCAATATACTCAGAGAACATTTCAACCCAGGCACTCTCCTTCTTCCCACTGGACAACAACAGTACAACCAGACTTCATTTTGCTAGCTCACTACGCTACAGTAAGTAACACAAGTCGTGGGAACAGACAAGAGTGTAGTTCAAATCTCATAGACACGAAATTTATTGATGCGGAAGATAAGGATGATGGAAATGTCGAATGGGAAAAACTGTTACCATACGGCAGTGATAAAACATGTAACATGAAAACTTGCCGGGCATGCAGTCCATGCCACAAGGAAGGAACATTTTGCTCTAAGGACGTTACAAGAAAGTACTACTTACACATTCTGGAATGTGTAACATTTCCAAACTAACAATTCATCTTCCAAGAGTAGGAAAAACACAATAGTACACTCTGGTCCTAACAAAGTCACCACTACATAATTGCTACGTAATAATACAGAAAAAACATGCCCTTAAAGCACAACACAAGCGTTACTACACCCGAACTATGAAATGACTGACCTCACTTAAACTGCCAATGATTGCTCCAAAAACATACACAAACCAACACCCGAACTATGAAATGACTGACCTCACTTAAACTGCCAATGATTGCTCCAAAAACTCACACAAGTGCCCCCCTCTCCCTTGATAAAAAACCAGCTGCTTAAAAACCTCCACCTGAACTCTACTCACCCTTGCTAAATACCACGAGAATTCTTAATTTCTATGAGCTAAAGCTACCTTACGCAAACACCCCGAGAAGCTACCAGTGTGTGACTACTTTGTCTGCTGTTTAAACAAATAGTCAGCCTGATACAAATCCAAAGTGAAACTTTACATACCAGTCAAGATTCCCTGCTGATGCTTCACTTTCTTCTCACGTGCAACGTGAGCTGAGTAAAAACAAATCAAGATGTAACCAAGGGACTGAACAAACAACCTTGACTTGTACAATTGATTGCATGCATTGTACTACCAAGATCGATCATTGTACTACCAAGATCGATCATTGTACTACCAAGATCGATCATTGTGCTACCAAGATCGATCATTGTACTACCAAGATCGATCACTGTACTACCAAGATCGATCATTGTACTACCAAGATCGATCATTGTACTACCAAGATCGATCATTGATGATCTCAGCCTATTCTGTTACACTGTAGAATCTAATTACAGTGGAGGTTTAAGCTCAGAGCCACTAAGCTAGTAAAATGCAGGGCTGAGAAGTCAGACATAAGACATAAGCGTGCAAAATAAGCAGAACAGAATAGAAGAGTGTGTAACTAATTCTGTCTATAATTATTAAAATGTGATAAACTAGAACCAAAATTCATGTTTAAAATCCACGACTCACTAAGACATAACATAAATTCTTTTTAAGCTAACCGTATTGACAGCCCGGACCAAAGTAGCCAGTTTCACACTCTTCATCCTCAGGACAGTCACCGTTGATGTCACAAGATCTGGAGTGAGCGCAGTGACATTTGTACATGCACTTTTCTCCAAACCATCCACTCATGCAATCTGAAAGTCATCAAAAGATTACTGTCATTACCACAGTGAAACATTCTTCGTATTGCTCACACGGAAAGAAATCTCAGATTTTCACTTTCATTTTTTTTTCGTAATAATTTTAGGTTTTCTGATATATGCAGGGAAGCGCTGACTTTTTTCATCCTGTGAATGGTTGACTGAAATCATCATCATCATCATCATCCTGTGCAATGAATCTCCACTCTGCTCTGTTTCTCGTCTTCGTAGACCACTCTGCCACGCTTGTCCCTGTCTATCTCTTGATGTTGTCCACCCATCTACATCGCTGTCGTTCTCTTGTTCGCTTCCCTTCGACCTTGGCTTCATGAAAGGTCTTCAGATACATATTGTGCTTCTTTACATGCCCAAGTCACGTTTCTTAGCTGTCTTGTTTTTATGATTTTCAATATTTCTCTTTTCACTTCAAGCTGGTTTAGCACTACAGAAAATATAAAAAGAATGTTAGAGAAGATGTATACAAAGAATATTGCGATGCACTTGTATGTCAAACCAAATTTGTATTTCACCAGTTATTCCTACTGTTGCATGTTGGTATGGGTTCAGCAACGATATTAATTGTATCACATCTGTCAAAAGTACGGACTCGAAATTAATATCAAAATGACAGTTTGAATGCCTTTGAATGTAAATGCCAGAGAAGAGTTCTTCAACTATCATGGATACAAACAAGAAAAATATATCCACACTACAAGAGCTTAATATTGAAGACGATTAGCTAGTAAAGAAGATTAAACAGAGAAAACTTAAATATTATGGACATATTAAACCTCATGAATTATTTAGATAAGCAGCAGTGCATCTTCTTTAAAACTGAGAGACCTGCAGGAGAGCTATGGGGGGGGGGGGGGCAAAGTTCTGCAAGGGACATGCAAATGACTGACTGACTGACTGACTGACTTTCATCGTTTATTCGCGTCACTAGAATCTTTAGGTGTTTATGGTTGTCTGCTATCAGCACGGTGTCATCTGCATATATTTGGTTATTGACTGCTATTCCACTAATTACATTCCATGAACTCTTCATGTAATATGTATTCTTTTGTTGACCAGTTGATTATAGTCTTCTATTGCTTGGTTAGATAAAGTCTACCTGTAATCACGTCTTCTGTCGTTGATCAATATCTCCTTATAATTGTATTTTCTATTTGTTGGTTGATATTACTCTGTAAACATGAGGTTTAAGTCTGTGGGGTACATACACGGGGTAAAGATGGTGAATGATGGAAACCGTACAGTCGTCGACGATTGAGCCAAGAGGTTTTAACTTCCAGGATTACACCGAAGAAATGGAGTTCTTGGCAGACTTCATCACCATCGATCCCTACCACGTTGGTCGAGCTGAAATTAACATTCTCTCTCCCTCCACTACTGATCCACCCCCGCAATAATGTTTCTCACTACAAAGTATAAAGTCAGATATTGGCTACCTCGCGCCAGCTGAATCTAACAACTATTATCTTTCTTCATTTGTTTTTATCTCTATCATCGAGTCTTTCATAGCCTTTGTTTATTATAAGATCATTGTCTATTTATTCCCCTCTCTTTTCATTGTGTGTAACTTCATCTGACTTTTTGCTCTGTTATTGTTACTTTACTTTTTTATCGTTCGCTACCTTATGTTTATTGTTACTCCACGTCTTGCCTGCTGTCTTACCATTATTATCTCCTCATTTGGTATATGATATATTATCATTATATTTTCTCAACTTGTTTCTTTTTTTCAATCTAACCATTACCTTCACTATACACGATGTTTGTTATATTATTATTCTTTTTATTGTATGTGTTATTTGCTATCATATCATTATATTCATCTCGTTTCTTGTTTTCTATCTTTTCATTTGGGTATCTTATTATTATCTTTATTCCTTTAGCTGTATTGTATTTTATCATTATCGTCACTCCATTTCTTGCTTACTATCTTCTCATTATCATCACTCAGTCTCTCGCCTGATCATGATCATCAAGCCTTCTGCTTCCAAGACAAAGTCCATCCACTGTAATGCTTTTTTACCATGTAAGATACTCACATTAGCTCATTCAGTTCGTTTCTCAAGTCTTATAATGTCAAAAGGCATTCGTTTCATTATTATTATTTATGTTCACTTATATCCGTCTCTTCTATCTCTGGTGAAACTTGTCCTCATTATCAATAGCACTGCCTGACCTCGATAAATGAAACTCTGAAGCATCATCTAGACATACTGAGAATCTATACCATCAGCAAGTAGGTACATACTATGCAAAGAGACATGTAGATAATGTTTATGTTATACCTTGATCACCGGCTGGTGGTGTTGAGACGGTGGTCGGTATCAGCATCAAGAAAACCAGTAGTAAGCAAATAAACATTATGAAGGTTCACTTGTCCTTTCTATCAGTCCTTTCAGTTGTTTATAGTCCCTGTGTAAGAAAACGTCGAGTTATTTTTATTTATAACAATAACTGAAATGTTAATAGATATAATATTTCGCTTTAGAGGGAGGTTTTGAAGCAGGAGAATATCAGCTTTTCTGCGTCTTACACAGCATCATGTTGCCAAAGGACTTCTCGCATGACTGATTCTGCTTTTCTGTATTTTCTTTTCTAGCTACACTAACAGCAAAACAATATTTCCAGTCCCTTCTTGCGATTCCGTGTACATTTTTCTGTTTCATTCCTCGTGTCTCACTACAAATGAATCTCCATCCTTCAGAAGTCTCTCTGTGATAGTATATGTTACGGGTGTCAGCCCCATAACGCTCTTAATGGCAACGCCTATGATTAGTATTTACATTTTGGTTGTTCTTCAACTTGGTCGCTTATCTGAAAGACTGATCAGTCAGTGAAACGTACAGCACGGGGCTGGCGGGGAGGGGGAGGGGTGTGATTTAAGCCTGGACTGCTGGGAAGTGTGTTAAGTAGGGAGAGAACTTGATGGACGCTGACCGGTGCGGATGTTATATTTGTCGTTGTCAATTATGGAGTTTTCTGTAATATTTCAACCTTGATATCTTTAGCCCTACTCTCTTTTCCTGTGATGTACGGGTGAAGGTTTACTACCAGTTCAATGACCTGATTTATCAAATAACTGAGCTGAAGCTGTGTATTTTGACATATCACTCATATTCCTGCCATTCATCAAGTTACCATCTTTATCTGGTTCCACCCATTAAACGTCTAGAACGTAATATCAGCACTTGACCTAGTTAGTAGTTGCAGCTTGTGATGTCCTGGCAACGTGTGAAAGATAAACGGGTATTTGTCTGAAGGGAGATTATCAATTCAGGGGAGGTAATCAATGCTGAGTAATGTGTTGTCAACACTGACCTTCAGAAGAGGAAATGGTCGCATCTCTCCATTTAACTCCATGGTAACATTAGTCAAAGAAATCGTTGGAGAAATCTTAGTTTTTATCAAACTGATGACCTGCTTCCTTTCACAGTTCACAGCTTTGTTATTTTTTACATGAGTGCAGCATCTGTTATTATTTCTTGCTACATTCTTAAGTTTCTACATGTTAGCATTGTCATCATGGATAGAAGCTTATAGGCTGTAGTTCCTCAAGTTCATTACTTTCATCTGCCACTTGATGTTTATAATTTTTAGAACGCTGGAAATAAGAAAACTAGTAAGTTTAAATGAACATCATAAAAAGAAATCAAACTTCTCCAATATGGAGGGAATAGTTTATGGTAATACGAAATTCAACATTTTCCTAGGGCAAGTCAATAAATAAGTTGCAAAATTATCTAGGGGAAAAAAACTGACAATAATTATTTGAAATTTTAAAAACAAACATTGTTGATACTTTCAGACATTTATCTCATCAATTCACAAGATCTTTAAAGTAAGCATTAAAAAAGGTTTCTGACTGCAGCAACCAACGAGTTACCTCCCTGGCAACGTCTAGAATCGTTTCCGCTAAATGGCAATCACCCACGTGATTCGTCCATCTTTACATTTCTGAACCCAGTTATACTCAAGGCTTTTCTTGACATATATTTTACACTGTACACGATGGCCAACAGAAAAAAAAACCACACAAATCCGCGCTTTTCTTCTCGTGGAGACATATCTGCATCTGGCGCATTCACTCTATAAAAGCGGTTGTTGTTAAATAACCATGTCATGCTGGGATAGATCTTTTGTTCTAATTTCGCACCAGTTGGTGCTGCTATATACTGTCCACAATTACGCAGCGTTTTTTCAAGTGTTTTAGTCTGTGCAGATTTGAAACTGAATTATTGACTTTCTCTCGTATACTAAATACCTTTCATCTTTGTGACACAATATGCAGATTTTTGTTGAAGTGAAAGAGCAGAGAGTGTGGGAAATAAAACGGTATGTATTGTAACAGGTGAATGTAAACTAGAATGCCTACATCATCATAGAGGTTAATACAGCAAAATATTTTGAAACATATTGTGACTTAGCATCTCTGTACATAATGAAAGAGGGCGAAAGAGCTGCCTTGTCATACCACAGAAACATCTAGAGGATATGATGTTTGTACGCATAGTTTCTTAACCTCATGGGTGTGTGGTCAGCATCATGTCTGCCCATGTTTTCTTTCTCGGGCCTGAAGCAGACGTGTACATATTCCCATAGATGTATGGCTGTGGCGAAACTGAGTCATCGATCTTTTATATGGCAATAGCACACTAAAAACTGTTCCACTCAGGACAAAGAATTATAATATTATCAGTCGGTATACACTGAAGATATACTGATAGTGATACCTGAGTTCCTACTGTTTTGCCGAAGCTGGCAATCTGTTCCTACATCTTACATCTTACATCCTTCCCGTAGCGTTAAACGCCACACAGGGTTCGCATAGTTGTTTGGCGAGTTTTCCTCTTCTCGGCGAGTCTTTCAACTTCATCAAGGGATGTTATGCCCACTAAACTGACTTCTCTTAACAATGTCCTCTTTAGAGTTTCACGTGGTCGACCTCTTTTTCTTCGGCGTAGTGGCTCCATCCAATAGCTTATTTTGGTATTCTCTGAATGTTTCTTCTCATCACACCGCCACATACGTCCATATTCTTTTTCTCATCACCCATAAGAATATGTTTCTACATACACACTAGATAATCTACGCTGTTTTGTTCAATAATGAACTCTTTCCTATCCTGTCTGAAAATTTCCATACGGAAAACAGTCAAAAGTCTGAGAAACTTACAATAACAAATATACGAGTATGTAAATATTCAGCAACAAAGGTATGCGTGTTCGAAACAAGATGACCTAATCCAAAAATGGGGACCGGAAGTGGTAATTGAAAACAATATTCAGAATCAAGGTTTTGCTTAGAGAGTACGGCGATAAAGGGAAAAAATGGTCAAGTTTTTATTGATCATCAAAATGGTGTACCTCACTACATGTTTACTGCTCGTCAAAATGTTATAATACGGCAAACTAGTCCGTCAATCTACAGTATGCAAACTATCAACAATGACGAAATAATCACAGTAACAGCAACAACAACAAAACATTTGCTGGTGATAACATGTTAGTAGTATTACCAGTTACCTCGTTTATATTGCAGCAGTTATTATCAAATCTGAACTTGCATTAACAAACACATGGTGATAATCAATCATATTACACACTTAGACCCAGTAAGGTTCTGTGGTAACAAGTGTCACTGCTTTATTATCCTGATAGTGAACCTCAGAACCAGTGAGACATATAGGGAGCATGGTGATTGTGATTATATTTTCCTATATTCAATACCACTGAGACATACAGGGGACATAATGTTTGAGTTTATATTTTTCTATATTCAATACCACTCAGAAATATAGGGAACATATTTGTGCTTATATTTTCCTATATCCAGTACTACTGAGACATATAGGGGACATAATATTTGTGCTTATATTTTCCTATATCCAGTAACACTGAGACATATAGGGGACATAATATTTGTGCTTATATTTTCCTATATCCAGTACTACTGAGACATATAGGGGACATAATATATGTGCTTATATTTTCCTATATCCAGTACCACTGAGACATATAGGGGACATAATATTTGTGCTTATATTTTCCTATATCCAGTACCACTGAGACATATAGGGGACATAATATTTGTGCTTATATTTTCCTATATCCAGTACCACTGAGACATATAGGGGAAATAATATCTGTGCTTATATTTTCCTATATCCAGTACCACTGAGACATATAGGGGAAATAATATTTGTGCTTATATTTGCAGTCGGCGATTCCCATCATTGTTTGTGCTTTCCGCCACCCCCCCCCCCCCCCCACTAATTCCTCCGTTTTATAATTTTGTGGCAGATATATTGCTAGTTCAAACCTGTAAAAGAAAATCGGTTTTCTTTTTTCTCTGTCTCTTTGCAGTTTAAAGTTTTCGAGTGTTCTTCCATCTATTCTCCCTGTGTTTTCTGTAAGCGGGTAAGAGATCCACCGCCGGTTTTGCTGGACCTGTCGAGGTGTGATTGCAGAATTTACCTCAGGGAACTCGTCTCCCTGTAAGAGTTAAAACCCCGTTATCCAGTGATCTCATGGCCAGCTTTCCCAGCATGTACAGATGGCGATGTGCCGTAGACCTGTATGTTCACGAGATATCGGTAGGTTACTCATTTCCGCTTTTCACTTTTACCGCTGTATGCACTGCTGTATCGGACCTATATAAGTTCATCAAGCAACACCTTTACGAATGGATAAAAAGCTGTTTCCTCCAACGTAACTATCACATACGATTCAATGCATTACACGTAGCAGGGGCATTGGTTGCAAATCCCAACTAAATGCTAGATCACGGCAACACACAATCAGCAAAACATCGGAGTCATCTCCCTTAAAACACTGAAGAAAATCATATGAGCCTGTCCCGAGTGTAATGAAACAACTTCCCGGAACCAGCAACAGAGCTAGGCTTTCTTACAGTTACAATTACAGCTTAGTGATTTGCTAAATATCATTATCTTTGATTCCATGTGAGAGGCATGCGACTCGTCCTTCTCTCTATCTATCTATCTATCTATCTATCTATCTATCTATCTATCTATCTATCTATCTATCTATCTATCTATCTATCTATCTATCTATCTATCTATCTATCTATCTATCTATCTAATCTATCTATCTATCTATCTCTACACATATAAACACATGTTTAGGGGCCATTGCATACTTTGTAAAGGCCATATAATAATAATGAAAAGTCTGATATCTTGTCGTGGACACCTGAACGCTAAAATGAAAATGCACAATAAATCTGAACCCATGTAGATGCATTGTAAAAGAATGTCTATTTTTGATAGAATTGAAAGAAATGTTTTGATCGAATTGAAAGAAATACTTATTCTTACAACTTACATCCTTCCCGTGCCGTTAACGGTCACATAAGACTAGCGTAGTTGTTTGTCAAGTTTTTCTTATCTTATCTTATATCCTTCCCGTGCCGTTAAACGTCACATAGGGCTCGCAAAGTATTTCGCCAATTTTTCCTGTCTTCAGCGAGTCTTTCAACCTCATCAAAGGATTTTATGCCTGTTAATTTGGCCTCTCTTAATAATGTCCTCTTCAGAGTTCACGCGATCTGCCTCTTTTTCTTTGGCCTGTTGTGTTCCACTTGATAGCTTGTTTTGGGATTCTCTGATCATTTCTTCTCATCAAGTGACCAACATATGTCCATCTCCTTTTCCTGATCACCCATGAAACTGGTTGTTGTTCAGTCATCTGTCTTATCTCTGCATTGTTCTGTTCATGAATTCTACAAGTTTTTCTACTCTCTGTGATTCTTTCAACTTCATCAGGGGATGTTATGCCTACTATATTGACTTCTTTTAACATGGCCTCTTTAGAAAAGTTACAACAGTAATTAAACAAATACATGGCAGCGGTAACCAAATTGTAATTCAGTATTACATTACAATAAAAACTTTACTTATGTCTAAAATTAGAAGGAAAGGAGACTGGGGAGGAGGGGGGAACACAGTGCTGTAGGTATGTGGACACAATCAGTGATTCATTGTAGTATTTCTTCTTTGGAAGATGGGCCATGCTGATGTTCAATGTTTGCTATTAGTAAGTACGCAGAAGCTGGTGCATGATGAAAGCGACTTTGAGAAGATATACCGGTTTTCTGGAATACTAACAGCTCAATCGTCAGCTCTCATTTCTGGACGATCGAAGACTCGGCTTCTGCTACTGCAGCATTCTCTGGTTTAACACACACATACATCATAAGTTTGACTTGGGAAGAAATGATTGTGGGGATATAGCTAAGAAAAAACATATTATAGTTCGTTATGGAGAACTGCTTCATAAAGGTTCAAATTTTCAAAATCAGACTCCCGCGTCATTGCATTCAGGACAGCCCCATATATGGTCCGAGTCATGCAGCGGTATCCATCCAAGAGTATGTTTGTTAATAGTTCCCATCAAGTGTTATTATTTACGTTTTCTGCCACACAGTTCAGATTTCCTAACAGAACCCTTAATTTGTCCTAGCTCCAACAATCGCTTCACAATTACATTGTAATTCCATTTACGCTCTTCATTTGCCCGAAGTTTGTCCAATACAACTTTAGCAATGCCGACATAGTCCATTCTCAGCCTGTCATTTATTTTAGCCTATTCAGCAAGCCTATCTGTTACTTCATTGCCATCCACACAGGCATACCTTGAACAATAAAGCCACGTTAGGCTCCTCACAGTTGACTGGTTTAACAGACGAATCCATTCTTTTCGATTAATTTTTTCTCAAACTTATGAAGCACATTCTGTGAATCCGTCACAATGAAGCCACCAGCTACATCATAGGCAACTAGTTGTTCCATTTACTCCCACACAGCCTCAGTTTCCATTCGCATGCTTGATGTGGAGACTCATGTTCCTACTGAGTGCATAGATGCCATTCATTCATTCATTCATTTGCATGTCCCTTGCGGAACTTTGCCTCCCAAACAGCACTCCTGTAGGCCTCTCGGTTGTGAGCAAGATGGCCTGCTGCTGTTGCATCCATTTGCAGATCGTCAACGATGTCTTGCAGCCATCTTCGTCTTGGTCTTCCTCTTTTTCTTTTTCCCATTATGTATCCTTCTAATACGGTCTTCTCTAAATTATCACGACGTTTAATGTGTCCAAAATATTTAAGTTTTCTCTCTTTAATCCTCTTCACTAGCCAGCCTTCTTCAATATTAAGCTCTTGTAGTATAAAAATATTTGTTCTTTTTTGTGTCCACGATATTTGGAGAACTCTTCTGTAGCATTTACATTCAAAGGCATTTATGTGTTTCTCAGCTGTTTTGTTAAGTGTCCAGGTCTCACAGGCATATGTTGCTATGGGAAAGATGCATGCCCTTAAAAATCTTATTTTTTTGGTTCTGTCTGCTCCTCTCCACAGATTCTTTATTTGTTTTACTTTGTGAAGAGCGATAGATGTCCTCTTTTTAATTTCCCTCATTGTATCTCCATTATTAGTTAGTAGCGATCCAAGATATTCAAAACTCTCCACTTCTTCCAGTTTTTCCTCATTGATACATATTTCAGTTGCCTTGTTTGTTTTGTCACTTATCATCAATTTAGTTTTCTTTGCATTAAGATAGAGGTTCTGCTCTTCGCTGTTCTTGCGGACTGACATAATTAGTTTTTCCATTCCTTTTTGTGTTGTGGACAGCAATACTGTGTCATCAGCATATCTAATCTCTGGTATTTCATAACCTCCAACTGTTATGGCATCGTAATATTCTTTGTCTACATCTTCTCTAACATTCCTCATTATATTTTCAGTATACAAGTTAAATAGGTAGGGTGACAATATGCATCCCTGACGGACCCCTTGTTTTATGTCAAACCAACTTGTTGTTTCACCATTTATTCTTACTGCTGCTTGGTGGTCTAGATACAGCAGTGATGTTAATTGTATCAAATGTGTTGGAAATCCCATTTTTTCCATTATTTCCCAAAGTTTCTGGTGTTGTACACAATCAAACGCCTTTGAGTAGTCTATAAAGGATAAATATAGATTCACATTAAACTCTCTGCATTTCTCTATTATTAATCTTAGATTGAATATATGATCTCTTGATCCTCTTCCTTGCCTGAAACCAGCTTGGACCATATTGACTTCTTCTTCTATTTTCTTTTGAAGTCTACCCATTATGATTTTTAACAGAATTTTACTGGCATGACTAATCAGGGCAACAGTTCTGTAGTTGGTGCATAATTTCAGGTTACCCTTTTTGGCAGTGGTATGAATACAGTTCTTTTCCATTCTTTTGGCCAAACACCTGAATGCCATATCTTTTTACATAGTGCATGATAGATTGTTGCACACTCCTTTCCTCCTGCTTTAATAAATTCAGCTGTTATCTCATCACATCCTAGTGATTTACCATTTTTCAGATTATTTATTGCCCATAAAACTTCTTCCATTGTCGGTTCGGGTTCTTTCTCCTCCAATAATAATTCACACTGTTGATTTCTGCTTCCACAGTCGGTTGTTTCATACATTCTTTTGCAATATTCCTTCCATCTTTCTAGAATTTCCTCTGTCTCTGTCAGGGTATTCCCCATCTCATGACAAATTACATTTAGCTTAGGTGTGACATTTCTCGTCAATGTCTTCATTTCTTTAAACATTTCACTATCTCTTCCACACTTCTGATGTTCTTCTATTGTTTCACAACAATCTGGTATGTATTGTTTTTTGTCTTTTCTTATGTTTCTTCGTACTTCTTTTGTTAAAGTTTTATATTTATCTTTGTTGTTGTTTGTCACTTTCCATTGCGTCTTCATTTATCTACATTGTTTTATCAGTTCTAGTGTACCTGCTGTGATCCATCTATTCTTTTGTGTTTTCTTTACTGGAACCATGTCTTTAGCTGTTGTTACTAAGATATCTTTGGCCTGCATAGCCAATTCATCTGGTGTCATCTCCTCCTGTACAGCCATCAGGATTTCGAAACGGTTCTTCTCTTCTATACCGTATTCATAGATGCCAACGAAATGTAAATATCTTATTCCATTGTGTTGTATTTCTTCAGTGTTCTCAATATAAACTATGTTTAGTACGTGCACAGCATAGTTGTAGAATGTCTGGAGCAGAGAGATAGTCGTGCGGTTAACTGATTATTTTAATCCATTTGTTCTGAAAATTAGTTTGGCAAATATATATTTGTATGAGTCGGTATTGAGCGCATAGATGAGAGTGAAAGATAAGTGCCTTATTTCATATTAACGTATTCTCTTTAGTGTTCTCGATGTTAATTATGCGTGTCATAATTGTTGAAAGTCTGGAAAACAGAAAAAGTTGTGTGATAAAGGGCAGAATGTCAGACCGGCCTAAGTGCCAAATTTTTAACCCTGTGGAAATAAAGATCAATCAATCACTCAGTCAATCAGTCAATCAATTAATAGCCTCTTCCTCTCCAACCTCCCCAGATTAAGTGAAGAAACCATAACACTGGCAGTCAGCATCATCAGTTTCGTACATACCTGTCCTGACAGTAAACTTTGCCAGACTGTCTGTTTTGAATGTAAGAGAAAAGTCGGTATCAAATGATTAATGCAGCTTTCTATGTCAGGTAAGGTGTTTGTGACGATAATCTTGTGCCTATCACTGAACAATATATGTTATATTTTAACCATGTTCACGTTTTCCTTAATCTATTCTACGTTGTGATTTTAATATGGGACATATGGCATTTTCCTCGTCTTATTCTACACATTTGCGCCATATAGCTATTAACATATAGTTTATATTTCATTTGATCAATCCCAAGTCATTAATAGGGACCATGGTGTTAATGTTTCTGTTTTACTTGGACTGTACTAGCAAAATATTTATATATTTATAGTCTACATATAAGTAACTCATATATTATATTATAAGTTCCATGCTATTAAGACATATTGTGGTGTTTGTCCACAGTAGTTTCCTTGACCTTCTCACAAGTAAAGAGTGACGTGACCAGCATAGTGAATTCTTTTCCACAGATGCACTGGGGGTTATTGCCGCAGATGAGTACACTGCGCGCATCCATTAATCTTCTGTACGAGTGACGCACCTGTATGTAGCCCTACATCTTACATCCTTCCCGTGCCGTTAAACGTCACATAGGGCCGGCATGGTAATTCGCCAAGATATCCTTTCTTCGTCGAGTTTTTCAATCTCATAAAGTTATGCAAACTGAATTGGCTTCTCTTAACAAGGTTATCTTTAGAGTTTCAGATGGTCGAGGTCTTTTTTCCTCTGGCTATTGTGTTACAATAGAAATATCATGACGTTTTTGTAATGAATGAATGAATGAATGAATGAATGAATGAATGAATACTGTATTTTGTAACATGAACTTTCATCAACTAGAGATGTATCATTATAAGACTATGTAGACATACATAAAGTGTCTTTATAACCTGTCAGCGAGGACTACCTGGTCTCCAATAACCACATGAAACCATAAACAGAACGCCAATTCCGTTATACACTAATTATTGCGTGTTACCTCCGTTGTAGTTCCATGAAAACGATGGACCGATGGTATAGCAGTGTCCTTGAATATCTCAATGTACGAAACCAACAGGTAAGCCATTGGGAGACAATTGTACTTCACTTCTACACCTGGCAGTAAATTAGAGAAGGACAAGTCAAGACAAGACAAGACTTCCGTTGAGTTGTCGTCCCTTAACACGAAACTCCTGTTTTACTGGCTCAGGTTACAGGTGAGAAGAGACAGTGAGATATGTGACGTGTTGAGATGTGTCTGTTTTGTTTCCTGAATAAATACAAAACAAGGGCCATGAGATTTTATTTGGAGGGCTGTGGAATTGCAAATCTTTATGTATCCTTCATTAGTTTCGATATGTTTGTCTGTGAGTTTGTCGTCATAACTGCACATGAAATGTGTTAATATTGGTGCAAATTTCCTGTCCATGGTGATAATACTCGGCATCAGGACATTAAGATGGTTGCTGGTTATGGTTAGGCTTTGTAACGTGCTTAAGAGCTGTGTTGTTGGGTGAGAAAATGAAGGCCGAACATAAAGAAAGAAGTATGAGAATTCATTGAAACTGAATCCTACAACACAACTGTAGTTTGTCAACAGTTATGCTCGTGGACAACTTTGAGAGACACGAATCAGCGAAATGATACTTGACAGTTTACAACCATAAACATCTGACATCTACCCTAATAAAACTGTCTTCTAAGTTGAAAAGAGTCCTTTACTTATCTTATATCCTTCCCGTGCCGTTAAACGTCACATAGGGCTCGCAAAGTAGTTCGCCAATTTTTCCTGTCTTCGGCGAGTCTTTCATCCTCATCAAAGGATTTTATGCACTTTACCACACACAATCTTGGACGCAGCTTCTTATAAGTCACAGCAAAGTGCTCCATTTATTCTTGTGTTTTATCCACTCCTATTTGTTGTAAAGCATTCAAGTGAACTAATTCTTTGTCCTATAATGTTTTTGTGTGATTAAGTGCAAACAAAAACGTCACAGCTGTGTGTTTGTTAAATTATTTAAAGCTGTTTGTACTTTTTTCTTAACGTTTTTACATTTCTTTTATTACATTTTTAATCAATGGTTTCGTGTATAGTTGTATACGTAGCTTCATATTACTAATATATACTAATTATTAGTGTTTCACTGATATTTGTGCTTATGTTGCTATTACAGAAAATCTTAATTGCTAGATCTTCATATTCTTCATTATTTCTGACATCTTTCTATTTAGGCTTCAGTCTTCTCAACCTGCCAGTTTGCCAAATACTTAACTTTTAAAAGTAACACTAGTCTACTCTGTACTGCAATATTTATTTAATTGACTACTCAGAATTAATCTACATCCAAGCTTTATTCTTGGAATCTAACATCCATTATTCCATCGAGCCATTTTAGAAACACGTCTGTCCACAATCACTCGGTATGCTGGAAAAAACTTTAGCCCTGAATGGTGGGAAAGTACAGTTACAAAGTAATATAAAATATTTGATTGAAATCACACAAGAGTGAAGCTGTGCCAAAAATCAAAGTTCTCTAGATTAACTATGAATATTGAAACGATGGAGAAGTACCGCACAAAGAAAAAAAACATATATCGTAGAAAATTTAATAAAAACAAAGAATATATTAGCCATATTAAACAGTATAATAGTGTATTCTGGCCTTTTCAGAGGGGAAAAACAAAATTCTAGGAACGCAATACAGAGATACATATAGACGGACGAAAAGATGTAACATCCCCGTGGCTTATTTGTATTTTCGTACTGATAATAGTGCATGCTCCTTCTAATGTTATTTTCTAAGACACCTTTTTCAAATCAAATAGATATAAAGATTCGATGAAGTAACCATAGTACATTTTACCAGGGAAGTTAACGTTTACTTCAGTCAAAATATAAATATCGGACAAGAATGATGCTGTTTGGAAAATCAAAACCTTCTACATTAAGTATGAATACTGAAAACAAGGATACGGAAGAACAGTAATGAAATGAGAGAGAAAAGACGTGTATATTTTTTTGCAAATATATGTATATATACATGAATATATATATATATATATATATATATATATATATATATATATATATATTTATTCATTCAATCATTTGCATGTTCCTTGCGGAACTTTGCCACCCTAATTGCACTCCTGTAGGCCTCTCGGTTGTGAGCAAGATGGCCTGATGCTGATGTATCCATTTGCAGATCACCAACGATGTATATATATATATATATATATATATATATATATATATATATATATATATTAGCAGTTCGGCATTTAAGCATCACGGAACCAGGCATAACAATTGGAGAATACAATATTAGTAACCTGCGGTGTGCTGACGACACAGTATTGATAGCTGAGAACCAACAAGACCTGCAAAATTCTCTTGGATAAAGTCGTCAAAGAAAGTGAACAGAAAGGCCTAACTTTGAACATCAAAAAGACGGAGACTATGGTTATATCTAGGAAACACAATCCACCAACACGCAGTACAAAATTAACCGGAACTATTCTAAAGCAGGTGCAGAAATTCAAATACCTTGGAGCAGTAATAACTTCAGATGGAATATGCAGAATAGAATTTAGGAACAGAATAGGCCAAGCAAAGACTGCAGTTTAGAGAATGAGAAACAAATTAACTAACACAACCTTTTCAATGAATATTAGAAAACGGGTCCTTCCCAAATTGTTAATTTCTCTGCATTTCTCTATTATTAATCTTATATTGAATATGTGATCTCATGTTCCTCTTCCCTGTATAAAACCACCTTGGACCATATTGATTTCTCCTCCTATTTTCTTACGAGGTCTAGCCATTATGATTTTTGTACAATTTTACTGGCATGACTAATCAGGGCAACAGTTCTGTAGTTTGTGCATAATTTAGTTACCCTTTTCGGTAGTATATCTATAGCAAACTATTTTGAAACATATTATTACAGAGCAGCTCTGTACATAATGTAAGGAGGAAAAAGAGCTGCCTTGTCATACCACAGAAGCATCTAGATAATATGATGTTTGTATTCATATTTTCTTTACCTCATGGGTGTGTGATCAGCATCTTGTCTGCCCATGTTTCTCTCTCGGCCCAGAAGCAGACGTAGACATATTTCCACAGCTGGATGGCTGTGGCGACTCATGGCGAAGCTGAATCATCAACCTTGCATATTATAGTAGCATACTAACAACTGTGCCACTCAAGACATAGAATTATAGCATTATCACTCGATATACACTGAATATATACTGATGGGGTTATCAGAGCACCTACTGGTTTGCCAAGTTGACAATCTGTTTTTAGACACACACTAGAAAATCTACACTGTTATGTTCAACAGTCAACTCTTTCCATTTTGTCTGAAAGTTTCCCGAAAAAAATCAGAGGTCTGAATAACTTACAATACCAAATATATGTAAATATTCATCAACAAAACTGACGGCCGGAGATGGTAACTGAACAACAATATTGACTTCCAAGTTTTTTTCTTTGACTGTAGGGCGATAAAGAGAAAGAATGTCAAGTTTTTCTTGATGATCAAAATGTTGTACCTCACGGAACCTTTACTTCTCATAAAAATGTTACAACACAGCAAACTTGTCGGTTAACATACAGCATACGAATTATCAGTAATGACTAAATATTTACAGTAACAGCAATAACACCAACAACAACAGATTTGCTGGTGAAAACATACTAGTAGTTGTACCAGTTCATTCATTCATTCATTAGCATGCCCCTTGCGGAACTTTGCCTCCCAAACAGCACTCCTATAGGTTGTGAGCAAGAAGGCTTGCTGTTGCTGCATCCATTTGCAGATCGACAACGATGTCTTACAGCCATCTTCGTTTTGGTCTTCCTCTTTTTCTTTTTCCCATTATGTATCCTTTCAATATGGTCTTCTCTAAATTATCATGACGTTTAATGTGTCCAAAATATTTCAGTTTTCCCTCTTTAATCTTCTTTACTAGCCAGCCTTCTTCAATATTAAGCTCTTGCAGTATAGATATATTTGTTCTTTTTTGTGTCCACGATATTTGGAGAACTCTTCTGTAGCATTTACATTCAAAAACATTTATGTGTTTTCAGATGTTGTGTTAAGTCTCCAGGTCTCACAGGCATATGTTGCGATGGGAAAGATGCATGCCTTTAAAAATCTTATTTTTGTTGTTCTGTCTGCTGCTCTCCACAGATTCTTTATTTGTTTTACTTTGTGAAGAGCGATAGATGTCCTCCTTTTAATTTCCTTCATTGTATCTCCATTATTAGTTAGTAGTGATCCAAGATATTCAAAACTATCCACTTCTTCCAGTTTTTCCTCGTTTATACATATTTCAGCTGCCTTATTTGTTTCGTAGTTGTCATCAATTTAGTTTTCCTTGCATTAAGATAGAGGTTCTTTTCTTCTCTGTTCTTACGGACTGACATAATTAGTTTTTCCATTGCTTTTTTAGCAGTTTCATCGTTTATTTTGTAGCAGTTATTATCAAAACTGAACTTCCAGTAACAAATGCATGGTGAATAATCAATCATAGTATACAGTGAATACTAGGAAGGTTCTGTGGGAACAGGTGTCATTCCGTTATTATAACAACTTGCCCTCGCAAAGAAAGACTGTCTTGATAGTGAATTCCAGAACCACTGAGACCTATAGAGTACATAATGTTTGTACTTCACAATAATTAGTGTATAGGTACATAGCTATACAAAAGACACATGGAGACGAACAACAGAAAGAATGTTCAGCAATAGAGGGTTCACTTGGGCACGAGAAGAAAAAAACGCGAAGGACAGGCATTTGTGGAAAACCCTTGCGGAAGCCCCATGTCCCCTGGGCACTTAAGGTTCAGAGAGAGAGATATAGTTATACACAAAGCACTCCAGTAAAGCTGTGATACCAGAATGTAGAAACTAGGGAAAATGTACGAACAGCTTTTTAACTTGTGACGTTTCGGCGAGAGCGTTAATCATACAAACATTTACAGGACGAAGAAACAGAGAGAGGAGATCATGTACAGATTCACATGAATACTATTTTTAAAAATATAAAAATTAAATAGAATACTTAGCTGTCTCTTTACCATCGCAACATATGCCTGTGATACCTGGACACTTAACAAAACAGCTGAGAAACTTATAAATGCCTTTGAATGTAAACACTACCGAAGGGTTCTTCAAATATCATGGACACAAAAAGAACAAATATATCCATACTACAAGAGCTTAATATTGAAGAAGGTTGGCTAGTAAAGAAGATTAAAGAGAGAAAACTTAAATATTATGGACACATTAAACGTCATGATAATCTAGAGAAGATCATCTTGGAAGGGTGCATAATGGGAAAAAGAAAGAGAGGAAAACCAAGGCGAAGTAAGACATTGTTGATGATCTACAAATGGATGCATCAGCAGCAGGTCATATTGCTCACAACCGAGAAGCCTACAGGAGTGTTGTTAGGGAGGCAAAGTTCCGCAAGGGACATGCAAATGAATGAATGAATGAACTTAGATGTAAATTTTAAGGTGTGGCTTGTCCGGTGTTGTGTGTCAGGAATGGATTTAGTAGAATGTGGAGACTGTTTAAATGGAGGCCTGTAATATGTGGTCGGTGGGTTGTAACTGGGAGTGGTGGAAGGGAACAGGGGAGGAGAGAGAGAGTGATACAGTGTTGAATTAGCCAGAAAAGGTTGAAATAGGTGATTAGGGAAAAGGGTTTGCAAAGTGATGCTATGAGGAGGTTTGACAAGTAAGACGGGGTCGCGCTTTGTTGAGAGGTACTATAACGATTGAAGAGAATGTTAAGTGTAGCTGAACAGCGAGTTTAACCCATGTGGCTCCAGCGGCCCATAATTTTGAATGCAGCGGTTCTCAAGCGCCAGGTGGCTTGTGTCATCTTTGTGACATTGTTTGATGGCTGTTACTAGAAAATCAGATTTGCCTCTGTGGTTGGGGCCATTGAAATCATTTGGGAATAGTTTCGAAGCATGCTGGGCGATGTCGTACAGATGTTTTTGCATGCGGTACCCTAACCTGAGGCCAGTCTCACCAATATACGTTATCCTGCATCTTTACGGCACTTGCATGTGAATCTGTCATGAAGAGTGAGGATATTTTTGGGAACGGTGATTGTTTTCGTTTCCCAGACTACCGGACAGGTAACGCAGCGGGGCGGTTCATATTTTCTGGTGCCAACATATGTAAGGCTCTGCTTCACATGGCTGTGGACGAGGATGTTCTTAAGGTTTGGTTCACGTTTGTACTTTGTTTATGTTTATATTTTCCTATATTCAATGCCACTGAGATATAGGGGACACGACGTTTGTGCTTATATTTTTCTGTATGCAGTATAATGAATAATGAGGCATTATGTTTGTGCTAATATTTTCCTATATTCAATACTACTGAGACATATAGGGAGTGATTGACTGATTGATTGATTTTTATTTCAAAATGGTTAAGATTTGTGCACGAAGTCCCGTCTGACATTCTGCTCTTTACCATACATCTTTCATTCTATTCCAAACATTCTACAAATATCCTGTTCATGTAACAAACATAATTAACATTGAAGCTGAGAGACATAAAATAAAATATAACATTTATGTTTCGCTCTTACCCATACATTCAGTACAGAAATAACTACATACATATATAAATGACTATCTACTAAACAAACATTTCGTGACTATTCAGAATAAACAATTAACTATATTCGGTATATGTAAGAGCAGTTTAAGATAACTTTTACGTTTTATGATTCATGGAGGCATGTAGTCGACATCAAATAGATATTGGGAAAGTTTGTAGTTGTAAGAAGGGGTATAAATTATATATTTTTTATACAGGATGGGAGGGCATTTCAAAGATGAGCAGTATAATAACTAACGTTTTTCTTATAAAGATCAAGCCTAGGTTTTAGAAGACATATATTGTTCAAGCTTAGGCTGCACTTTGAGCTAAATTTAAACTGTTCCATAGATAAGGCGGGTCATGTCGTGAAAGAATTTGATGTACTAATTTGGCTTTGTTGAAGAGGAACCTGTACTTAAGATGCAGTATTTTGATACATTTGTGTCGTTAGTTGTTTGTGCTTGATCTTTGTAACTAATAAGCTTTACTGCTAGCTTTTGGAGTGAGCAAAGCCTCTTTGTATTTGACACTGAGCAACCATCCCAAACTGTTGAGTATTAGTGTAAATGTATTTGTATATGTGATATGTAGTAAGTCGTCCTTGTGTATTGATCGATGAAGTACTTAATTTTGGCTAACTGGTATACTTTTTGTGCGATGAGTTTTGTTAGACCTTGCACATGAGAGTTCCATGTCAGATGTTGGTCAATATTAAGACCTATTGTTTTGTACTCGCTAACGTTTTCTATCTGTGATGCTTCCTTGCTGAGCCGAAGTGTTGTTTTTGTTGCGTTTTGTAGTTTCTGCCTTGTTGTTATAAGAACTGATTTTGTTTTGTCGATACTTATAATCATGCCATTTGTTTTTGCTCTATCAAATTAAATTGTATACCTCGACCTGAAGAGTTGGTTCTAGATTAACACAAGACATGGTGTTATTGCTTTTATTGTCCTATATTCAATAACAATGACACATATAGAGGCATGATGTTTGTGTTTATATTTTCCTATATTCAATACCACTGGGACATACACGGGGCATGATGTTTGTGCTTATATTTTTCAATATGCAATACGACTGAGATATAAAGGAGATGATGAATAGAATATATCAAACCAAAACAACACTCGAACAAATGAGAAACATCTCGTAGAATGCATCTCTGTCATTGAACATCAGAAACAGAGTTATAAAATGTAACATAGAGCCTGTTCTACTCTATGGAAATGAGTCATGGCCAATGAACAGATTAATGCAAAGATCACTAGAGGCAACACAGATGTGATGTTTTACAAGAAGATTAAGTGTACCATGAAAATCTAAAATGTCAAAACAAAGGAAACTCTAATAAAACCAAATATAGAAAGGAACCAAACTTTCCATAAGAAAACAATAGTCATCGTTCATTGTTTATCCAGTGAGAAGAAGGTAAGGGCTTGAAAACATCACATCAACAGGAAATATAAATGTGAAAAGAGGCAGAGGAAGACCAAGAGAACATAAAAAAAAATCATGTACAGTAAGGCTATGGTACAAAAAAGTGACCATATGAGCTGATTAAAAAAATATAAAGGACTATAAAAACATGTTATACAGGAGTATCATATCTCATATCCTTAATGTGCCGTTAAACGTCACATAGGGCTCGCAAGGTAGTTCGCCAAATTTTCCTGTTTTCGGCGAGTTTTTCAACTTTATCAAGGGATTTTAAGCCGATTAATTTGGCCTCTCTTAACATTGTCCTCTTCAGAGTTTCACGTGGTCTGCATCTTTTTCTTCGGTCTGGTGTGTTCCACTTGTTATCTTGTTTTGGGATTCTGTGATTGTTTCTTCTCAAAATGTGACCAACATATGTCCATTCCTTTTCCTGTTCACACATGAGACTGATTGTTGTTCAGTCACCTGTCTTATCTCTGCATTGTTCTTGAGTTCGTTCACTTGTTGCAGAGTATTTCCTTAGGCTTTTGTTTTCAAAAGAGTCTAATTTCTTGTCTATTTCCTTAGTTGTTTTCCAGCTTTCGCATGCATAAATGAGGGTGCATATTACATTGGAATTGAGTAGTCTTAACTTGGATTATCTGGTTATAAACTTGAATGTCATATGTTTTCAAGATTATTGGACATATATGCTGCTTCTTTAATTCTAATTCTAACTTCTTTGTGGTGTCACCATCCTGGTCTGTGTAGCTGCCAAGGTATTGACTTCTTCAACATCTATTCCTTTTCCGTGTATTTTTCCATTTTGATTAATGGGAACTTTCATTATTTTTCTTTTGTCCTTGTTAATTTCAAGTCATATTTTGGTAGCCAATGAAAACATGATTTCCTTTTTTTTTCTTGCATGGAATTCACATTGTTACTGATAAGAGTTATGTAATCAGCAAAATTAAGATCTAGTTGGGTTCCATGTATCCAATCAATACCTGTGTTACCTGTGCAGCATTTCCTTTCATTATGAAGTCTATTGCAATTCCAAAAAGCAAAGGAGACAGTATACATCCTTGTTTCACCCCTGTTTCAATCTGGAAACATTTGCTCATCCCTTCTTCTATTTTGACTGCTCAAACATATTCATTGTAGAGGTCCAGTGATTCCTTTTTTCTACTTAGAAGGTACCTTTTCTTCTTTCCACATCTTAGAACACATTCTCTGTACTTGTCTCATGTTGTCACTATTGACAGCTTTTAACATTTCGGGTGTTATTTCATCTTCTTCTGCAGTTTTGTTGTTAGCCATTAAATTCACTGGTGTTTCAATATCATGAAATGTAATTTCATCTAGGTTGACATTTAGTTGTGGCGTTGGTAAGTCGGTTTCAATGTTTAATAATTTTTGTGTGTGTGGTCGATTAAGTATTTCTTGGACGTGTTCAGCCCGTCTTTGCTTTTGGTCTTTACTTGATATTAATAGGGTTCCAGTTTTGCGAAGGATTGGTCTTTCTTTAGATGTACTAGTACATGTTAGCCTCTTTTGTATGTTATATAATGTTTTGCTTTCTTTGCCTGTTTCGCCATATTGTTTATGTATTTTCTTTTATCACTTCTAAATGAACTTTGTACTTTCATGTCTATTTTTTTTTGTATGTTGCTTTCGCCAGATCTTTTCCAAAATCTGTCTTTATGTTCAACATGTGTAATTTTCGTCATTCATGTATGTACTTCCATGTGTTTTCTCACATCCATGCTTTTCTATTTTCTTTTTCAGTTCAGCACTAGCTTTTTCTACTGTTATTATGGCTGTACTATAAGAGTTCCATAATTCATCTGTACCTATCTCATCTACTTCATTGAGTGTTGGGTAGTCGTATCCTTTCCTCCTCCTTCTTCTTCGTTCGCATTGTCTGTCTATATCTGCAGTCCTGTCTCTTGGATACATTTCACTGCTTTTTGTAATTCATGTATGGAACCATAGAGCTTATCTTCTTTAGTGGTTTCACTGGGCCAGTAATTATTTCTAAGTGTCTCATAGTTGGTGCAGTTTTGGAGGATATGTTCCTCAGTTTGGGGAACCTGGGCGCATGTACATAGATTAGTGGTGAAACCTTAAACTGTGTATACATATGACTTTGGAGTCGGCTGTGTTCTGTTCGGAGACAGAAAAAGTGGTGACTTTTCCTTTCTGTTTAGCATGTGATAGTCACCAAGTGGTGGTGTTTGTGGCTTCCTGTAGTTTTTTATCATGCTTTTCTTCTGGTTATAGGTGACTGGTATGTCAGGTTGCTCCATTTCAGTGACCTCTTTGGCCAGATGGTCAGGTTTCTCATTGTCTGGTATCTCAAAGTGGGAGGAAATCCACTGCAAAATGACTCCATGGTAATCCAATTTTGACAAGACATTTTTAAGATCTGGTAGTTTGTTGCGCTGAAGAGTTTCCAGTACTGATCTTGCATCTGTGAGAATTACTACGTGGCATGTATCAATTCTGGAGTCTGATAGTTTTTCAGCTGCAGCAATAATTGCCCTAACTTCTGCATCAAAGTTGTTGTAGTATTTACCAGTGGGTATGGAAATCTTTTCAGTGGTGTTGTTTGGATATTCAATATGTGCTCCTGCCCCTCCATTATTTTTGGCATTTGTCCAAATTCGTCTGAATACACACGTATCCAGCTGTCACATGGATATTTATCATCTAGCACACTAAGTGTGGTTGTTGCTCTTACAAGACTGCTCTGCATCTCACGATTCTGCACACCTTTCACTTCAGTCGGAATAGTTATTTGTGTATAATCTGCTTCTTTCCATGGTGTATGCTCTGGAACAGATGATAATGAGGCGACTACAGTTGAAGGTCAGGTATCAGCTTATGCATACGCTTGGCCTGATGAATGAAGCTGCATCTTTTAAGCCGTCTTAGTGCCAAGTTATTGAATCTCTCCTTCAGGGGATGGTTTAGAGAGCTGAGGAATTTCTCTCCCATGGTCATGACCTTTGTGTCTCTACGTTCCTTTAGCGCTTGAACACCAACTATTTTCTGCATTTATACTACTGATGTGGACCTCATGGAACCTGTGATAATCCGTAATGACTGATTTTCTAACTTGTCTAGATTATGCAGCGTAGTGTTTGATGCTGTGCATCAAGATGTTGAGCCATAATCTAAATATGATAGAATACTTTGCTGATATACATTCTTGATGATTCTTTCACTATCTCCCCATGTGGCTCCACTCAATTTTCTTACTATGGCTATTTTCTTCTGGATTTTGCTTTTGCACTGTTGATGTGTTGCTTCCAGGTCAGTTTTGAGTCAAGAGTCACTCCTAAGTGTGTTTGTTGGCAATCCTTAAGGATATTTCATTTACAAAGATTTTACCTGCTTTCACCCGCTGTTGGCGAGATTTTTCAGCTGCCGTGCGTGGAGCGGTGCTCCTCCCGGCCAATGTAGAAAGGTGCAAATGAGGTTGCCGCGCAGCATCACTGCGGAAAAGGTGGTAGAAAGGATAAAGCGAAGCAAACAGTCAAATCACGGCACCTCTGGTCTGGAGGTCGGCCACGTCCTGAGTGCAGTCATATCAGGTTAAAAGCATGTACTGGCTTGTCCCAGAGATTAAGACACTGCTGGCAAGACTCTTCAAATGCCGCGAGTGGAGTGAAGCTCATCCCGGTCAAGGAAGGAGTGCGGAAAAGAAATAAAGGTTGCTGTGTGGTGCCGATGGGAAAAGGTGGTGAAGTGAAGTTTAATCGGTATGTCCAGTAGTATCGCTACGAGAGCTATACCACGGCACCTCTGCTCTAGAGGCCGGCCACGTCCGAAATATACCTACACTGGTGAAATATGCCTAAACTGGCACACACCAGGGTTGGAACTTGATGGCTAGACATGTCATGCCACCTCTGCTCTAGAGGTCGGTTACGCCTGATATACACCCATATTGGTGAATTTTGCCTAAACCGGCTCACACCAGGGGTGAATCTTGAAGGCTATACATGTCACAGTACCTCTGCTCTAGAGGTCGGTCTCGTCCCAAACACGCCCATACTGGGATAATGCCTAAACCGGCTCAACCCAGGGGTAGAAGTCACTAGTGGCGAGGATTCGTCCTCCTGGACAAAGCTCCATCCTAGTCACAACTAGGAAGGGTAGCGGCCACGACCGCAAAATGCTGAAGTCGGAGACACTGGACCAGGGAAGACTAGATAGGCTGAGGTTTTCCGGTGAGAAAGTCCAACTCTGGACTGGATGGGCAACCGCCTCTCACCCAGCGGGGATGCACTGATATCCTAAACACGTCGAGGTCTTCCGGTGAGAAAGTCCAACACTAGACTAAACTGGTGCAACGAAAACCACGAAGTAACGCAATCCCGCTTCAAAGACCCACCAAGAATACAGGCTAAAGCCCTGTGATACTCTGAACCCCTTGTGGTCCTCTCGTGGATCTCGTGTGGTCTTTTCGGGGACCACACAGGGGACCACGGGACCTAACGAGGACCACAAGCGTAAATTCAGTAGGATCACAGTGCGGTTTTGATGGTAGAAGCGAACGAAGAAGAAGAAGAAGACCTGCTTTCTGTTTAGACGAGAGAGTGAACAGAGTAGTACTTGATTTCTCTGTGTTGATACTTACACACCATTTATTTGTCCATGATGTCAAGATGTCTGCTGCTCTTTGGAGTCTCTGTGTAGCAACTGTCGCATATTCATCTGTACACCACATGACCAGATCATCTGCATACAGCGCCCCTTTGATTCCACATGGAAGTTTCTTGACCAGGTCATTAATGCATACCAGGAATAGTGTACGTGAAAGGACTCCTCCTTGTGGTACACCATGTCGCAGCAGTACTTTCTGGCTTTTGTGTCTATCCATTATTGCTACTCTAGCTCTTCTACTGTGTAAATAGGACTTTATCCAGTTGTACAGTCATTCATATTGCAGTTTCTTCGTTTCCACAGCAGATCTTTTATCCATACTTTATCAAAGGCTTTCTTCAGGTCTATCCACGATGCTGGTACAAAGTTTTTTTTCTTGGAATGCATTCCTCAATCTCTTGAGAGAGATAGGTCACTTGATCTTCTGTACTATAGTACTGCCTAAATCCTGCTTATTGTGAAATGAGGTTTTCACTTTCTAGGTACCATTTTAGCTTCAGGTCAATGATGCGTTCCATTTCTTTGCAGAGGCAGCTGTGAGACTGATTGGCCTGAAGCTGGAGGCAGTATCAGTGTTTTTCCCTGGCTTTAGCAGTGGTACCATGCTTGCTTCCTTCCAGATTTGAGGTAACTTACCTGTGCTCCAACACTTATTGAAAATATGCAACAGCTTTCCCATTGCTGCCATTCACAGGTTCTTGATCATTTCATTGGATACTCCATCTGGTCCTGGTGATTGCCTTGATTTCAGTTTACTGACTGCTAAGTCTAACTCGCTGCATGTGATTGGTGTACTCATAACCTCCACTTTTCTGACTTGTTTCTCTTCTTTCTGTTGGTCAGTGCACACTGTACGCTCTTTCTCTGGATGGATATCAACGTTGCAGTCTTGTGCAAACATGTGAGCAAAGTGATCTACTTCCTGCTTACCTGTAAGTTTTCTCATCCTAAGTTAGTGTAATCTTTGTACTTCTTCCAGTGGTTTCATCGTTTAACTGTTTAATTAGTTCCCACAGTTTTCTTCCATCGTTTTCAAAGTTTAGGGACTCTGTTTTCTCTCTCCAACTTTCCCGTCTGGCATGCAGCTTGGCTCTTTGAAATTTGGCCTTAGCATGTTGGTAATTATTGTGGTGTTCTTGGCATGGTCTATTTTCTGATTGCTTTCGAGCTGCTTCTATATCATCATAGAGTTTTCCCAGCTCACTAGACAGTATGGTTTATAATCCTACGAGCTCCTCTGGGAATGGTTTCACGGGCGGCCGGAAGGATACAAGCATTGATTTCCTTCACTATGCTGTTAATATCCTTACTTTCTATGGACAGCTGTCCCACCACGATGTCTGTACATTGTCCACCAACCTGACATTACATTTTACAAATATAACAATTACAATTAGTGTTGATTGCTACAAGTTTCTGGTCTACAGAAGTAGGTCAGAGTTTTTAAGCAAACAAATCTATATTCCTTGTCTCACAAACACCATGTTAAGATAAGTGTGTTCTTAAACAGTTGTTCCCAGGGGGTGTTGTGGAGTGATTTGCAAGTTCCTGTTTGAAATTACTGTTAATAATCTCTTCTTGTAGGATTTGGGTGTTTATTTTTCTTAGTACTGATTTCTTCTGTTGGCTTTTTAGTTTTAGTTTTATTTTCCTTATACACAGATTGTGATCACTGTTGACATCTGCCACCTTAAATACCTTTATATGTAACATGTTCTGATTTACCATGTCAATTCCTTCTTTCCCCATTACTTTTTCTACGCCGGTGTTGTCTTTCCCTACCTTAGCGTTGAAGCCCCCCCCCCCATAGCAATCAGGATATCGTGTTTAGGGATTTTGTAAATGATTTGTTGTAATTGGTGATATAAATAGTCTTTCACCTCATCATCTGCATTGTTCGTGGGTGAATAACACTGTATTATAGTCATTCTTCCGTGTCTTAGGTTGTATTGTGCTTTTATTATACAGCTATTCACTGGTTCCCATTCTACAAGGTTCTTTACTGCTGAATTTAATATAATTATACCTACCCTCTCTTGATGTTTCCCGTCGTCACTGACTGAATATATTATTAACTTACTGTTTTCTGCCGATCTTTTACCTGCTTCTGAATATCGCATTTAACTAATTCCCAGTACGTCTAGGTGGCATCTCTCCATTTCTTTGATGACTTGAGCATACAGAAGTATAAGAGTACTTTAATTCTTATTTTAGTATCAGCGATTCCCATTATTATTTTGTTTTATTTTTTCCATTCCCTCCACTAATTTCTCCGTTTTATCACTTGCGGCACACATGTTGATAGTACATACCTGTGAAATCGCTTTTCTTTTCTTTCTGTCTCTTTGTGGTTTAATGATTTCGAGTTTTCTTCCATCTATTCTTCCTGTGTTTTCTGTGAGCGGTTAAGAGAGCCACCGCCGGCTTGCTGGGCCTGTCGCGGTTTGATGGCAGAATTTAACTCAGGAAACTCGTCTCCTTGCGTTATCTAGTGATCTCATGGCCAGCTTTCCCAGCATGTACAGATGACGATGTGCCGTAGACCTGTATGTACACGAGATATCTGTAGATTACTCATTTCCGCTTTTCACTTTTATTTCCCGAGGAGAAACTATTCAACCCCAACACCGATGTATGCACTGCTGTATCGGACCTATATAAATTTATCAAGCAAAACCTCGACGAACGAATACAAAGCAGTTTCCTTCAACGTAACTATCACATACGATCCAATGTAGGAGTGGCAGTAGTTGTAAATCCCACAAAAATACTAGACCACGGAAACACACAATCAGCACAACATCGGAGTCATCTCCCTAAAATAACTGAAGGAAATCCTAAAGTCAAAGCTGGAACTCGTATGGGCATGTCCCGGCTGTAATGAAGCAACTTCTCGGGACCAGCAACAGACCTAGGGTTTCTTACAGTTACAGCCAGCCATTTGCTAAATATCATTATCTGTAGCCTTTGATTTCAAGTGACAAATGCGATTCGTTCTTCTCTCTCTCTCTCTCTCTCTCCCTCTCTCTCTCTCTCTCTCTCTCTCTGACACCCAATTTTATCCTTATTAAAGGACCCTATAATAATAATAATATTATTGAAAAAATGTGACATTCTGGCGTAGACAAATGAACGTTAAAGAAGAAAATGAACATTAAATTTGAAGCCAAGTACGTACATTGTACGAAAGGCTCTATTTTTGAACAAATTAAAAAGAAGCACGTATTAGATTAACTGAAATAAAAAAGTAACAACACTAATTTAGCAAATACATGACAGCGCTAATCAAATTGTAATTCAGTATAATATTACAACACAAAAATTACTTATGTGTAAAATTAGAAGGAAAGGGGACCGGTGAAAGGGGGGGGGGGGGTGGGTGGGGTGGAGAACACAGTGCTGTAGATATGTTGACACAATCAGTGATTCATTGTAGTCTTTCTTCTTTGGAAGATGGGCCAACCTGATGTTGAATGTTTGCTGTTACTAAATGCGCAGAAGCTGGTGCATGATGAAAGCGACTTTGAGAAGATATACCGGTTTTCTGGAATACTAACAGCTCAATCGTCAGCTCTCATTTCTGGACCATCGAAGACTCGGCTTCTGCTACAGCAACATTCCCTGGTTTAACACACACATACATCATTAGTTTGACGTGAGAAGCAATGATCGTGGCTATTTAGCTAACAAAAACATATTATTACAGTTCGTTAATGGAGAACTGCCTCATAAAGGTTCAAATGTCCAAATCAGACTCCAGCGGCATTGCATTCAGGACAGGTCCATATATGGTCCACATCATGCAGCAGCATCCATCCAAGAGTATGTTTGTTAATAGTTCCCATCAAGTGTTATTATTTACGTTGTCTGTCACACAGTTCAGATTTCCTACCAGAACCCTTAATTTGTCCTAGCTCCAGCAATCGCTTCACAATTACATTGTAATTCCATTTACGCTCTTCATTTGCCCGCAATCTGTCCAATACTCCTTTAGCAATGCCGCCATGGTCCATTCTCAGCCTGTCATTTATTTTAGCCTATTCAGCAAGCCTATCTGCCACTTCATTGTCATGCACACAAGCTTGCACTGGGCAATAAAGTCACGTTAAGCTCCTCACAGTTGACTAGTTTCACAGATGAACCCATTCTTTTCTGTGCAGTTTGTTTCTCTATATTTACACAACACATTCTGTGAATCCATCACAATGAAGCCACCAGCTACATCATGGTCAACTAGATATTTCATTTACTCCCACACAGCCTTAGTTTCCATTCGCACGCTTGATGTGGTGACCCATGTTCCTAGTGAGTGCATAGATGTTAACGACAAATAAATATCTTATTTCATTGTATTGTATTTCTACAGTGACGCAATATTAACTATGTTTAATACGTGCGCAGCATAATTGTAGAATGTCTGGAGCAGAGAGAAAGTTGTGTGATTAACTGATTATTTTATTTCATTTGTTCTGAAAGTAGTTTGGCAGTTACGTATTATTATCAGTCGGTACTGACTGCATAGATATGAGTGAAAGATAAATGACTTATTTCATATTATTGTACGATGTCACCCAACATGCTTCGAAACCAGTCACAAATCATTTCAGCTGTCCCTACCACACAAGAAAATCTGATTTTCTGGTAACAGCCACCAAACAACGGTCACGCATATGACTCAAGCCGCTTAGCGCTTGAGAACCGCTACATTCAGGATTACGTGAAGCTGGAACCACACGGTTTAAACTCGCTATTAATTTACACCTAATATTCTCCTCTTCAACAATTATAATCCTTCTCCACTAAGCTCCACATCCTTCCCACTTTTTAAACATAGTTCAGAATCTGCTCGCAGCATCACATTACAACCACTCTACAATAACTATAAACATCTATTTCATCCTTCTCCTGTGTAGGTTAACATTGTACCACTCTCTCTCCTCTCCACTGTTTCCCAACCCACCACCCCTAGTTACGACCCACCGACCACACATCAAAGGTCTCCATTTAAACAGTCTCTTCGCCATACCATGATCATTTCTGACACACATCTTCGGACAAACCACATCTTCTTACAGTTACAGCAAAGTACTCAATCGATTCATTATTAATTTTTAAAAAAATAGCTTTCATGTGAATCTATACTTTATCTCCTCTCTCTATTTCTTCGTCCTGTATGTTTTTGTATCATTAAGGCTCACGCCGAAACGTCACAACTTTGTAATCTTTAAGTAATAAAGCTGGTCCTACTTTTTTACTTGTTTATATGTATATATTTCTTATTAATGTGTTTTCTTCAGTGCTGTCAATGTTAATTATGTTTAGTATATGCGCATCATAATTGCTGAATGTTTGGAAGACAGATGATAAATGGCAGAATGTCAGACGGAGCTAGATGCCCAATTCTTATAACTGTGGAAATAAAGATCAGTCAATCAATCAATCAATAAATTAATACCCTTTTCCTTGTGAAGCTCCTCTCCCTATGTGAAGAAACTATAACACTGGCAGTCAGTATCGTCAGTTTCGTCTATGCCTGTCATCATAATCTCTTGATAGAGGGTACATTCTTTCTTTGTCCTGAAGCATTCGTGCCAGCAACAGCTGCTAAATTAACATTAACTAAATAAACTCTATAGCAACATAATCTCTGGGTATAACATACCAATAGTTATACCAGACAGAAGTCGTCACGTCGCTGACGTTTTTACTATTATTGTTCAAATCCGAACCTGCTCTAACAAACTCAGGCTGATGAACAAGCTAAATAATGACTGCATCGTTAAGTTTGTTCAGGAGGACCTGTACGTACAAATACTCTTGGGCAAGCCATACATCTTGTACCAGCGACGGAGGCTGTCTTGATAGTAAACTTTGCCAGACTGGCTGTTTTGGATGTTAGAAAATTCGGTATCAAATGATTAATGCAGGTTTTATATGTCAGGTAAGGTATTTATGACGATAATCTTGTGCTCTAACACTGAAGAATATAGGGGATATTCTAACACTGGCCATGGTTTCCTTAATCTGTTCTATGTTTTTGAGACAAACACGGGACATAAGGAATCTTCCTCGCCCTGTTCTACACATTTAATCATATAGCCCATAAACACATAGTTCATGATCAGTCCCAGTTCATTAATATGGAACATGGTGTTAGTAGGACATCTATCGCTCTTCAGAAAGTAAAACAAATAAAGAATCTGTGGAGAGGAGCAGACAGAACAACAAAAATAAGATTTTTAAGGGCATGCATCTTTCCCATCGCAACATATGCCTGTGAGACGTGGACACTTAACAAAACAGCTGAGAAACACATAAATGCCTTTGAATGTAAATGCTACAGAATAGTTCTCCAAATATCGTGGATACAAAAAAGAACAAATATTTTTATACTACAAGAGCTTAATATTGAAGAAGGCTGGCTAGTAAAGAGGATTAAAGAGAGAAAACTTAAATATTTTGGACACATTAAACGTCATGATAATTTAGAGAAGACTGTATTGGAAGGATACATAATGGGAAAAAGAAAAAGAGGAAGACCAAAACGAAGATGGCTTCAAGACATCGTTGACGATCTGCAAATGGATGCAACAGCAGCAGGCCATCTTGCTCACAACCGAGAGGCCTACAGGAGTGCTGTTTGGGAGGCAAAGTTCCGCAAGGGACATGCAAATGAATGAATGAATGAATGGTGTTAGTGTTTCTGCTCTCCTTGGGCTGTACAAGCAAAATATTTATATATTTCTAGTCTACATATAAGTCAGTCATATTTTCTTTCATAAATTCCGTGCTGTTAAGACATACTGTGGTGTTTGTCTACAGATCCCCTGACCTTCTCACAGCTAGAGAGTAATGTTACCAGCATAGTGATTTTTCTCCACAGCTGCACTGTAGATTATTGCAGCAGTTGAGTACACTGTGTGCATCCATTAATCTTCTGTATGTGTGACGCATCTGTATGTAGTGTTACAATAGTAATAACGTTTCGTCTTTTTGATGAATGAATGAAAGAAGTAATGAAAGAATGAATGGCACATTTTGTACATGATCATTCATCCACTATATATCTCAATCTTTTGTTTTATCCACTCATGTTTGTTGTATAGCATTCATGTGAACTAATTCTTTGTCCTATAATGTTTTTCTGTGATTAAGTGCAACCGGAACGTCACAGCTATGTGACCGTAAAATTATTTAAAGATGTTTGTACTTTTTTCTTAAAGTTCTTACATTTCTTTTATTATACATCTTTACTCAATGGTTTCGTGTATAGTTGTATACGTAGCTTCATATACTTACACACTAATTATTAGTGTTTCATTGATATTTGGCTTTTCTTGCTAATATCTTCTCTTATATCTTATATCCTTCCCGTGCCGTTAAATGTCACATAGGACTCGCAAAGTAGTTCGCCATTTCCTGTGTTCGACGAGTCTTTCAACCTCATGAAAGGATTTTATGGCTGTTAATTTAGGCTCTCTTACAATGCCCTCTTTAGAGTTTCACGCGGTCTGCCTCTTTTTCTTCGGCCTGTTGTGTTCCACTTGATAGCTTGTTTTGGGATTCTCTGATCATTTCTTCTCATCAAGTGACCAACATATGTCCATCTCCTTTTCCGGATCATCCATGAGACTGGTTGTTGTTCAGTCATCTGTTTTATCTCTGCAGTGTTCTTGACTTCGTTCCACTTGATGCCGAGTATTTTCCTTATTGATTTGTTTTCAAAAGAGTCTAATTTCTTTCCTATTTCTTTAGTTTTTTCCAGCTTTCGCATGCATAAATGAGGGTGGATATTACATTTGAATTGAATAGTCTTAACTTAGTTTTTGTGCTTATAACTTTAGAATTCCATATGTTCTGAAGATTCTTGAAGATTGATGTTGCTTTTGCAATTCGGATCCTAACTTCCTTTCTAGTGTCACCATCCTGGTGTATGTAGCTTAAATATCTGTCATTTCTATGTGTATTTTTCCATTTTGATTAATGGGAATTTCCATTATTTTTGTTTTGTCCTTGTTAATTTTAAGTCCTACTTTGTTAACCACTGAAGACAGGCTATCTATTCTTTCTTGCATCGAATTCACATTATTACTGATAAGAGCTATGACATTTTCGTCGGTCCCAAACATGTTGCTAATATAGAAAACCTTAATTTCTATATCTTCATCTTCTTCATTAATTCTGACATCTTTCTATTTAGGTTTCAGTCTTCTCAACCTGCCAGTTTGCCCAATACTTCACTTCTAAAAGTAACAGTAGTCTACTCTGTGCTGCAAGATTTATATCACTGACTACTCAGAATTAATCCACATCCAAGCTTCATTCTAGGGATCCAACATCCATTATTGCCTAGAGCCATTTTAAAAACACAGCTACACACAATCACTCGGTATGCTGGAAAAACTTTAGCCCTGACTGGTGGGAAAGTATAGTTACAAAGTAATCTAAAATATTTGAATGAAATCACACAAGAGTGAAGCTGTGCCCAATATCAAAGCTTTCTAGATTAACTATGAATATTGAAAGAATAGTCGGAATATGAATATTGAAAAGAATAGTCGGAATATGAATATTGAAACGATAGAGAAATACCGCACAGAGAAAAAACATATATAGTAGAAAAGCAATGGAATAGAAACATAGAATATATTAGCCATATTAAACAGTATAACAGTGTATTCTGACCTTTTCAGAGAGGGGAAAAACAAAATACTAGGAACTCGATACAGAGATACATATAGACGGACGAAAAGATGTAATAACATCACCGTGGCTTATTTGTGTTTTCGTACTGATAATGTTCCATGCTCTTTATTTATTTTCTAAGACACATTTTTCAAATCAAATAAATAGGAAGCCTCGATTAAGTCAACATAGTACATTTTACAAGGGAAGATAACGTTTACTTCAGTCGAGATATAAAGTCCTGGTACTGTACTTACCATCTGCGTATCCGCTTCCCTTAAGGTGATCAGCCCTCTTCATTGTCTGATTTCACACGTTTTCGCTTACACAACAAGGGACACAGACCAGCGCAGCAGATCACAAGCAAAATTGCAAGTGGAAGAAATAACATGTACTCAAACTCTGTTTTTGGTTTTTGGCCTTTAAGATCAAGCAAGTGGAACATATAAAAACATATACACATACAGGTGAGAGGTTATCAAGATAGTAAGTAAAAAGAATAGCATGCTACAAATAAACTCTCCTTTATCTGGTGGAGCATGCTTTAAATAAACTTTTCTTCATCTAGTCGAGCATGCTTTAAATAAACTTTCGGTATTCTAGTGGAGCATGCTTTAAATAAACTTTCGGTATTCTAGTGGAGCATGCTTTAAATAAACTTTTCTTCATCTAGTCGAGCATGCTTTAAATAAACTTTTCTTCATCTAGTCGAGCATGCTTTAAATAAACTTTCGGTATTCTAGTGGAGCATGCTTTAAATAAAATTTTCTTCATCTAGTCGAGCATGCTTTAAATAAACTTTCGGTATTCTAGTGGAGCATGCTTTAAATAAACTTTCCTTCATCTAGTCGAGCATGCTTTAAATAAACTTTCGGTATTCTAGTGGAGCATGCTTTAAATAAACTTTCCTTCATCTGGTGGATACAGTCAGTAAACAAAAAAATATAAATTGGATAGGCACAAAATGAAACTGTAGAAATTTAGAGAGACAAAACTCTTGAAAAAAAAAGCAGATAGAATTTGGCACAAAGAACACCAACCTTAATTAATATTTTCTTCTTCGCATATGAAAGTTAGCAGAAAGAAAACAAAAAGAAGAAATAATAGCCATAGACACATTTTAGGCAGCTACTTGGTGCGGGAAAACTAACAGAAAATCTTCTACTTGGAAGACTGTTGTCAAGTGTTATATATACTTCTAGTCAAAGGTTTAGGGCTACTTTCTAAAACACTTCTCTAAAAATAATATGAAGCCAACATCAGAACAAATATTATCAGAATTAACCTGATTTAAAATGCTAGGAATTCATACAATTCTTACGCAGATGTGATAATCCATATAAAAGTTATAAGCCCGAGAAGTCACTCTCCCATCATCATAAAACTCACAAGATAAATACTGTTACAGCTGGTCTGTCAAAATCTGGTGTAAACACCGTTTGTGGCCAGGCATTCGATACATCTTCGACGCATGGAGTCCACAAGGTTTCTCTGCTTTGAGCTGGAGTGAGAGAGATTCTGGCTACTGATCTTTGTGAAGTAAGTTAGAATAGACGTAAGCGTCTGTAAACTGTCACCCTGTCACTGTTAATGTTTGCAATAATCATCAGGTGGCGTTGTAGTCTGGTACAGATGACTGTCCAGCGGCGAAGGGCAGACAACGAGAGATATCTGTCATCTTACCGGTTCGTACAACGCAGACGTACTGAGAGGTTTAGATCTTCTACTCCCCCGATGGCTCTAAATCTCATCGAAATCCTTTGTATTGTAGAAAATGACACTCCCAAACGTCTTCCTACCTGACTAGCTAGAATGTGCCATTCTCAGACCACACAATAGCCCAAACAAGTTCTAGGAGGATAAAGGTCCTTCTCTCTACGCAACTGGCAACGTCTTTTTATCACAAAGGTTATAATGAATGAAACGTGACACCTATTCAGCAATAGTCCCTATTGAAAGCTTGCATCATGAATCGACAATAGTTTTTTACCTGCATGAGTTGGCGGATTTAGGATTTTAAAGGGCATGCATATTTCCCATCGCAACGTGTCCCTGTGAGAAGTGGACACTTAACAAAACAGCTGAGAAACACATAAATGCCTCTGAATGTAAATGCTACAGAAGAGTTCTTCAAATATCATGGACACAAAAAAGTATATATCCATACTAAAAGAACTTAATATTGAAGAAGGCTGGCTGGTAAAGAGGATTAAAGAGAGAAAACATAAATATGTTGGACACATTAAACGTCATGATAACCTAGAGAAAACAGTCTTGGAAGGGTATATAATGGGAAAAAGAAAGAGACCAAGGCGAAGATGGCTGAAAGGCGTCGTTGATGATCTGCAAATGAATGCATCAGCAGCAGGCCATCTTGCGCACAACAGAGAGGCCTACATAAGTGCTGTTAGGGAGGCAAAGATCCACAAGGGACATGCAAATGAATGAATGAAATGAATGCGCTGGCGGAACGAGTGAATCCTACCCTACATTTACCGTTAACAGAACGTTACTGAACGTGATTTTTACACCCACTGTGATAACCAGTGAGTACTTTTTAATACCTGACGGGCATAGAGGACTGGTTGTGGATGACATTTAAACACGTTTCAACGAAATTATTCTTTATCGTATCAAAGATTTTAGCTGATATAAAAGCTCATTGAAAATAAAGGGGTGGCCATTAATTTTTGTGACGTAATAGATGAAAATGTCGTTGTACGCTCTAGTTAAAAAAAGAGAGACAACAGTTATCGCCTCATGTGGTATTAACCGGAAGGGAGAGAAGAATATTAATTGTACTAACCCGATTAGAAAGGAATTTAATGGTCAGATACTGATTTAGTAGAACAACGGATACACGTAAATGACTGTGTATTGATATAACAGAAAAAGCAGATAGGTCTAAATGGTCACATAATGATTCCATAGCAAAGAGGATGATGACTATGGTCAGATATTAGACAAGCAGAAAGACGGACATCTTAAATTGTTAAATAAGGGCCAGCAGAAAAGATGATAAAACGTATAGATCAGATTTTAGGTTGCGTGATCTTATATTGGACCAAAAGAAGAGAATGACAGTTATGTCATACACAGGGAAGACAGAAAAACAGATATGGTCATATTATGGGCCAGAAGAAAGACGAATAACAGTAAATCCATTTACTGAGTCAAGAGAAGAAGAATAATAGTTATGTCATATACTGGGCAGAAGAAAGAAGAAAAACAGTTATGTCATATACTTTGCGAAAAGAAGAACAATAACAGTTATGTCATTTACTTTGCCAAAAGAAGAACAATGACCGTTATGTCAATTACTATGCCAAAAGAAGAAGAATAACAGTTATGTCATATACTTTGCCAAAAGAAGAACAATAGCAGTTATGTCATATGCTTTGCCAAAAGAAGAACAATAGCAGTTATGTCATAATTTGAGTCAGAATAAAGAAGAATTGCAGAAAGTGTCGAATGCACAGACAGTGCAAAGACGAATAACAGTAATGGTCATATATCTGGTCTGAGAAAGAGGAGGAAAACTAGTCATCAGATATTGGGATTCCAGAAAGAAGATTATCAGTACGATCAAATTTTGGTTCCACAGAAAGAGGGAATTCAGTAATGGTTAGATAGATATTGGAGCAAGAGAAATAAGAGAAATGGTCAGATATAAGGTCACCGAATAAAGATAAATAACATTAATTGTCAGATACTGAAACGGCAGAAAATGAGACAGTTGTAATTCGGAAGATGGGGAGAGATTGTTTACTACGGCTTGATATTCTCACCAACTCAGATAAAAACAATAAAAAATTGATTCAACCTGCCATTGTACTTTCTCTCACACCTTCCTGCTTTGTCATCATTTGTTTTAGATTTCTCTACTTTCTGTTTATTCTCACAGTACAAAACAAAACAAAAAATATTACATATCGGTTCATTTCTTTGCGTTCAAAACAGTACCTTGTAAACATTTATATCCACTATAGCCTTCCATACACTGAGAACACTTTCCGGACTTGTAGTCGCAGCTAATATTTAAACAATACTCAGAACACGGTGTATAGCAATTCTTGCCATAGTAGTTCTCCGGACAATCTAACATTTGAGAATATAAAAATAAAAAAAACTTGTAACTATCTTTAACTATCTGCATATTCTTATTCAGTTATATCTTAGACAGACAACTTTTCCAATTCTAATACGTGCGAACATTTTATTAGACAATTGGTTCATTTAATGGATAAAATTTATAGATAATTCCATTAAAGAAAATTTGTAATTGTTACCAATATATTTTGATGTTCAATTCGCTTAATAACTTGTAAATTAAATCAGATTTCACTAAAAGGTGAAAAGCGTGACAATTACATCATCATCATCATCATCATCATCATCTCATCATCATCATCATCATCTTCATCATGTGCGGTGCCGACTGGCGTTGGCCATTATGCTTCTCCAGAGTACCCGATCCTTCATGCAGGCCATCAATTCAGTTGGTGATCTTCTCTCACAGTGACATTTAAATTAAATAAAATTTCGAATCAGTCATGTGTTTTTTGCAAAACGTCTGATAATGATGATGATGATGATGACGATCATGACAATAATAATGATAATTATGATGAAAAAAAAGGCTGTTTCGTATAAAATTAGGCGAACCTATAGAATCTCTGAAACTGCTATAAGCGATGTTATTGTGATAATATGCTCGGTTAACTGAACTTGCTAGTTACGATGACGATGATGATGATGATTGTAAAAGAATATGGATTTTCAGGGTTTGTCCCCCTGCCTTACTGCTATAAAAGTTTACTCCCTTTTTTGTAGTAGTTAAACTTATGGGGATGATCTTCCCCTTAATAACCGTGTAGAACCTTGAGTTAAAAACGTTCACGTGTTATGAGTGTTTCACCGTACCACGGGAATTGTCGGGAGTTTTCTTTTTGGCGGGATAGGTGGGAAACTGATTTGAACCCTAACTAATTAGTAGATTCTGTGTCCAATGTCGTAGAGAGCAGTCCTGTTTTCTTCTAGTTATGGTGTAAGTGTTCCAAAGTGGGAGACTATCATCGTCAGAGATTTTTATGTTATGGTGGAACCACACTGGTGAATGTTACTGTTGTCAGGGTAATATGTGTGCTACGTACTTCCACCAGCAGTTTCAGTTGAATGATTTGATACTCATCCATCATCAAGGACTTTCATCATCATCATTTTGCTTCACTACTAAATTGGTTTTTCTCTGACTTCCATGAGATGCGTGTGTTCTACTATGAACAGCTGTGAGATATCCAAACATGTTCTTGTTATGTGTGTATTTTACAGGAAATTGTAAAGTTCATTATGAATGTTACATTGTGTTTATTTCTTCAGATCATATCAGCATTTGGCATGGTCATAGTAAGTCACATTAGTTGTCACAGTATGATATGACAAGTACCTTCACATGCTGGGCCAAATCGAGCCCCTGTACACGACAGACAACTACCATTTTCATTGTCACAACGTTGGTCTTTACACATCGGCGGGCAGGAGAGACTGCATACATCTCCGTACTTTCCCACGGGACATTCTGAAAGAATGAGAACAGAATAACTGAATGATATTCTTGACACTTTTACCAGAAGTTTTAAGATCCTCAAAACACATAAAACTGTACTATCATTATATTATATATTATTATGATAGTTTAACAACTGTATAATTAAGAGGAGATTAAAAGGACATATACCGCTGATCAGAAGCTAAATAAACTAAAGAAGCTGTGGAGAGGGACAGATAAAACTCAAAATTAGATTTTAAGGACATGCAGTTCTCCAATCGCAACAGATGTCCCTAAGACCTGGACATTTAACAAAACAGCTGAGGAACACGTAAATACCTTTGAACGTAAATCCTGCACAAGAGCCATTCACATATCATGGGCACAGAGAAGAACATATACATCCATACTACAAGAATTTAATATTGAAGAAGGCTGGTTAATAAAGAAGATTAAATAAAGAATACTTCAGCATTTTGGACATATTTAACATCAAGATAGTTTAGAGAAAATAGTTTTCAAAAGGTACATAATGGGAAAATTAAAGAAAAGAAGACAAGTTCGAAGATGGGAAACAAGACGTTGCTGATAATTTGAGAATGGATGCATCAGCAACAAGGTATGTTGGTCACAACCGAGAGGCCTTCACGACAGCTGTTAGTAAGGTAAAGGTCTACAACGAACATACTAATGAATGATGAATGAAAGATGAAGACAGTCAAAATTTAACTGACGGAAACTTGAAAACACTCGGAAAAAAAGACAGTGAACGGCTGGCACAGAAGATAATGGATAATTTAAGTGTGATCATATATGTCAGAAATCAGAGACTTATCTTATTATAATCATCAAAGATATAGACTAAATCAGGAAGCATGAATGTTCACTCTTCTGATAAGACAATGAATTATATTAAGCTACTCATTCAGGCTCACTAAAAAAGGAGTCCATTCACGAATTCAATTACAACTTTAATGTGAAGGAAAACGACGTTATACGCACCTCTCTCACTAATATCTCTGATTGACTCTTTCTATCTCTGTCTTTCTCTCTCTCTCTCTCTATCTCTGCCTCTTTCTCTGTTCCTCTCTCTCTCTCCGTCTTTGTCTCTCTCTGTCTCTCTGTGTCTATCTTTCTGTCTCTCTCTGTCTGTCTCTGACTGTCTCTCTCTGTTTCTTTGTCTCTATCGTAATTCAAGCATTCGGAAGATGCGTGATAAAGACAAAAAAAGGAGACACTGCTGGGAGATGTAATACTAACCAGATAAATAAGACTGACTTAACTAATCACAGAAACAAGAGTGAGAAAGCTTGCTCGATAACATAGATATATAAGACTGATCAACTAAAACAAGACGTCAAACTGATCAGACAAATAGGATATACAAGTCTGATCAGATACATAATATTTTTAAAACTCATGAGATAAACAAGATATAATAAGGCTGATTAAATAAACACGATATACAAGACTGAAGAGATAAACACGATATACAAGACTGATTAAGATAAACAAGATATCCAAAAATGATTTGATAAACACGATATACAAAATTAATTAGATAAACGCGATATACAAAACTGATCAGATAAACAAGATATACATAGGCTAATTTGATAAACAAGATATACAAGACTAATTAGATAAGCAAGATATACAACACTTATTATATAAACAAGATATACAGGAATAATTAGATAAACAAGATATACATGAATGAATAGATAAACAAGATATATAAGACTGATCAGGTAAACAATGTTTACAAAAGCGATACTGAGGAGATAAACACGAGAGATATATTTACTGAAATAAACAGCAAAGACTGGACTGATAAGATAAACAGGTCAGACAAGGTTGATCAGATAAACAACAGTCAAGACTGATCAGACAAATGAGAGAGACAAATCAAATATAACAAAGAAGAAAAACTAGACTTGGCAGACAAACAAGAAAAACACGTATAGCCAGACAAAGAAGATGAACAAAACAAATCAGACAATAAGAGAATAAAGCAGATCACACAATTAAGATATACACTACAGGCCAGATAACTAAAAAGAGAGAAGAGATTGACTAGACATGCAAGATATTCAAGTAAACAGAAAATGACAAACTAAAAACATAAAAATAAACCTCTTCTCGAAAAGACACACTAATGAACACAAACAATGATAATGCTAATGTTACGCGAGAGACAGCAAAATAGATATGCACACTTTCATTCAGACAACATGTTTGGTATAGGGAATTGTAAAAATACAACAATTAAATAGACGAACAGAATAATCAAAGGACAATAGGTAAATAGACAGATGGAGCAGCCAAAAAATATAAATAGAATGGTCAGTGTGGGAGTTTCCAACTTAATGGCTTAATGATGATGAACTGTGACCAGGAAACATCAAGGGCAGTTGTGGGATATCTGAAATTCTCAGACCGAGTCCTACTAGCTTAACTTAAAGGACAACTAGTAAACACAAAAATTATACAAGTGTACGCTCCAACAGCTGATAGTTCTGAAGAGGATGTACAGTTGTTTTATAATGAAATATAGACATCTCTGAACACAGTGTCACATAAAGTTGCTATAGTCATGGGAGATTTTAATGCCAATGTTGGTAAAGGAAGAACTTCATACATTGTTGGTAATTCCGGACTAGGAGAGAGGAATGACAGAGGTAGTAAATTAATGGAATGGGCAAAAATACATAGCATGGTTGTAGGAAACACCTGGTTTAAGCAACATCCCCTAAGACTGGCAACGTGGTGCAGCCCAGACAAAAAGATGTTTAATCAGATAGACTACATATTAATCAACAAACGATTCCCCAATGTATTACTGACAACACAAATCATGCCAGGTGCCGACTGAAATAGTGACCATGACCCACCCTGTGGAAAATTTAGAATAAACCTAAAGAAAGCATGCAAAAAACTGAGAAACACAAAACTGAATGCTGAAATCCTTAAAATAGCCAATAAATGCGAGAACAACACAGAGTTACTATAACAAATAGAAACAGTGCTATTGCACAGATAAAAAGTATAGATGAACAATGGGCAATGTCAAGAAATTCTATCCACCAAACTCGTAAGGAGATTATACCACCGAAAACACATGCCCCCAAGAATAAATGGACGACAGATGAATCATAGTGTCGCCAAAGAAACTGAACAGAAAGGCCTTACTTTGAACATAAAAAAGACAGAGACTAGGGTTATATATAAGAAACAGAATCCACCAACATGCAGTATAAACTTAAATGTTATTAACAGTAATAACTTCAGATTAGAAAAGCAGAACAGAAAATAAGAATAGAATAGGCCAAGCAAAGACTGCATTTCAGAGAATGAGATAGAATATGCAACACATCATTATCAATGAATGTTAGAAAACGAGTCCTAAAATGTTATATTGAATCTATCTTATTATATGGAAGTGAATCATAGACAATAGGTAGGTCGGCACAAAAGTCATTGGAAGCAGTAGAAATGTGATTTATTAGAAGAATGTTGCGAATTCCCTTGACAGCCAAAATAGCTAATGGAAAATGACAGAAAAGAAGAGCTGGAGATGCTTAGAATATTGTCACAAAAGTAAGAAAGAGACAATGTAGTTTCATAGGACATGCAATGATAAGAGGGGGGATTGAAAATATTATAACATCAGGAAAAATAGAGGGAAGAAGAGCCATACTCTGAGAAATGATATTGGAGATTCTGACACGATTGTGAGGAAGGAGACAACCAACTAAGCTAAAGGCCTACATGACGATTAGTGTACTCTGGAGAAGCATAATAGCCAACGCCAGACAGAACGGCACCTGATGATGATGATGAGTATTAAAAATGAACTAAACTTTTATTTAAGAACGAACTATCTTCAGTTCTATAGTGATTTATGTGTCAAGATTTCAGTCTTGTGGTGAACAAAACAGTATCACCTGTACTGACGTCCTGTATTGCCTAAAATAGCAGTGAGAGTAAGTTAACTTAAATGTCATATACAAGAACAACAGAGACTACAGACAATTCACTGGAGCACACTTCGCCATCAACATTATAATAAGTAGTAAAAAATCAAATAATATATTCAATAGTATAATACTTCAGAACTATTCTGTGTTCTAGAATAATGGTGTCAATAATTAAACTAATCTTACATCTTTCACTTTTCTCGTGCCGTTAAACGTCACACAGGGCTCGCATATTTGTTTTGAATCATTCAATCAAGTACCGTGCCACGTGGCGTAGACGATCATTTCTCTCCACAATTCCCTGTCTTTAGACTTGATTATGAGAACCGCCGGTTACTTTCTTCCTAGCCACACTGACAGTCCATCCAGTAACTTCTCTCTCTCTCTCTGTCTTCCTCTGTCTCTTCTACCCTGAATTTTTCCAGTTGCCGCAATGAGTTTCAATTTTCCTATTCTCAGAAAATGTCCTACAAATCTCACTTGTCTGCCTCTGATATTTGTTGTAATTTGCCTTTCAAATCCAGCCTCTCTTAAGATTTCTTCGTTGTTTTTTTTTAGCTGTCCATGGTACCTTCAGCATCCTTCTTATGAACCACATTTCCTTGCCTCCATTTCTTACTCTACTCTCTTATTCAAAGATCATGCTTCACATCAATAAAACAAAATTGGTTCGATGTAATATTTAAGTACTCGGAATCTAGTTTCCATTGTTATTGATCTGTTGCAAAAGATATTTCTCATTTTCTTGAATGCTGAGTTGGCCTGAGCACATCTGACTTTTATTTCGTTGTGGAATTTCCCATCAGCTGTTATAATTGTTCCTAAGTACGTGGATCTATCAACTTGTTTCAGTTCTATACCATCGATGGTAATGCTACATTTTGGTGGCATTATTTTCTTTGAGATGACCATCACTTCAGTCTTCTTTTTATTCAGAGTGAGACCTTTACTTTTACTTTCACGAACCACGATGTTCAGAAGAGCTCGTAGTTCCTCTTCACTTGTAGCAATCAGAGCTGTGTCGTCTGCATATCTTTAGTTGTTAAGGTTGTACCCGCCAGTTGATATTCCTGGCAAGTTCTCTATAATTCTCATTATGCTTTCGCTGTACAAAGAGAAGAGGTCAGGAGATAAAACACATCCTTGTCTCACTCCTATTTTTATGTCTTGGAATGCTAATATTTGGTTCTCAACCTCACTGCTATTGATCTTTTCTCTGTGCTTCTCTTACAATTTGATAGATTTTATACCAAGTATTTTCGTGAGACTTTTTTTTTCAAAAGTGTATAATTTCTTGTCTGTTTCTTTAGTTGATTTTCAGCTTTCGCGTGCATAAATAACGGTGGATATCACATTTGAATTGAATAATCTTAACTTAGTTTTTGGGCTTATAATTTTTTAATTCCATATGTTGTCACAACTTTTAAAGGAAAATGCTGATGTTGCTATACTAGCTTCCTTCCTGTTGTCACCATCCAGGACTATGTAGCTGCCAAGGTATGAAAATTGGTTAACATCATCACCAGCTGTTAACGCTACGTATAGTTTTTCTTCTTGATTAATGAGAAGTTTCATTATTTTTGTTTGGTCTTTGTTAATTTCAAGACTTGTTTTGCTAGCCAATGAAGACAGGGAATTTATTTTTCCCTGCATCAACTTTACATTGTCACTGATAAGAGTTATGTCATCTGCAAAATCAAGATCTTCTATTTGGGTCTCATGTATCCAATCATTGCTGGTTTTATCTTACATTACCTTTTCATTACAAAGGCTATGACATTTCCAAAAAGCAGGGTGGATAATACACATCTTTGTTTTACACCTTTTTTTCAATCTGAAACCATTCGCTCACTCCTTCTTCTGTCTTGAGTGCACAAACATATCCATTGTAGAGATCTCTAATGGTGTTGGCAATTTTAGATGGATTTTTATATAGTCTTAAAATTTTCCACATTGAACAGTGAATTTCTGTGTATGCTATCAAATGTCTTTTTAAAGTCTATAAAGTCCAGGATTAATGATTTCTGTTGTTCAATATATTCTTCAAGTATTAGAGACGAAAGAATGAATATAATAAAGTGTTATGCACCCATGAACGATACAGATGAGGTGAAAGACTATTTATATCACCAATTGCAACAAATCATCAACAAAGTCTCTAAACACGTCAACCTAATTGCTATGGGGGACTTCAAAGCTAAGGTGATGAAAGATAACACCGACGTTGAAACAGTGATGGATAAAGAAAGAACTGGCATGGTTAATCAGAACTGAGAAAGAGTAACTGAAATATGACCAACAGAGGGCATGGTCGTTGGAGGCCCAATATTTCCACACAAAGAGATACATAAAACAACGTGGACATCTACATATGATAGAACTAGAAACCGGGTAGATCATTTTTGTATTAGAAAGCAATACAGAACATCTCTGATAGATGTTAGTGTGTATAGGTATGTTAACAGTGATCATAACCTGTGTATAGGGAAAATAAAACTAAAACTGAAAATCCAACACAAGAAATCACTACACAGAAAGATAAACAGCCAAAGTCTACAAGAAGAGAATACTAACAGTAATTTTAATCAGGAAATTGCCAATCACTCCACAACACCCAGTGAAGTAGAGGAGATAGGTATAGATGAATTATGGAATTCTAACAGCACAGCCATAATCACTGCAGCAAAATCAAGCACTGGACTTAAAAAACCAAATAGAAAAGCATGGATATCAGAAAACACATGAAAGTACATACATGAAAGACGAGCAGCCAAATTAGACATGTTGAAAGTAAAAACAGATCGTGAAAAAGATCTGGCAAAAACAAAATATAAAGAAATAGAAAAGAAAGTAAAATCTTCAGCTAGAAGGATACAAGAGAATACATAGACAATATGACGAAAGAGACAGAGAAAGCAGCAAAAGCAGGAGACAGCAAAACTTTATACAACATACAAAAGAGGCTAACAGGTACTACTACATCAAAAGAAAGACCAATCCTTAGCAAAACTGGAACCCTATTAACATCACGTAAAGACCAAAATTTGCAATTATTGCAAAAGCAGCATCAATCTTAAGAATCCTAAGAACATATGGAATTCAAAAGTTATAAGCACAAAAACTAAGTTAAGACTATTCAATTCAAATGTAATATCGATCCTCATTTATGCATGCGAAAGCTGGAAAACAACTAAAGAAATAGAAAAGAAATTAGACTCTTTTGAAAACAAATGCCTAAGGAAAATACTCGGCATCAAGTGGAATGAATTCAAGAACAATGCAGAGATAAGACAGATAACGGAACAACAACCAGTCTCATGAGTGATAAGGAAAAGGAGATGCACATATGTTGGTCACTTGATGAGAAGAAATGATCAGAGAATCCAAAAACAAGGTATCAATTGGAACACAAAAGGCCGAAGAGAAAGAGGAAGACCGCGTAAAACTCTGAAGAGGACATTATTAAGAGAGGCCAAATTAACAGCCATAAAATCCTTTCATGAGGTTGAAAGACTCGCCGAAGACAGGAAAAATTGGCGAACTACTTTGCGAGCCCTGTGTGACGTTTAACGACACGTGAAGGATATAAGAAGAAGTATAAGAAAGACGAAAAGCAAAAATGGTCTGAACACTTCCAAGAAATACTTAATCGATCACACCCAAAAGAATTGTTAAACTTTGAAACCGACTTACCAGCCCCACAACTAAATGTAAACCTAGATGAAATTGAAATTGCATGAAATTGAAACACCAGTGAATTTAATGGCTAATAACAAAGCTCCAGGTGAGGATGAAATAACACCCGAAGTGCTAAAAGCTATCAATAGTAACAGTATGAGACAACTACATAGAATGTTTAATAAGATTTTGAAAGGTGAAAAGGTATCGTCTAAATGGAAAGTAGGAATCATTATTAAAATACAAAAAAGGTAACCTTAGTGAATGTAACAGTTGGAGAGGAGTAACCTTAATATCAGTTGTGTCAAACCTATTTTGCAAGGTCATTTGGAATCGATTTAAAGATATAGTGGATACAGCAGTGAGACAAGAACAGACAGGATTTCGAAAATGGAGAAGATGTCTCGACCAGATCTTTACTCTGAGAATAATACTTGAAAAACATATTGAAAAGCAGAAACCACTAATACTGAACTTCATAGATTTTAAAAATTGCATTTGATTGCATACACAGAGATTCACTGTGGAGAATTTTAAGTCTGTATGGAATACCATCTAAAAATTTCAACATCATTAAGGACTTCTACACTGGATATGTTTGTGCAGTCAAAACAGAAGAAGGAATGAGTGAATGGTTCTAGATTGAAACAGGTATGAAACAAGGTTGAATACTGTGTTCTTTGGTTTTTGGAATTACAATAGACTTTATAACGAAAATATGCTGCACAAGTAACACAGATATTGACTGGGTACATGGGACCCAACTAGAAGATTTGATTTTGCTGATGACATAACTCTTATCAGTAATAATGTGAATTCCAAGCAAGCAAAAAAACAGATAACCTGTCTTCACTGGCTAGCAAAATAGGAGTTGAAATTAACGAGCACAAAATAAAAATAACGAAAATTCCCATTAATCACAATGAACAATTCACATAGAAGGGAGAGATATTGAAGTAGTCAATCAATTTGCATACCTTGGCAGCTACATACACCAGGATGGTCACAATAGAAAGGAAGTTCGAATTAAAATTGCAAAAGCAGCATCGATCTTCAAGAATCTTGAGAACTTATGGAATTCAAAAGTTAAAAGCACAAAAATCAAGTTAAAACTAATCAGTTCAAATGTAGCATCCACTCTCATTTATGCATGTGAAAGCTGCAAAACAACTAAAGAAATAAACAAGATATTAGACTCTTATGAAAACAGATGCCTAAAGAAAATATTCAGCATCAAGTGGAATGAATTCGAGAACAATGCAGAGATAAGACGGATGACTGAACAACAACCAGTCTCATGGGTGATCAGGAAAAGGAGATGCACATATGTTGGTCACGTGATTCGAAGAAACGATCAGATAATCCCAAAACAAGCTAGAAAATGGAACACAACAGCCCAAAGAAAAAGAGGCAGACCGCGTGAAACTCTAAAGATGACATTGTTAAGAGAGGGCAAATTAATACGCATAAAATCCCTTGATGAGGTTGAAAGACTCGCCGAAGACATGAAAAACTGGCGAACTACCTTGAGAGGCCTGTTTGACCATTAACGGCACGGGAAGGATACAAGATATAAGATAAGATAAGATGTTAAAGTAAATATCTGGTCGAGACTGCTTCTCCCTTTTAGAAATCCTGACTATTCTTCTCTCATTGCAGTATCCACTACATCATTAATTCTATTCATAATCACTTTACAAAACACTTTTGACACAACTGATAGTAATATTACTCCCCTCCAGTTATTGCAGTCACTGAAGTTGCCTTTTTTGCGGGAATATTTTAACAATGATTCTTTGTTTCCATTTAGAAGGGACCTTTTCTTCTTTCCAAATTTTATTAAACATTCTCTGTAAGTTACTCATGTTGTCACTGTTAATAGCATTTAACATTTCGACTGTTATTTCATCTTCACCTGCCACTGTGTTGTTAAAATTTCGATTCACTGCTATTTCAGTTTCCTTCAGCTTAACTTCATCTAATTTGACATTTAACTGTAGGACTGGTAAATTAGTTTCACGATTTATTAATTCATTTCAGTGTAGTCGATTAAGTATGTCTTGGAATGTTCGGCCCATCTTTGCTTGTGGTCTTTACTTGATGTTAATAGGTTGCTGTTTTGTTAAAGACTAAATTCTTATTACCTCCTTCTCTGGAGGTAATAGCACCTGTTAGCTTCTTCTGCATCTTACATAGAGTTTTTCTGTCGACTGTTTTTGCTGCATTTTCTGCTTATTTTGCCATATTGTCGATATATTCTTTTTGTCTTTTCTAGCTCAAATTTTTATTTTATTGTCTAGTTCTTTGTATGTTGCTTTTGCCAAAACTTTTCCAAGATCTGTCTTTACATTCAACACGGGTAATTTGGCTGTTCGTCTTTCATGTATGTATTTCTATAGGTTATCTGATATCCACGCTTTTCTACTTGTTCGTTGCAGTCCAGCACGTGCTTTTTTTGCAGTGATTATGGATGTGCTATATGAATTCCATAATTCGTGTATATTTCTCGTCTGCCTCACCGAGTATGTTAGACATATTTCAATTAATCTTTCTCAGTTCTGATTTATCATATCAATTCCTTCTTTCCCCATTACTTTTTAGACGCCAGCGTTTTCCTTCTTTTCCTACTTTGGCGTTGAAGTCTTCCATGAAAATTAAGATGTCGTGTTTAGGTAGTTGATGAGTTGTTGGAGTTGGTAATAGAAATCGTCTTTTATTTCATCATCTGCACCGTTCCTGGATGCATAGAATTGTATGATTGTCATTCTTCTTTTTCCTTATTTTGTATCGTGTTCTTATCATACGACTGTTCACTGGATCCCATTCTGTAAGGCTCTTTGCTGCCGCAGATGACATAATTATATCCACTCCTCCTTGGTGTTTCCCATAGTCTCTGCTGGAATTCATTATTAACTTACGGTTTTCCGGCGTTCTTTTCCCTGCTTCTGGCCATCGCATTTCACTGAAGCCCAACACATCCAAGTGATATCTATCCATTTCATTTATTACCAGAGCATTTTTTGTTGTTGCGGCCATCGTTCTTAAATTCCAAAATCCTTTTTTTTTATGCATTTTGAACGGATGAAATTTCGATCGTTGTTAACGGTTAGTTGGTGAACTTGATGTTCGGTTAAAACTGTTGCAAGATTCCATAACGGCAGAGTTTTCCACATCTAAAGTCGCCTCTAGATGGGTCTCATGATCAAGTTGTTGGCCTCACGCCCAACTCCCGCTTTACGATGTGTGGCGACGAAGAAGATTCATATGCATCTATGAGAAGAAGAGCGTTAAAAAGCGTCGGCCATCTTTTACGTCACCCAGAAGACTAATATTAGACTAATAGGCGACAAATAAACATCAAATAAAAACGTAAGTGATAGATAAACAGAGAGTAAAAACTATTTTTAAAAAATACTCAGAACACGGTGAATAGCAATTCTTGCCATAGAAATTCTCGGGACAACCTAACATTTGAGAATGTAAAAATAATAAAACTTGTAACTATCTTTAATCTCTCCATATTCTTATTCAGTTACAGCTATATCTCATACAAACAACATTTCCAATTCTAATAACTGCGAACATTTATTAGACAATTGGCTCATTTAATGGACAAAATGTATAGTTTCATTTAAGAAAAGTTGTCATTGTTACCAATATATTTACTTGCTAAATTCGCTTCATAACTTGTAAATTAAATCAGATTTCACGAAAATGTGAAAAACATGATATTTACATTAAATAAAATTTCGAATCAGTCATGCGTTTTTTGCAAAACGCCTGATAATGATGATGATGACGATCATGACAATAATGATGATAATTATGATGAAAAAAAGGCTATTTCGTATAAAATTAGGCGAACCTATAGAATCTCTGAAACTGTTATAAGCGATGTTATTGTGATAATATGCTCCGTTAACTGAACTTGCTAGTTACGTTGACGATGATGATGATTGTAACAAAATATGGATTTTCAGGGTTTGTCCCCTGCCTTACTGCTATAAAAGTTAACTCCCTTTTTTGTAGTAGTTAAAAATGTGGGGGTGATCTTCCCCTTAATTAACCGTGCACAACCTTGAGTTAAAAACGTTTACGTGTTATGAGTGTTTCACCGTACTACGGGAATTGTCGGTAGTTTTTCTTTTTTTTTCTTTTTGGCTGGGTAGGTCAGGAGTTGATTTTGAACCCTAACCAATTAGTAGATTCTGTGTCCAATGTCGTAGGAGAGCAGTCCTGTTTTCTTCTAGTTATGGTGTAAGTGTTCCAAAGTGGGAGACTATCATCGTCAGAGATTTTTATGTTATGGTGGAACCACACTGGTGAATGTTACTGTTGTCAGGGTAATTTGTGTGCTACGTACTTCCACCAGCAGTTTCAGATGAGTGATTTGATACTTCAACCATCATCAACGACTTTCATCATCATCATTTTGCTTCACTACTAAATTGTTGTTTTTTTCTGACTTCCATGATATGCGTGTGTTCTACCATGAACAGCTGTGAACCAAACATGTTCCTGTTATGTGTGTATTTTACAGGAAATTGTAACGTCCATTATGAATGTTACATTGTGTTTATCATATCAGCATTTGGCATAATCATAGTAAGTCACAATAGCTGTCACAGTATGATATGACAAGTACCTTCACATGCTGGGCCAAATCGAGCCCCTGTACACGACAGACAACTACCATTTTCATTGTCACAACGTTGGTCTTTACACATCGGCGGGCAGGAGAGACTGCAGTTATCTCCGTACTTTCCCACGGGACATTCTGAAAGAACGAGAACAGAATAACTGAATGATGTTCTTGACACTTTTACCAGAACATCCCCAAAACACATAAAACTGTACTATCATCATATTATATATTAGTATGATAATTTAACAACTGTATGATTAAGAGGAGATGTCGCTGATCATAAGCTAAATAAACTAAAGAAGCTGTGGAGAGGAACAGAAAAAACTACAAAATTAGATTTTAAGGACATGCAGTTATCCAATCGCAATATATGTCCTTAAGACCTTTACACTTAAGAAAACAGCTGAGAAACACAAAAGTACCTTTGAATGTAAATCCTACAGAAGAGCCATTCAAATATCTTGGACACAGAGAACATATACATCCATACTACAAGAATTTAATATTGAAGATAGCTGGTTAATAAAGAAGATTAAATAAAGAAAACTTCAGCATTTTGGACGTATTTAACATGAAAGTTTAGAGAAGACAGTTTTGAAAAGGTACATAACGGGAAAATGAAAGAAAATAAGTCCAAGTCGAAGATGGGCAATAAGACATTGCTTATAATTTGCGAATGGATGCATCAGCAACAAGGTATGTTGCTCACAACCGAGAGGCCTTCACGACAGCTGTTAGTAAGGTAACGTTCTACAACGAACATACTAATGAATGATGAATGAAAGATGAAGACAGTCAAAATTCAACTGACGGTAATTGGAAACACCCGGAAAAAAAAGACAGTGAACGGCTGGGACAGAAGATAATGGACAGGTTAAGTGTGATCATATAAGAGAGAAATCAGAGACTTATCTTATTATAATCATCAAAGATGGAGATTAAGTCAGGAAGCATGAATGTCCACTCTTCTGATAAGACAATGAATTACATTAAGCTACTTATTCAGGCTCACTAAAAAAGGTGTCCATTCACGAATTCCTTTTCAATTTTAATGTGAAGTAAAAGAGACTGTCACTTCGGCAGATAATGAAAACGACATTATCCGCACTTCTCTCACTAATATCTCTGTCTCTGTCTGCCTATCTCTGTCTTTCTCTCTCTCTCTCTCTGTTTCTCTCTCTCTCTTTGCCTCTTTCTCTGTTCCTCTCTCTCCGTCTTTTACACTCTCTGTCTTTCTCTGTTTATCTTTCTGTCTGTCTCTGTCTGTCTCTCTCTGTTTTTCTGTCGCTATCGTAATTCAAGCATTCGGAAGATGCGTGATTATGACAAGGAAAGGAGACACTTCTGGGAGAAGTAAGAATAACCAGACAAAGAAGAATGACTTTGCTAGGAGAAGTAAGACTAGCCAGACAAACAAGACAGACATTACTAGGAAAAGTAAGACTAACCACACAAACAAGACAGACTTAACTAATCACAGAAACAAGAGTGAGAAAGCTTGCTCGATAACATAGATATATAAGACTGATCAACTAAAACAAGACGACAAACTGATCAGACAAACAGGATATACAAGTCTGATCAGATACATAATATTTTTAAAACTCATGAGATAAACAAGATATAATAAGGCTGATTAAATAAACACGATATACAAGACTGAAGAGATAAACACAATATACAAGACTGATTACAATTAAACAAGATATCCAAAAATGATTTGATAAACAAGATATACAAAATTAATTAAATAAACGCGATATACAAAACTGATCAGATAAACAAGATATACATAGGCTAATTTGATAAACAAGATATACAAGACTAATTAGATAAGCAAGATATACAGGAATGATTAGATAAACAAGATATACATGAATGAATAGATAAACAAGTTATATAAGACTGATCAGGTAAACAATGTTTACAAAAGCGATACTGAGGAGATAAACACGAGAGATGTATTTACTGAAATAAACAGTATAGACTGGACTGATGAGATAAACAAGTCAGACAAGGTTGATCAGATAAACAACAGTCAAGATTGATCAGACAAATGAGAGAGACAAATCAAATCTAACAAAGAAGAGAAACAGACTTGGGAGACAAACAAGAAAAACATGTATAGCAAGACAAAGAAGATGAATAAAATAAATCAGACAATAAGAGAATAAAGCTGATCACACAATTAAGATATACACTACAGGCCAGACAACTAAAAAGAGAGAAGAGATTGACTAGACATGCAAGATATTCAAGTAAACAGAAAAAGACAAACTAAAAAGATAGAAATAAACGTCTTCTCGAAAATTCACATTATTGAACACAAACAATGATAATGCTAATGTTACGCGAGAGACAGCAAAATAGATATGCAAACTCTCATGCAGACAACAAGTTTGGCATAGGGAATTGTAAAAATACAATTAAATAGACGAACAGAATAATCAAAGTACATTAGGTAAATAGACAGATGGAGCAGCCAAAACATATAAATTGACAGATTAGTCTGGGAGTTTCCAACTTAATGGTTTAATGATGATGAACTGTAACATAGTGTCGCGTATACTAGGATATTATTGTTATTATAGATGGTGTTTTTATTATTATTACCATTGATATGTTTTTGTATATTTATGATTATTTTTGATGAATAGAATGTAGATAAGAGACGATGGAAAATTTGACAAGCAGAGAGGGATGAACACCCCCACAGTATTAGTAGTCTTACGGTAGAATTAAGTAGATACTTAGAAATACTAGACAGGATGGACGCAGATAACATGGGGAGGATTAAGGAAACACACTCATAATACGAACTAGGAGGATTTACTCAGATAACAATAGATAGGATAGAGACAGACATACGAACGTTGTGGAAATAAATATCACCTACAGGTATAGCAAACATCTCTAGATGGATTTGACGCAACAGACTTGCTGACAGATGATGCATGTTTCCTAAAATAATGACGCAATTTTCATACATGAATAGTCCAATCAGTATGTAGTCAACCAGCTGACCAATATAAATATCTATGGCTGTGTCCTATTGGATAACTGACTTACTATATATAAGCTAGGCATACAGTTTTGAAAAATATACAAAATACAGACATAGAGAAAAATAAAAGAATAAAAAGATAGGAGAACAACGACAGATAGAACAGATGGACAAGCAGAGTCAATAGATATTCTCGAGACAAGATTAAACCAGAAGTAGTTTAAGGACAGACTAAAGAGTGATTATTAGTAATGCGTGAGAAATGTAGAAGATTTAATATTTTTCAAACTGTATAAAATGCTTTCGGAGGTGTCTTAATTTGATATTTCTGAATATCATTTGATGAGTATTTAAGAGAAATTCTGATAAATACGCAATAATATATTAAGGAGGTGAGAAACATGAACCAGGAGTAGGAGAATTATTTGACCAGCAAACATCAAAGGAAGTTGCGGGGAATCTGAAATTCTCAGACCGAGTCCTACTAGCTTAACTAAAACGACAATCAGTAAACATAAATATTATACAAGTGTACTCTCCAACAGCTGATAGTTCTGAAGAGGATGTACAGTTGTTTTATAATGAAATATAGACAGCCCTGAACACAGTGTCACGTGAAGTTGCTATAGTCATAGGAGATTTCAATGCCAATGTTGTTAAAGGAAGAACTTCATACACTGTTGGTGATTACGGACTGGGGGAGAGGAATGATAGAGATAGTAAATTAATCGAATGAGCAAAAATACGTAGCATGGTTGTAGGAAACACCTGGTTTAAGCAACATCCCCGAAGACTGGCAACGTGGTGCAGCCCAGACAAAAAAGATGTTTAATCAGATAGACTACATATTAATCAACAAACGATTCCCCAATGCATTACTGACAACACAAATCATGCCAGGTGCCGACTGCAATAGTGACCATGAGCCACTCCGTGGAAAAAATTAGAATAAAGCTAAAGAAAGCATGCAAAAACTGAGAAACACCACAAGGAATGCTGAACTCCTTAAAATAGCCAATAAATGCGAGAACAACACAGAGTTACTATAACAAATAGATACAGTAAAAATCTTATCTTATATCTTATATCCTTCCCGTGCCGTTAAACGTCACATAGGGCTCGCAAAGTAGTTTATGGCTGTTAATTTGGCCTCTCTTAATAATGTCCTCTTCAGAGTTTCACGCCGTCTGCCTCTTTTTCTTCGGCCTTTTGTGCTATTGCACAGATAAAAAGTATAGATGAACAATGGGCAATGTCAAGAGATTCTATCCACCAAACTCGTAAGGAGATAATACCACCGAAAACACATGCCCCCAAGAATAAATGGACGACAGATGAATCAGAATGTCGCCAAAGAAACTGAACAGAAAGGCCTTACTTTGAACATAAAAAAGACAGAGACTAGGGTTATATATAAGAAACAGAATCCACCAACATGCAGTATAAACTTAAATGTTATTAACAGTAATAACTTCAGATTAGAAAAGCAGAAAAAAAAGAAAAGAAGAATAGAATAGGCCAAGCAAAGACTGCATTTCAGAGAATGAGATAGAATATGCAACACATCATTATCAATGAATGTTAGAAAACGAGTCCTAAAATGTTATATTGAATCTATCTTATTATATGGAAGTGAATCATAGACAATAGGTAGGTCGGCACAAAAGTCATTGGAAGCAGTAGAAATGTGATTTATTAGAAGAATGTTGCGAATTCCCTTGACAGCCAAAATAGCTAATGGAAAATGACAGAAAAGAAGAGCTGGAGATGCTTAGAATATTGTCACAAAAGTAAGAAAGAGACAATGTAGTTTCATAGGACATGCAATGATAAGAGGGGGGATTGAAAATATTATAACATCAGGAAAAATAGAGGGAAGAAGAGCCATACTCTGAGAAATGATATTGGAGATTCTGACACGATTGTGAGGAAGGAGACAACCAACTAAGCTAAAGGCCTACATGACGATTAGTGTACTCTGGAGAAGCATAATAGCCAACGCCAGACAGAACGGCACCTGATGATGATGATGAGTATTAAAAATGAACTAAACTTTTATTTAAGAACGAACTATCTTCAGTTCTATAGTGATTTATGTGTCAAGATTTCAGTCTTGTGGTGAACAAAACAGTATCACCTGTACTGACGTCCTGTATTGCCTAAAATAGCAGTGAGAGTAAGTTAACTTAAAGGTCATATACAAGAACAACAGAGACTACAGACAATTCACTGGAGCACACTTCGCCATCAACATTATAATAAGTAGTAAAAAATCAAATAATATATTCAATCTATCTTATTATATGGAAGTGAATCATAGACAATAGGTAGGTCGGCACAAAAGTCATTGGAAGCAGTAGAAATGTGATTTATTAGAAGAATGTTGCGAATTCCCTTGACAGCCAAAATAGCTAATGGAAAATGACAGAAAAGAAGAGCTGGAGATGCTTAGAATATTGTCACAAAAGTAAGAAAGAGACAATGTAGTTTCATAGGACATGCAATGATAAGAGGGGGGATTGAAAATATTATAACATCAGGAAAAATAGAGGGAAGAAGAGCCATACTCTGAGAAATGATATTGGAGATTCTGACACGATTGTGAGGAAGGAGACAACCAACTAAGCTAAAGGCCTACATGACGATTAGTGTACTCTGGAGAAGCATAATAGCCAACGCCAGACAGAACGGCACCTGATGATGATGATGAGTATTAAAAATGAACTAAACTTTTATTTAAGAACGAACTATCTTCAGTTCTATAGTGATTTATGTGTCAAGATTTCAGTCTTGTGGTGAACAAAACAGTATCACCTGTACTGACGTCCTGTATTGCCTAAAATAGCAGTGAGAGTAAGTTAACTTAAATGTCATATACAAGAACAACAGAGACTACAGACAATTCACTGGAGCACACTTCGCCATCAACATTATAATAAGTAGTAAAAAATCAAATAATATATTCAATAGTATAATACTTCAGAACTATTCTGTGTTCTAGAATAATGGTGTCAATAATTAAACTAATCTTACATCTTTCACTTTTCTCGTGCCGTTAAACGTCACACAGGGCTCGCATATTTTTTTGAATCATTCAATCAAGTACCGTGCCACGTGGCGTAGACGATCATTTCTCTCCACAATTCCCTGTCTTTAGACTTGATTATGAGAACCGCCGGTTACTTTCTTCCTAGCCACACTGACAGTCCATCCAGTAACTTCTCTTCTCTCTCTGTCTTCCTCTGTCTCTTCTACCCTGAATTTTTCCAGTTGCCGCAATGAGTTTCAATTTTCCTATTCTCAGAAAATGTCCTACAAATCTCACTTGTCTGCCTCTGATATTTGTTGTAATTTGCCTTTCAAATCCAGCCTCTCTTAAGATTTCTTCGTTGTTTTTTTTTAGCTGTCCATGGTACCTTCAGCATCCTTCTTATGAACCACATTTCCTTGCCTCCATTTCTTACTCTACTCTCTTATTCAAAGATCATGCTTCACATCAATAAAACAAAATTGGTTCGATGTAATATTTAAGTACTCGGAATCTAGTTTCCATTGTTATTGATTAATGAGAAGTTTCATTATTTTTGTTTGGTCTTTGTTAATTTCAAGACTTGTTTTGCTAGCCAATGAAGACAGGGAATTTATTTTTCCCTGCATCAACTTTACATTGTCACTGATAAGAGTTATGTCATCTGCAAAATCAAGATCTTCTATTTGGGTCTCATGTATCCAATCATTGCTGGTTTTATCTTACATTACCTTTTCATTACAAAGGCTATGACATTTCCAAAAAGCAGGGTGGATAATACACATCTTTGTTTTACACCTTTTTTTCAATCTGAAACCATTCGCTCACTCCTTCTTCTGTCTTGAGTGCACAAACATATCCATTGTAGAGATCTCTAATGGTGTTGGCAATTTTAGATGGATTTTTATATAGTCTTAAAATTTTCCACATTGAACAGTGAATTTCTGTGTATGCTATCAAATGTCTTTTTAAAGTCTATAAAGTCCAGGATTAATGATTTCTGTTGTTCAATATATTCTTCAAGTATTAGAGACGAAAGAATGAATATAATAAAGTGTTATGCACCCATGAACGATACAGATGAGGTGAAAGACTATTTATATCACCAATTGCAACAAATCATCAACAAAGTCTCTAAACACGTCAACCTAATTGCTATGGGGGACTTCAAAGCTAAGGTGATGAAAGATAACACCGACGTTGAAACAGTGATGGATAAAGAAAGAACTGGCATGGTTAATCAGAACTGAGAAAGAGTAACTGAAATATGACCAACAGAGGGCATGGTCGTTGGAGGCCCAATATTTCCACACAAAGAGATACATAAAACAACGTGGACATCTACATATGATAGAACTAGAAACCGGGTAGATCATTTTTGTATTAGAAAGCAATACAGAACATCTCTGATAGATGTTAGTGTGTATAGGTATGTTAACAGTGATCATAACCTGTGTATAGGGAAAATAAAACTAAAACTGAAAATCCAACACAAGAAATCACTACACAGAAAGATAAACAGCCAAAGTCTACAAGAAGAGAATACTAACAGTAATTTTAATCAGGAAATTGCCAATCACTCCACAACACCCAGTGAAGTAGAGGAGATAGGTATAGATGAATTATGGAATTCTAACAGCACAGCCATAATCACTGCAGCAAAATCAAGCACTGGACTTAAAAAACCAAATAGAAAAGCATGGATATCAGAAAACACATGAAAGTACATACATGAAAGACGAGCAGCCAAATTAGACATGTTGAAAGTAAAAACAGATCGTGAAAAAGATCTGGCAAAAACAAAATATAAAGAAATAGAAAAGAAAGTAAAATCTTCAGCTAGAAGGATACAAGAGAATACATAGACAATATGACGAAAGAGACAGAGAAAGCAGCAAAAGCAGGAGACAGCAAAACTTTATACAACATACAAAAGAGGCTAACAGGTACTACTACATCAAAAGAAAGACCAATCCTTAGCAAAACTGGAACCCTATTAACATCACGTAAAGACCAAAATTTGCAATTATTGCAAAAGCAGCATCAATCTTAAGAATCCTAAGAACATATGGAATTCAAAAGTTATAAGCACAAAAACTAAGTTAAGACTATTCAATTCAAATGTAATATCGATCCTCATTTATGCATGCGAAAGCTGGAAAACAACTAAAGAAATAGAAAAGAAATTAGACTCTTTTGAAAACAAATGCCTAAGGAAAATACTCGGCATCAAGTGGAATGAATTCAAGAACAATGCAGAGATAAGACAGATAACGGAACAACAACCAGTCTCATGAGTGATAAGGAAAAGGAGATGCACATATGTTGGTCACTTGATGAGAAGAAATGATCAGAGAATCCAAAAACAAGGTATCAATTGGAACACAAAAGGCCGAAGAGAAAGAGGAAGACCGCGTAAAACTCTGAAGAGGACATTATTAGAGAGGCCAAATTAACAGCCATAAAATCCTTTCATGAGGTTGAAAGACTCGCCGAAGACAGGAAAAATTGGCGAACTACTTTGCGAGCCCTGTGTGACGTTTAACGACACGTGAAGGATATAAGAAGAAGTATAAGAAAGACGAAAAGCAAAAATGGTCTGAACACTTCCAAGAAATACTTAATCGATCACACCCAAAAGAATTGTTAAACTTTGAAACCGACTTACCAGCCCCACAACTAAATGTAAACCTAGATGAAATTGAAATTGCATGAAATTGAAACACCAGTGAATTTAATGGCTAATAACAAAGCTCCAGGTGAGGATGAAATAACACCCGAAGTGCTAAAAGCTATCAATAGTAACAGTATGAGACAACTACATAGAATGTTTAATAAGATTTTGAAAGGTGAAAAGGTATCGTCTAAATGGAAAGTAGGAATCATTATTAAAATACAAAAAAGGTAACCTTAGTGAATGTAACAGTTGGAGAGGAGTAACCTTAATATCAGTTGTGTCAAACCTATTTTGCAAGGTCATTTGGAATCGATTTAAAGATATAGTGGATACAGCAGTGAGACAAGAACAGACAGGATTTCGAAAATGGAGAAGATGTCTCGACCAGATCTTTACTCTGAGAATAATACTTGAAAAACATATTGAAAAGCAGAAACCACTAATACTGAACTTCATAGATTTTAAAAATTGCATTTGATTGCATACACAGAGATTCACTGTGGAGAATTTTAAGTCTGTATGGAATACCATCTAAAAATTTCAACATCATTAAGGACTTCTACACTGGATATGTTTGTGCAGTCAAAACAGAAGAAGGAATGAGTGAATGGTTCTAGATTGAAACAGGTATGAAACAAGGTTGAATACTGTGTTCTTTGGTTTTTGGAATTACAATAGACTTTATAACGAAAATATGCTGCACAAGTAACACAGATATTGACTGGGTACATGGGACCCAACTAGAAGATTTGATTTTGCTGATGACATAACTCTTATCAGTAATAATGTGAATTCCAAGCAAGCAAAAAAACAGATAACCTGTCTTCACTGGCTAGCAAAATAGGAGTTGAAATTAACGAGCACAAAATAAAAATAACGAAAATTCCCATTAATCACAATGAACAATTCACATAGAAGGGAGAGATATTGAAGTAGTCAATCAATTTGCATACCTTGGCAGCTACATACACCAGGATGGTCACAATAGAAAGGAAGTTCGAATTAAAATTGCAAAAGCAGCATCGATCTTCAAGAATCTTGAGAACTTATGGAATTCAAAAGTTAAAAGCACAAAAATCAAGTTAAAACTAATCAGTTCAAATGTAGCATCCACTCTCATTTATGCATGTGAAAGCTGCAAAACAACTAAAGAAATAAACAAGATATTAGACTCTTATGAAAACAGATGCCTAAAGAAAATATTCAGCATCAAGTGGAATGAATTCGAGAACAATGCAGAGATAAGACGGATGACTGAACAACAACCAGTCTCATGGGTGATCAGGAAAAGGAGATGCACATATGTTGGTCACGTGATTCGAAGAAACGATCAGATAATCCCAAAACAAGCTAGAAAATGGAACACAACAGCCCAAAGAAAAAGAGGCAGACCGCGTGAAACTCTAAAGATGACATTGTTAAGAGAGGGCAAATTAATACGCATAAAATCCCTTGATGAGGTTGAAAGACTCGCCGAAGACATGAAAAACTGGCGAACTACCTTGAGAGGCCTGTTTGACCATTAACGGCACGGGAAGGATACAAGATATAAGATAAGATAAGATGTTAAAGTAAATATCTGGTCGAGACTGCTTCTCCCTTTTAGAAATCCTGACTATTCTTCTCTCATTGCAGTATCCACTACATCATTAATTCTATTCATAATCACTTTACAAAACACTTTTGACACAACTGATAGTAATATTACTCCCCTCCAGTTATTGCAGTCACTGAAGTTGCCTTTTTTGCGGGAATATTTTAACAATGATTCTTTGTTTCCATTTAGAAGGGACCTTTTCTTCTTTCCAAATTTTATTAAACATTCTCTGTAAGTTACTCATGTTGTCACTGTTAATAGCATTTAACATTTCGACTGTTATTTCATCTTCACCTGCCACTGTGTTGTTAAAATTTCGATTCACTGCTATTTCAGTTTCCTTCAGCTTAACTTCATCTAATTTGACATTTAACTGTAGGACTGGTAAATTAGTTTCACGATTTATTAATTCATTTCAGTGTAGTCGATTAAGTATGTCTTGGAATGTTCGGCCCATCTTTGCTTGTGGTCTTTACTTGATGTTAATAGGTTGCTGTTTTGTTAAAGACTAAATTCTTATTACCTCCTTCTCTGGAGGTAATAGCACCTGTTAGCTTCTTCTGCATCTTACATAGAGTTTTTCTGTCGACTGTTTTTGCTGCATTTTCTGCTTATTTTGCCATATTGTCGATATATTCTTTTTGTCTTTTCTAGCTCAAATTTTTATTTTATTGTCTAGTTCTTTGTATGTTGCTTTTGCCAAAACTTTTCCAAGATCTGTCTTTACATTCAACACGGGTAATTTGGCTGTTCGTCTTTCATGTATGTATTTCTATAGGTTATCTGATATCCACGCTTTTCTACTTGTTCGTTGCAGTCCAGCACGTGCTTTTTTTGCAGTGATTATGGATGTGCTATATGAATTCCATAATTCGTGTATATATTTCTCGTCTGCCTCACCGAGTATGTTAGACATATTTCAATTAATCTTTCTCAGTTCTGATTTATCATATCAATTCCTTCTTTCCCCATTACTTTTTAGACGCCAGCGTTTTCCTTCTTTTCCTACTTTGGCGTTGAAGTCTTCCATGAAAATTAAGATGTCGTGTTTAGGTAGTTGATGAGTTGTTGGAGTTGGTAATAGAAATCGTCTTTTATTTCATCATCTGCACCGTTCCTGGATGCATAGAATTGTATGATTGTCATTCTTCTTTTTCCTTATTTTGTATCGTGTTCTTATCATACGACTGTTCACTGGATCCCATTCTGTAAGGCTCTTTGCTGCCGCAGATGACATAATTATATCCACTCCTCCTTGGTGTTTCCCATAGTCTCTGCTGGAATTCATTATTAACTTACGGTTTTCCGGCGTTCTTTTCCCTGCTTCTGGCCATCGCATTTCACTGAAGCCCAACACATCCAAGTGATATCTATCCATTTCATTTATTACCAGAGCATTTTTTGTTGTTGCGGCCATCGTTCTTAAATTCCAAAATCCTTTTTTTTTATGCATTTTGAACGGATGAAATTTCGATCGTTGTTAACGGTTAGTTGGTGAACTTGATGTTCGGTTAAAACTGTTGCAAGATTCCATAACGGCAGAGTTTTCCACATCTAAAGTCGCCTCTAGATGGGTCTCATGATCAAGTTGTTGGCCTCACGCCCAACTCCCGCTTTACGATGTGTGGCGACGAAGAAGATTCATATGCATCTATGAGAAGAAGAGCGTTAAAAAGCGTCGGCCATCTTTTACGTCACCCAGAAGACTAATATTAGACTAATAGGCGACAAATAAACATCAAATAAAAACGTAAGTGATAGATAAACAGAGAGTAAAAACTATTTTTAAAAAATACTCAGAACACGGTGAATAGCAATTCTTGCCATAGAAATTCTCGGGACAACCTAACATTTGAGAATGTAAAAATAATAAAACTTGTAACTATCTTTAATCTCTCCATATTCTTATTCAGTTACAGCTATATCTCATACAAACAACATTTCCAATTCTAATAACTGCGAACATTTATTAGACAATTGGCTCATTTAATGGACAAAATGTATAGTTTCATTTAAGAAAAGTTGTCATTGTTACCAATATATTTACTTGCTAAATTCGCTTCATAACTTGTAAATTAAATCAGATTTCACGAAAATGTGAAAAACATGATATTTACATTAAATAAAATTTCGAATCAGTCATGCGTTTTTTGCAAAACGCCTGATAATGATGATGATGACGATCATGACAATAATGATGATAATTATGATGAAAAAAAGGCTATTTCGTATAAAATTAGGCGAACCTATAGAATCTCTGAAACTGTTATAAGCGATGTTATTGTGATAATATGCTCCGTTAACTGAACTTGCTAGTTACGTTGACGATGATGATGATTGTAACAAAATATGGATTTTCAGGGTTTGTCCCCTGCCTTACTGCTATAAAAGTTAACTCCCTTTTTTGTAGTAGTTAAAAATGTGGGGGTGATCTTCCCCTTAATTAACCGTGCACAACCTTGAGTTAAAAACGTTTACGTGTTATGAGTGTTTCACCGTACTACGGGAATTGTCGGTAGTTTTTCTTTTTTTTTCTTTTTGGCTGGGTAGGTCAGGAGTTGATTTTGAACCCTAACCAATTAGTAGATTCTGTGTCCAATGTCGTAGGAGAGCAGTCCTGTTTTCTTCTAGTTATGGTGTAAGTGTTCCAAAGTGGGAGACTATCATCGTCAGAGATTTTTATGTTATGGTGGAACCACACTGGTGAATGTTACTGTTGTCAGGGTAATTTGTGTGCTACGTACTTCCACCAGCAGTTTCAGATGAGTGATTTGATACTTCAACCATCATCAACGACTTTCATCATCATCATTTTGCTTCACTACTAAATTGTTGTTTTTTTCTGACTTCCATGATATGCGTGTGTTCTACCATGAACAGCTGTGAACCAAACATGTTCCTGTTATGTGTGTATTTTACAGGAAATTGTAACGTCCATTATGAATGTTACATTGTGTTTATCATATCAGCATTTGGCATAATCATAGTAAGTCACAATAGCTGTCACAGTATGATATGACAAGTACCTTCACATGCTGGGCCAAATCGAGCCCCTGTACACGACAGACAACTACCATTTTCATTGTCACAACGTTGGTCTTTACACATCGGCGGGCAGGAGAGACTGCAGTTATCTCCGTACTTTCCCACGGGACATTCTGAAAGAACGAGAACAGAATAACTGAATGATGTTCTTGACACTTTTACCAGAACATCCCCAAAACACATAAAACTGTACTATCATCATATTATATATTAGTATGATAATTTAACAACTGTATGATTAAGAGGAGATGTCGCTGATCATAAGCTAAATAAACTAAAGAAGCTGTGGAGAGGAACAGAAAAAACTACAAAATTAGATTTTAAGGACATGCAGTTATCCAATCGCAATATATGTCCTTAAGACCTTTACACTTAAGAAAACAGCTGAGAAACACAAAAGTACCTTTGAATGTAAATCCTACAGAAGAGCCATTCAAATATCTTGGACACAGAGAACATATACATCCATACTACAAGAATTTAATATTGAAGATAGCTGGTTAATAAAGAAGATTAAATAAAGAAAACTTCAGCATTTTGGACGTATTTAACATGAAAGTTTAGAGAAGACAGTTTTGAAAAGGTACATAACGGGAAAATGAAAGAAAATAAGTCCAAGTCGAAGATGGGCAATAAGACATTGCTTATAATTTGCGAATGGATGCATCAGCAACAAGGTATGTTGCTCACAACCGAGAGGCCTTCACGACAGCTGTTAGTAAGGTAACGTTCTACAACGAACATACTAATGAATGATGAATGAAAGATGAAGACAGTCAAAATTCAACTGACGGTAATTGGAAACACCCGGAAAAAAAAGACAGTGAACGGCTGGGACAGAAGATAATGGACAGGTTAAGTGTGATCATATAAGAGAGAAATCAGAGACTTATCTTATTATAATCATCAAAGATGGAGATTAAGTCAGGAAGCATGAATGTCCACTCTTCTGATAAGACAATGAATTACATTAAGCTACTTATTCAGGCTCACTAAAAAAGGTGTCCATTCACGAATTCCTTTTCAATTTTAATGTGAAGTAAAAGAGACTGTCACTTCGGCAGATAATGAAAACGACATTATCCGCACTTCTCTCACTAATATCTCTGTCTCTGTCTGCCTATCTCTGTCTTTCTCTCTCTCTCTCTCTGTTTCTCTCTGTCTCTCTTTGCCTCTTTCTCTGTTCCTCTCTCTCTCCGTCTTTTACACTCTCTGTCTTTCTCTGTTTATCTTTCTGTCTGTCTCTGTCTGTCTCTCTCTGTTTTTCTGTCGCTATCGTAATTCAAGCATTCGGAAGATGCGTGATTATGACAAGGAAAGGAGACACTTCTGGGAGAAGTAAGAATAACCAGACAAAGAAGAATGACTTTGCTAGGAGAAGTAAGACTAGCCAGACAAACAAGACAGACATTACTAGGAAAAGTAAGACTAACCACACAAACAAGACAGACTTAACTAATCACAGAAACAAGAGTGAGAAAGCTTGCTCGATAACATAGATATATAAGACTGATCAACTAAAACAAGACGACAAACTGATCAGACAAACAGGATATACAAGTCTGATCAGATACATAATATTTTTAAAACTCATGAGATAAACAAGATATAATAAGGCTGATTAAATAAACACGATATACAAGACTGAAGAGATAAACACAATATACAAGACTGATTACAATTAAACAAGATATCCAAAAATGATTTGATAAACAAGATATACAAAATTAATTAAATAAACGCGATATACAAAACTGATCAGATAAACAAGATATACATAGGCTAATTTGATAAACAAGATATACAAGACTAATTAGATAAGCAAGATATACAGGAATGATTAGATAAACAAGATATACATGAATGAATAGATAAACAAGTTATATAAGACTGATCAGGTAAACAATGTTTACAAAAGCGATACTGAGGAGATAAACACGAGAGATGTATTTACTGAAATAAACAGTATAGACTGGACTGATGAGATAAACAAGTCAGACAAGGTTGATCAGATAAACAACAGTCAAGATTGATCAGACAAATGAGAGAGACAAATCAAATCTAACAAAGAAGAGAAACAGACTTGGGAGACAAACAAGAAAAACATGTATAGCAAGACAAAGAAGATGAATAAAATAAATCAGACAATAAGAGAATAAAGCTGATCACACAATTAAGATATACACTACAGGCCAGACAACTAAAAAGAGAGAAGAGATTGACTAGACATGCAAGATATTCAAGTAAACAGAAAAAGACAAACTAAAAAGATAGAAATAAACGTCTTCTCGAAAATTCACATTATTGAACACAAACAATGATAATGCTAATGTTACGCGAGAGACAGCAAAATAGATATGCAAACTCTCATGCAGACAACAAGTTTGGCATAGGGAATTGTAAAAATACAATTAAATAGACGAACAGAATAATCAAAGTACATTAGGTAAATAGACAGATGGAGCAGCCAAAACATATAAATTGACAGATTAGTCTGGGAGTTTCCAACTTAATGGTTTAATGATGATGAACTGTAACATAGTGTCGCGTATACTAGGATATTATTGTTATTATAGATGGTGTTTTTATTATTATTACCATTGATATGTTTTTGTATATTTATGATTATTTTTGATGAATAGAATGTAGATAAGAGACGATGGAAAATTTGACAAGCAGAGAGGGATGAACACCCCCACAGTATTAGTAGTCTTACGGTAGAATTAAGTAGATACTTAGAAATACTAGACAGGATGGACGCAGATAACATGGGGAGGATTAAGGAAACACACTCATAATACGAACTAGGAGGATTTACTCAGATAACAATAGATAGGATAGAGACAGACATACGAACGTTGTGGAAATAAATATCACCTACAGGTATAGCAAACATCTCTAGATGGATTTGACGCAACAGACTTGCTGACAGATGATGCATGTTTCCTAAAATAATGACGCAATTTTCATACATGAATAGTCCAATCAGTATGTAGTCAACCAGCTGACCAATATAAATATCTATGGCTGTGTCCTATTGGATAACTGACTTACTATATATAAGCTAGGCATACAGTTTTGAAAAATATACAAAATACAGACATAGAGAAAAATAAAAGAATAAAAAGATAGGAGAACAACGACAGATAGAACAGATGGACAAGCAGAGTCAATAGATATTCTCGAGACAAGATTAAACCAGAAGTAGTTTAAGGACAGACTAAAGAGTGATTATTAGTAATGCGTGAGAAATGTAGAAGATTTAATATTTTTCAAACTGTATAAAATGCTTTCGGAGGTGTCTTAATTTGATATTTCTGAATATCATTTGATGAGTATTTAAGAGAAATTCTGATAAATACGCAATAATATATTAAGGAGGTGAGAAACATGAACCAGGAGTAGGAGAATTATTTGACCAGCAAACATCAAAGGAAGTTGCGGGGAATCTGAAATTCTCAGACCGAGTCCTACTAGCTTAACTAAAACGACAATCAGTAAACATAAATATTATACAAGTGTACTCTCCAACAGCTGATAGTTCTGAAGAGGATGTACAGTTGTTTTATAATGAAATATAGACAGCCCTGAACACAGTGTCACGTGAAGTTGCTATAGTCATAGGAGATTTCAATGCCAATGTTGTTAAAGGAAGAACTTCATACACTGTTGGTGATTACGGACTGGGGGAGAGGAATGATAGAGATAGTAAATTAATCGAATGAGCAAAAATACGTAGCATGGTTGTAGGAAACACCTGGTTTAAGCAACATCCCCGAAGACTGGCAACGTGGTGCAGCCCAGACAAAAAAGATGTTTAATCAGATAGACTACATATTAATCAACAAACGATTCCCCAATGCATTACTGACAACACAAATCATGCCAGGTGCCGACTGCAATAGTGACCATGAGCCACTCCGTGGAAAAAATTAGAATAAAGCTAAAGAAAGCATGCAAAAACTGAGAAACACCACAAGGAATGCTGAACTCCTTAAAATAGCCAATAAATGCGAGAACAACACAGAGTTACTATAACAAATAGATACAGTAAAAATCTTATCTTATATCTTATATCCTTCCCGTGCCGTTAAACGTCACATAGGGCTCGCAAAGTAGTTTATGGCTGTTAATTTGGCCTCTCTTAATAATGTCCTCTTCAGAGTTTCACGCCGTCTGCCTCTTTTTCTTCGGCCTTTTGTGCTATTGCACAGATAAAAAGTATAGATGAACAATGGGCAATGTCAAGAGATTCTATCCACCAAACTCGTAAGGAGATAATACCACCGAAAACACATGCCCCCAAGAATAAATGGACGACAGATGAATCAGAATGTCGCCAAAGAAACTGAACAGAAAGGCCTTACTTTGAACATAAAAAAGACAGAGACTAGGGTTATATATAAGAAACAGAATCCACCAACATGCAGTATAAACTTAAATGTTATTAACAGTAATAACTTCAGATTAGAAAAGCAGAAAAAAAAGAAAAGAAGAATAGAATAGGCCAAGCAAAGACTGCATTTCAGAGAATGAGATAGAATATGCAACACATCATTATCAATGAATGTTAGAAAACGAGTCCTAAAATGTTATATTGAATCTATCTTATTATATGGAAGTGAATCATAGACAATAGGTAGGTCGGCACAAAAGTCATTGGAAGCAGTAGAAATGTGATTTATTAGAAGAATGTTGCGAATTCCCTTGACAGCCAAAATAGCTAATGGAAAATGACAGAAAAGAAGAGCTGGAGATGCTTAGAATATTGTCACAAAAGTAAGAAAGAGACAATGTAGTTTCATAGGACATGCAATGATAAGAGGGGGGATTGAAAATATTATAACATCAGGAAAAATAGAGGGAAGAAGAGCCATACTCTGAGAAATGATATTGGAGATTCTGACACGATTGTGAGGAAGGAGACAACCAACTAAGCTAAAGGCCTACATGACGATTAGTGTACTCTGGAGAAGCATAATAGCCAACGCCAGACAGAACGGCACCTGATGATGATGATGAGTATTAAAAATGAACTAAACTTTTATTTAAGAACGAACTATCTTCAGTTCTATAGTGATTTATGTGTCAAGATTTCAGTCTTGTGGTGAACAAAACAGTATCACCTGTACTGACGTCCTGTATTGCCTAAAATAGCAGTGAGAGTAAGTTAACTTAAAGGTCATATACAAGAACAACAGAGACTACAGACAATTCACTGGAGCACACTTCGCCATCAACATTATAATAAGTAGTAAAAAATCAAATAATATATTCAATATTATAATACTTTAGAACTATTCTGTGTTCTAGAACAATGGTGTCAATAATTAAACTAATCTTACATCTTTCACTTTTCTCGTGCCGTTAAACGTCACACAGGGCTCGCATATTTGTTTTGAATCATTCAATCAAGTACCGTGCCACGTGGCGTAGACGATCATTTCTCTCCACAATTCCCTGTCTTTACACTTGATTATGAGAACCGCCGGTTACTTTCTTCCTAGCCACACTGACAGCCCATCCAGTAACTTCTCTCTCTCTCTCTCTTCTTCTTCTTCTTCTTCGTTGTTCGTGATAGGACGTGTAATTTCTCGCTCCTGATTTGTCAATTATTTTGTGTATTATTTCAAATACTTGGACAACGATACTTATATTGTTAGATTTCTGAAGAAACTCTGTTTTCATTGGGTTATGAAAATTATTCAAAATATGTGAATTTGTGGAGTTATTTCATAAAATTGCGGTAAGACATTCTTTCTCTAAGATCATAGTGGTCACCAGATTTCACCACCATTTTTCGATAAGCCACTCGGTCTGCCCAGTGTCAGCCAGAATGTTTTGTTTGCTTCATCTAGACGTTATGTAACAATGATAGAATGCGGGACAGAAGGTTTAATCTGTGAGGTGACGAACAAGCCCAGCCGGCAGGATGGTCTCCGGTCTACCACAGCAAAGAACTATAGCCTAAACAAACACAAAGCCGTGGGAACAAAGCTAAAGAAATGCAGTAACTCACCAGGCTTAACAATAAAATACGCCACCGAGGGACAATGTGTCGTTGTGACATGTCACAACACACTTCAATACGAGTCCCTGAGGCAAGACCTTAGGAAGGTCTATCAACCAGAAAGAGAGGAGAGGTATGACAAGCTAGGCGCTAATGTTGAGGACATCATAAAAACACCAGTCCTCACAGTTCATCTTTACCACACCAAGAACAAAGTGATGGTACAAGGTGACGCCGAGGCCGTTGAATCCTGGCTAACAAAACAGTTTATGGAGCTGCAAGAAGGAGACATAAACACAGTCAAGGAAGTGATGGCCAGTCAGCTCCCTCTAGAAGATAACTCAGATAAACTAAACACATCACTTACAAACATGGCCGAAAGTTTTGCAAGTCCTGTAAAGAAGTATATTGACATAGTCGACGATAGAATGGAAATCATGGCAGCAGAAGAGTCTGTGTCAGAAAACGCTGTTATTATCACCATCAAAGAAACTTCCAGCAAACATGAATTACCACCACCAATTGCTACAGAAGAACCAATAATCACAGATACTGCTGGAGAACAAGGAGCAACAGCTTCTACTGAGAAAGCTCCACTGTCTTCAGACACCTTTACTCATAAAGAAAACCCAGCTAACAGTTCTAGCGAAAATGATGTAATAAAGGAACCAAACTCCGAAAAATCTTTGGAGAGCAATGTACCAATACTTAGTGAGACTATTAGTTCTCATCAAGCTGTTGGTACAGGAACAAAACTATCGACTTGTTTCTGTGGCCATGACTTCACAGAAGTTATTAAAGACTTCGTGAAAATACTCATCAGTGACATGAAGTCCGAAGCTGTAAAGTCACTCAGTGAGAAGAATGATAATATCAAAAAAGAAGTTGAACAGCTGAGAGAAGAAAATACCAAGCTGAAGCTTCTCATTGAATCAGCGAACAGCGAAAACCGCAGTAGTAGAAAACTACAGAAAAACATCCAGACAGAAACAGGTTGTCACAGTCAGTCAGTGGCTGCTAGTCAAACTAATCTTAACATGAAGCCGAAGGCTCAGTCATCGTCGCCAGCCGGTGTAAACAAACTTCACAAGAAAAACAACCAACAAAAACAGAGTGAAGTCAGTGACTCTTTATCAGGTGAGCAAGACCAGCATATCACAAAATACGAGTACCCCATCGAGGTCAAGATCACCAACAGATTCGACGCTCTACAACAAAGCTCTGTACCAGATACTCAGCAGACAGACAGGACGCAACAATCATCTCAGTCAAACAACGCATCCCACCTCCAGTCACAATCTAACCAAAAACAACGTGAACGAAATACGCAGCAAATTCCCATTCACAAAATCACGAACAGCACAACATATTTAATAATTGGGGATTCTCTGCTAAAGGGCGTGTATAGCGAGCGGATGTCCATAGCAGACGAAGACATTGTCTCAGTAGTTGCAGTACAGAGAGCTGGTATTGCGAAAATAACGCAAACACTGAGAAGTTTTAATACAGACCAGGGCGTGAGGAAAATCTCCGTACATGTTGGCATAAATGACAGCATGAATGGCCAGAACATCAGACGTTCCGACATGCAGGTTTGACTTGCGCCATCAAGGAAAAGTATCCGACTGCAGCAATCTTCCTATCTTCCATCATTCCACCCTGCTCTGGTCCTGGACGCCGCCTGGTAGACATCAACAACAAGGCACTTCAGTCATACTGTCGTGTTAACAACATTGTCTTTATAGGCCACACTGTGTTCTTCACCTCAGCCTCTGGTGCCCCGAAGAAACGGATGTACAGGGACCACATACATACATCAAAACTTGGTACCAGCATCCTTGCCAAAAATCTAAAGTTTCCAGAACGTACACTACAGAAATACGTGGTACAGTTGGATGTCCACAAACAACACCCACGTCCAACAAAAAACCCCATAAAGCCAGCTCTACTCCGAGCACTAAAACCAGAGGGACTTCCAAATCTGCACCACCTGTTCCACAGCAAACCACCGACTATGACACAATGTTTCCACCCCTACCCTCACGTCAGCCTCAGACGGTCAGACGGGCCGATACGAGCGTCAACAACGTCAGGATTCTTCCTCCGTCGCACAGCTCATTGGAAGAGCTCAACACACAAGCACGTTCCATGCAACATCCTCAAAGAAATCTGGAGCTTCAGTATTTGTTGCAATTTAGCCCTGCAGCCTTGAGTCATGCCTATATGTTATCTCTGCATAATTCACATGGCATGGTACCTTACAGACACCACATGCCTTAAACTGATGGCAGTATCATCGTAATCCATCACAAACTGAAACCTTCAACCCGCAATGTCGAAAAATAATTATTACTCAGCAAGACATAGTGACTGATATCTTCACTCTTACGTTTATTTAGAATTTTTACATTTTATTATTGCATTTTATTTCTTGCCCCTTTTCTTTTGTATCTATTTTTCTAATTCTTGTCAACTTTCTATAGGTCCTTGCAGTTTGTGAGTTGTATCTCTGTGTGTGTGAGAACTATATACTTAATTACTCAACTTGTTAGTGAATTCATATATTTCAGCTTTTAATTATTCAGTAGTTAGACGCGTCTCTCTTTCAGCTTCCAGTTATTTCAGCTAGTGAGTTGAAAGTTTAATATACAGAGTGTGCCTCTGTGTAGTATTTAAAAGTTTATTTACTTCAGTATTAGGTATCATAATAGGAATTATTTTCAAACCAGTAACAGGAGACAGGAAAATAGAATGACCCCACCTACCGAAAAATGGTTACATAAGGAAGGACTTCGATTAGGCCATCTGAATGTATATCACCTATTAGGTAAAATCCCTGAAGTAACACACATATTACATCAAAATTTCCACATTTGTGGCTTCTCTGAAAGCCGTTTAAATAGGAACATAACCGATGAAGATATTAGAATTAACGGTTTTAACCTGATCCGGCGTGACCCAACCAGGAAACTAGAAACAGGTCTAGTAATGTATGTCTCCTCAACTATCCAGTTTAGTCGTAGAGAAGACCTCGAATCATCAGAGGTAGAGTGTATTTGGGTGGAAGTTAAAATGCTAAACCAGAGTCCATTAATTATTGGACTTTTGTACCGTAATCCAAATGCATCATCTCTGTGGTACGATCACTTCACGACTATGATGGATGAGGTTTCAACCTTTAGGTTCAAAGATATTATCATTCTTCGAGATTTCAACATAGATCTAACACAATCAAATCTAACTTGGAGCAATATAATATTATCCTATAATCTTTGTCAAATTGTCACCAAACCTACCAGAGTAACAGAAGTATCACCCACATTATTAGATCATATATATGTAACCCAACCAGAAAACATCATTGAATGTAACATCCCTCATACTTCGTTAAGTGATCATTACCCAGTCTGCTGTACGTGGACAAGAAAGGGGTATACACTTCCTAAACACAATCACATCAGTATGAAATTTAGGAGCTTCAGAAAATTTAACCTAGAATTATTCCTTAATGATTTGCAAGAATCTTTACTTACACACGTGTACCAACTAACTGACCCTGATGAGGCAATAGAATATTGGCTAAAGATCTTCAGAGATATATTAGACAAACATGTCCCCATGAAAGAGGTTAGAGTAAAACACCAGACGAAGTCACCTTGGATAACACCTGAAATACTACAATCCATGAGAGAACGTGATCGGGCGCACAAAATCAAGGACTTTATGACCTACCGTTCACTCAGAAACAAAGTTCAATACTTAATAAGACAAGAGAAAAAAAATACTTCAGGAATCTAATACAGAATAAATCAGACAGTAAATCAATTTGGAAAGCCAAAATACCCTATAAAATAAAAGAAAAGAATTTGATTCTATCGCCATCAATCGTGCATACAATAGCGCACATATCAGTACACATTTCAAAGAAGAAATCAACGTTCTTAAATCATCAATATCAGCTCCTGTATGCGACTTACATGAACTACAAAGATTCCTGGACAGCAGATGTACTGATGTTAAACAGTTACACATTCCATTCTTAACAGTCAGTGAAGTTCACAGTTATCTCTTAACCTTAAAAAACAACAACACAGCTGGGCTTGATGATATTAGTAATAAGATCTTACATACACTAACATATATTTACAACCAGTGCATTGCAAAATGTTATTTTCCTGAGGCTTTTAAAACTGCTAAGGTGTATCCTCGCTTTAAATCTGGCTCATCCAACAATCTTACCAACTATAGACCAATATCCATATTATCGTCATTATCAAAACCACTCGAAAAACACATACACAAAATAACTCTACGACACATGCAAGAGAACAATTTACTCATAGACAGTAAGTCAGGCTTTAGACCCAATCATTCCTGCCACACAGCTCTTACCAAAATGACAGAAAACTGGTTAGTAAACATAAATGACGACAGCCTATGTGGTGCCATTTTTGTCGACTTTAAAAGGGCATTTGATATGATTGACCACGATATTCTTGTAAGAAAAATAAAGACTTATAGACTGCACCCTGACATAATAAAATTAATTGCATCGTTTCTTTCAGACAGACAACAGGTAGTATTCTTCAATAATTCTCTATCAAATTCTACTAAAATTGACACTGGTGTTCCGCAAGGTTTTATTCTAGGCCCGTTGCTCTTTGCTATCTATATCAATGATCTTTCACTTAATCTTAAACACTCTTCTTGTGACATTTTTGCCGATGATTGCACAGTCTACACCAGTGACTACGATTGTATTAATCTAGAATCAACTCTTCAGGTCGAGTTATACAATTTAATTGGATGGAGCAGAAATAATGGCATGATTATAAACACCGATAAAACAAAATCAATGCTCATAACAACAAGACAGAAACTACAAAACGCAACAAAAACAACACTTCGGCTCTGTACAGAAACATCACAGATAGAAAACGTTAGCGAGCACAAAACACTAGCTCTTATTATTGACCAACATCTGACCTGGAACTCTCATGTGCAATGTCTAACAAAACTCATCGCACAAAAAGTATACCAATTAGCTAAAATTAAGCACTTCATAGATCAAGACACTACGAAGACATACTACATAGCTCATATACAAACACATTTAGACTATTGCTCAACAGTTTGGGATGGTTGCTCAGTGTCAAATACAAAGAGGCTTTGCTCTCTCCAAAAGCGAGCAGTAAAGCTCATTAGTGACAAAGATCAAGCACAAACATCTAATCATCACAAACGTATCAAAATACTACCCCTTAATAACAGGTTCCTCTTCAACAAAGCCAAGTTAGTACATCAGATTCTTTCACGGCATGCCCCGCCTTATCTATGGAACCTGTTTAAATTTAGCCCAAAGTGCAGCCAACGCTTGAACAACATATGTCTTCCAAAACATAGACTTGATCTTTACAAGAAAAGCTTTAGTTATTCTGCTGCTCATCTTTGGAATACCCTCCCATCCTATATAAAAAATATAAATTATACTCCTTCCTACAACTACAAGCGTTCCCAATATCTATTTGATGTCGACTACATGCCTCCATGAATTATAAAACTTGACAGCTATCTTAAGCTGCTCTTACAGACACCGAATACAATCAATTGTTTTCTGAATAGTCCTGAAAATTTTGTTTAGTAGATAGTCATTTATAATGTATGTAGTTACTTCTGTACGGAGTGAATGTTTAAGAGCGAAACGTAAATGTTATATTTTATTGTATGTCTCTCAGCTTCAATGTTAGTTATGTTTGTTATATGAACAGCATATATGTAGAATGTCTGGAATAGAGTGAAAGATGTATGATAAAGGGCAGAATGTAAGACGGGCCTGCGTGCAAAATTCTTAACCCTTTTGAAATAAAGATCAATCAATCAATCAATCAATCTCTCTCTCTGTCTTACTCTGTCTCTTCTACCCTGAATTTTTCCAGTTGCCACAATGAGTTCCAATTTTCCTATTCTCAGAAAATGTCCTACAAATCTCATTTGTCTGCCTCTGATATTTGTTGTAATTTGCCTTTCAACTCCAGCCTCTCTTAAGATTTCTTCGTTGTTTTTTTTTAGCTGTCCATGGTACCTTCAGCATCCTTCTTATGAACCACATTTCCTTGCCTCCATTTCTTACTCTACTCTTTTATTCAAAGATTATGCTTCACATCAATAAAACAAAATTGGTTCGATGTAATATTTAAGTACTCGGAATCTAGTTTCCATTGCTATTGATCTGTTGCAAAAGATATTTCTCATTTTCTTGAATGCTGAGTTGGCCTGAGCACATCTGACTTTTATTTCGTTGTGGAATTTCCCATCAGCTGTTATAATTGTTCCTAAGTACGTGGATCTATCAACTTGTTTCAGTTCTATGCCATCGATGGTATTGCTACATTTTAGTGGTATTCTTTTCTTTGAGATGACAATCACATCAGTCTTCTTTTTAATCAGAGTGAGACTTTTACTTTTACTTTCACGAACCACGATGTCCAGAAGAGCCCGTAGTTCCTCTTAACTTGTAGCAATCAGAGCTGTGTCGTCTGCATATCTTTAGTTGTTAAGGTTGTACCCGCCAATTGATAATCCTGGCAAGTTCTCTATAATTCTCATTATGCTTTCGCTGTACAAAGATAAGAGGTCAGGAGATAGAACACATCCTTGTCTCACTCCTATTTTTATGTCTTGGAATGCTAATGTTTGGTTCTCAACCTCACTGCTATTGATCTTTTCTCTGTGCTTTTCTTAAAATTTGATCGATTTTATACCAACTATTTTCATTAGACTTTTTTTTCAAAAGTGTATAATTTCTTGTCTGTTTCTTTAGTTGATTTTCAGCTTTCGCGTGCATAAATAAGGGTGGATATCACATTTGAATTGAATAATCTTAACTTAGTTTTTGGGCTTATAATTTTTTAATTCCATATGTTGTCACACCTTTTAAAGGAAAATGCTACTGTTGCTATACTAACTTTCTTCCTGTTGTCACCATCCAGGTTTATGTAGCCGCCATGCTACATGTGGATAATACACATCTTTGTTGTACACCTTTTTATTCAATTTGAAATCATTCGCTCACTCCTCCTTCTGTCTTGAGTGCACAAACATATCCATTGTGGAGATCTCTAATGGTGTTGACAATTTTAGATGTTTTTATATAGTCTTAAAATTATCCACATTGAACAATGAATTTCTGTGTATGCTATCAAATGTCTTTTTAAAGTCTATAAAGTCCAGGATTAATGATTTCTGTTGTTCAATATATTCTTCAAGTATTAGAGACGGAAGAATGAATATAATAAAGTGTTATGCACCCACGAACGATGTAGATGATGAGGTGAAAGACTATCTATATCACCAATTGCAACAAATCATCAACAAAGTCTATAAACACGTCAACCTAATTGCTATGGGGGACTTCAAAGCTAAGGTGATGAAAGATAACACCGACGTTGAAACAGTGATGGGTAAAGAAAGAATTGACGTGGTTAATCAGAACGGAGAAAGAGTAACTGAAATATGACCAACAGAGGGCATGGTCATTGAAGGCACAATATTTCCACACAAAGAGATACATAAAACAACGTGGACATATCCATATGATAGAACTAGAAACCAGGTAGATCATTTTTGTATTAGAAAGCAATACAGAACATCTCTGATAGATGTTAGAGTATATAAGTATGTTAACAATGATCACAACCTGTGTATAGGAAAAATAAAACTAAAACTGAAAATCCAACACAAGAAATCACTACACAGAAAGATAAACAGCCAAAGTCAACAAGAAGAGAATACTAACAGTAATTTCAATCAGGAAATTGCCAATCACTCCACAACACCCAATGAAGTAGAGGAGATAGGTATAGATGAATTATGGAATTCTAACAGCACAGCCATAATCACTGCAGCAAAATCAAGCACTGGACTTAAAAAACCAAATAGAAAAGCATGGATATCAGAAAACACATGAAAGTACATACATGAAAGACGAGCAGCCAAATTAGACATGTTGAATTTAAAAACAGATCTTGGAAAAAATCTGGCAAAAACAAAATATAAAGAAATAGAAAAGAAAGTAAAATCTTCAGCTAGAAGGATACAAGAGAATACATAGACAATATGACGAAAGAGGCAAAGAATGCAGCAAAAGCAAGAGACAGCAAAACTTTATATAACATACAAAAGAGGCTAACAGGTACTATTACATCAAAAGAAAGACCAATCCTTAGCAAAACTGGAACCCTATTAACATCACGTAAAGACCAAAATTTGCAATTATTGCAAAAGCAGCATCAATCTTCAAGAATCTTGAGAACATATGGAATTCAAAAGTTACAAGCACAAAAACTAAGTTAAGACTATTCAATTCAAATGTAATATCCATCCTCATTTATGTATGCGAAAGCTGGAAAACAACTAAAGAAATAGGAAAGAAATTAGACTCTTTTGAAAACAAATGCCTAAGGAAAATATTCGGCATCAAGTGGAACGAATTCAAGAACAATGCAGAGATAAGATAGATGACGGAACAACAACCAGTCTCATGAGTGATCAGGAAAAGGAGATGCACATATGTTGGTCACTTGATGAGAAGAAATGATCAGAGAATCCCAAAACAAGCTATCAAGTGGAACACAACAGGCCGTAGAGAAAGAGGAAGACCGCGGGAAACTCTGAAGAGGACATTATTAAGAGAGGCCAAATTAACAGCCATAAAATCCTTTCATGAGGTTGAAAGACTCGCCGAAGACAGGAAAAATTGGCGAACTACTTTGCGAGCCGTGTGTGACGTTTAACGGCACGGGAAAGATATAAGAAGAAGTATAAGAAAGACGAAAAGCAAAGATGGTCTGAACACTTCCAAGAAATGCTTAATCGACCACACCCAAAAGAATTGTTAAACTTTGAAACCGACTTACTAGCACACAACTAAATGTCAACCTAGATGAAATTGAAATTGCATGAAATTGAAACACCAGTGAATTTAATGGCTAATAACAAAGCTCCAGGTGAGGATGAAATAACACCCGAAATGCTAAAAGTTATCAATAGCAACAGTATGAGACAACTACAGAGAATGTTTAATAAGATTTTGAAAGGAGAAAAGGTATCGTCTAATTGAAAAAAATGAATCATTATTAAAATACAAAAAAGGTAACCTTAGTGAATGTAACAGTTGGAGAGGAGTAACCTTAATATCAGTTGTGTCAAAAGTATTTTGTAAGGTCACTTTGAATGTCTCGACCAGATCTTTACTCTGAGAATAATACTTGAAAAACATATTGAAAAGCAGAAACCACTAATACTGAACTTCATAGATTTTAAAAATGGCATTTGACAGCATACACAGAGATTCATTGTGGATAATTTTAAGTCCGTATGGACTACCATCTAAAAATGTCAACATCATTAAGGACTTCTAGAATGGATATGTTTGTGCAGTCAAAACAGAAGAAGGAATGAGTGAATGGTTCTAGATTGAAACAGGTATGAAACAAGGTTGTATACTGTGTTCTTTGGTTTTTGGAATTACAATAGACTTTATAACGAAACAATGCTGCACAAGTAACACAGATATTGACTGGGTACATGGGACCCAACTAGAAGATTTGATTTTGCTGATGACATAACTCTTATCAGTAATAATGTGAATTCCAAGCAAGCAGAAAAACAGATAACCTGTCTTCACTTGCTAGCAAAATAGGACTTGAAATTAACGAGCACAAAATAAAAATAACGAAAATTTCCATTAATCACAATGAACACTTCACATAGAAGGGAGAGATATTGAAGTAGTCAATCAATTTGCATACCTTGGCAGCTACATACACTAGGATGGTCACAATAGAAAGGAAGTTCGAATTAAAATTACAAAAGCAGCATCGATCTTCAAGAATCTTGAGAACTTATGGAATTCAAAAGTTATAAGCACAAAAATCAAGTTAAAACTAGTCAATACAAATGTAACATCCACTCTCATTTATGCATGTGAAAGCTGCAAAACAACTAAAGAAATAAACAAGATATTAGACTCTTTTGAAAACAGATGCCTAAGGAAAATATTCAGCATCAAGTGGAATGAATTCGAGAACAATGCAGAGATAAGACGGATGACTGAACAACAACCAGTCTCATGGGTGATCAGGAAAAGGAGGTGCACACATGTTGGTCACGTGATTCGAAGAAACGATCAGATAATCCCAAAACAAGCTAGAAAATGGAACACAACAGCCCAAAGAAAAAGAGGCAGACCGCGTGAAACTCTAAAGAGGACATTGTTAAGAGAGGGCACATTAATACGCATAAAATCCCCTGATGAGGTTGAAAGACTCGCCGAAGACATGAAAAACTGGCGAACTACCTTGAGAGGCCTGTTTGACCATTAACGGCACGGGAAGGATACAAGATATAAGATAAGATAAGATGTAAAAGTAAATATCTGGTCGAGACTGCTTCTCCCTTTTAGAAATCCTGACTATTCTTCTCTCATTGCAGTACCCACTACATCATTAATTCTATTCATAATCACTTTACAAAACACTTTTGACACAACTGGTAGTAAGATTACTCCCCTCCCGTTGTTGCGGTCACTGAAGTTGCCTTTTTGGGGGAATATTTTAACAATGATTCTTTGTTTCCATTTAGAAGGGACCTTTTCTTCTTTCCAAATTTTATTAAACATTCTCTGTAAGTTACTCATGTTGTCACTGTTAATAGCATTTAATATTTCGACTGTTACTTCATCTTCACCTGCCACTGTGTTGTTAAAATTTCGATTCACTGCTATTTCAGTTTCCTTCAGCTTAACTTCATCTAATTTGACATTTAACTGTAGGACTGGTAAATTAGTTTCACGATTTATTAATTCATTTGAGTGTAGTCGATTAAGTATGTCTTAAGAATGTTCGGTCCATCTTTGCTTGTGGTCTTTACTTGATGTTAATAGGTTGCTGTTTTGTTAAAGACTAAATTCTTATTACCTCCTTCTCTGGAGGTAATAGCACCTGTTAGCTTCTTCTGTATGTTACATAGAGTTTTTCTGTCTCCTATTTTTGCTGCATTTTCTGCTTATTTTGCCATATTGTCGATATATTCTTTTTGTCTTTTCTAGCTCAAATTTTTATTTTATTGTCTAGTTCTTTGTATGTTGCTTTTGCCAAAACTTTTACAAGATCTGTCTTTATATTCAACACGGGTAATTTGGCTGTTCGTCTTTCATGTATGTATTTCTATAGGTTATCTGATATCCACGCTTTTCTACTTGTTCGTTGCAGTCCAGCATGTGCTTTTCTTGCCGTGATTATGGATGTGCTATATGAATTCCATAATTCGTGTATATATTTCTCGTCTGCCTCACCGAGTATGTTAGACATAGTTCAATTAATATTTCTCAGTTCTGATTTATCGTATCAATTCCTTCTTTCCCCACTACTTTTTAGACGCCACCGTTTTCCTTCTTTTCCTACTTTGGCGTTGAAGTCTTCCATGAAAATTAAGATGTCGTGTTTAGGTAGTTGATGAGTTGTTGGAGTTGGTAATAGAAATCATCTTTTATTTCATCATCTGCATCGTTCCTGGATGCATAGAATTGTATGACTGTCATTCTTCTTTTTCCTTATTTTGTATCGTGTTCTTATCATACGACTGTTCACTGGATCCCATTCTGTAAGGCTCTTTGCTGCCGCAGATGACATAATTATACCCACTCCTCCTTGGTGTTTCCCATAGTCTCTGCCGGAATTCATTATTAACTTACGGTTTTCCGGCGTTCTTTTCCCTGCTTCTGGCCATCGCATTTCACTGAAGCCCAACACATCCAAGTGATATCTATCCATTTCTTTTATTACCAGAACATTTTTTATTGTTGCGGCCATCGTTCTTAAATTCCAAAATCCTTTTTTTTTATGCATTTTGAACGGATGAATTTTCGATCGTTGTTAACGGTTAGTTGGTGAACTTGATATTCGGTTAAAACTGTTGCAAGATTCCATAACGGCAGAGTTTTCCACATCTAAAGTCGCCTTTAGATGGGTCTCAGGATCAAGTTGTTGGCCTCACGCCCAACTCCCGCTTTACGATGTGTGGCAACGAAGAAGATTCATATGCATCTATGAGAAGAAGAGCGCTAAAAAGCTTCCGCCATCTTTTACCACACCCGGAAGACAATTATTAGACTAATAGGCGACAAATAAACATCAAATAAAAACGTAAGTGATAGATAAACAGAGAGTAAAAAACTATATTTAAAAAATACTCAGAACACGGTGAATAGCAATTCTTGCCATAGAAATTCTCGGGACAACCTAACATTTGAGAATGTAAAAATAATAAAATATGTAACTATCTTTAATCTCTCCATATTCTTATTCAGTTACAGCTATATCTCATACAAACAACATTTCCAATTCTAATAACTGCGAACATTTATTAGACAATTGGCTCATTTAATGGACAAAATGTATAGATAGTTTCATTTAAGAAAAGTTGTCATTTTACCAATATATTTACGTGCTAAATTCGCTTCATAACTTGTAAATTAAATCAGATTTCACGAAAAGGTGGAAAACATGACATTTACATTAAATAAAATTTCGAATCAGTGATGCGTTTTTTGCAAAACGCCTGATAATGATGATGATGATGATGACGATCATGACAATAATGATGATAATTATGATGAAAAAAGGCTGTTTCGTATAAAATTAATCGAACGTATAGAATCTCTGAAACTGCTATAAGCGATGTTATTGTGATAATATGCTTCGTTAACTGAACTTGCTAGTTACGATGACGATGATGATGATGATTGTAACAGAATATGGATTTTCAGGGGTTGTCCCCCTGCCTTATTGCTATAAAAGTTAACTCCCTTTTTTGTAGTAGTTAAAAACGTGGGGGTGATCTTCCCCTTAATTAACCGTGTAGAACCTTGAGTTAAAAACGTTTACGTGTTATGAGTGTTTCACCGTACCACGGGAATTGGGAGTTTTTCTTTTTGGCGGGGTAGGTCAGGAGTTGATTTTGAACCCTAACTAATTAGTAGATTCTGTGTCCAATGTCGTAGGAAAGCAGTCCTGTTTTCTTCTAGTTATGGTGTAAGTGTTCCAAAGTGGGGGACTATCATTGTCAGAGATTTTTATGTTATGGTGGAACCACACTGGTGAATGTTACTGTTGTCAGGGTAATTTGTGTGCTACGTACTTCCACCAGCAGTTTCAGATGAATGATTTGATACTTCATCCATCATCAAGGACTTTCATCATCATCATTTTGCTTCACTACTAAATTGTTGTTTTTTCTGACTTCCATGAGACGCGTGTGTTCTACCATGAACAGCTGTGAGATATTCGAACATGTTCCTGTTATGTGTGTATTTTACAGGAAATTGTAACGTCCATTATGAATGTTACATTGTGTTTATTTCGTCAGATCATATCAGCATTTGGCATAGTCTTAGTAAGTTAACACATCCTTATCAATGAATGTTAGAAAACGAGTCCTAAAATGCTATATTGAACCTATCTTGTTATATGGAAGTGAATCATGGACAATAGGCAAGTCTGCACAAAAATCATTGGAAGCAGCAGAAATGTGGTTTATTAGAAGAATGTTGCGAATCCCCTGGACAGCAAAAATAACTAATGAAGAATGTATGAGAAGAGCTGGAGAGACAAAAAACCTTGTCAGAAAGATAAGAGAGAGACAATGTACTTTCATAGGACATGCAATGAGAAGAGGGGGCATTGAAAATATTATAACAACAGGAAAAATAGAAGGAAGAAGATCAAGAGGAAGACCAAGAGAAATGATACTGGACAGTCTGACGGGATGGTGTGAGAGGAGATCGCCAACTGAACTGATGGCCTGCATGAAGGATCGTGTACTCTGGAGAAGCATAATAGCCAACGCCAGTCGGCACGGCACCTGATGATGATGATGATGATGATAGTAAGTCACATTAGCTGTCACAGTATGATATGACAAGTACCTTCACATGCTGGGCCAATGCGAGCCCCTGTACACGACAGACAACTACCATTTTCATTGTCACAACGTTGGTCTTTACACATCAGCGGGCAGTAGAGACTGCAGTTATCTCCGTACTTTCCCACGGGACATTCTGAAAGAACGAGAACAGAACAACTGAATGAACTTCTTGACACTTTTACCAGAACATCCCCAAAACACATAAAACTGCACTAACATTATATTATATATTAGTATGATAATTTAACAACTGTATGATTAAGAGGAGATTAAAAGGATATATATTGCTGATCAGAAGCTAAATAAACTAAAGAAGCTGTGGAGAGTGACAGATAAAACTACATAATTAGATTTTAAGGACATGCAGTTCTCCAATCGCAATATATGTCCGTAAGACCTTTACACTTAAGAAAACAGCTGATAAACACAAAAGTGCCTTTGAATGTAAATCCTACACAAGAGTCATTCACATATCAAGGACACAGAGAAGACCATATACATTAATAGTACAAGAATTTAATACCGAAGAAGGCTGGTTAATAAAGAAGATTAAATAAAGAAAACACTAACCACAATTACAGACAACTGACGTCGCACTTCACATACGTTGAAACTCCACATGGGACAAATGAAGATACTGGAACTAACTACGAGGGCACGGGGCAGACTTACATCAAGAACGCATCACGAGCGGTCTATACGAATACATTCCAGCACAGGACATCACAACACCGGCCGTACCAGAATACACAGCACAGACTGATCCGCTGGACATCAAACTCCCCTTTATACACAGCACAAACGGACCCGCTGGCCAACGTGACGTTAATGGCGACATCGTATGGTATGAACACGAGATGTTTGTCGCCCTATCTGCTTTCTAGTTCAAATGACAGGGACATGGCAGGTCAGTCTGAACTGAGCAAACTACCAAAATGTGGGGGCTATGCCGGTTAATAAGCCTGACCGACGCTCACTGACCTGACGTCACACGTCTCAGCCCCACGTGTCTGAGGTACGTCCCTGTAAACAACGTGTGCTGGTACTGGAACAGAGGTGGCACTGTAGTATAGTCCCTTATAAGTTAGGATTATTGCATTATTATTAATATTATTAATATTATTATTATTATTACTTGTAATGGAAACCCTACGAGTTAGAAAGGGACTATTACTAGTGTGCGAAATACAAGTTTGATATTTTGGAAAGTTGTGAATAATGCTTTTGTAGTTAATTTAAACCTGTGAACCTCTGTTGATGAGTATTAAAGTGATCCATATAAATCTGCATCAAGAACGAACTATATAGAGTTCTCCTATGCCTATGTGTGTATTAAGAGTTCAGTCTTGTGATGAACCGTGTAGTACATTATGGAGTGACATTCTGAACTGTTGAAGCTAACAAAAAGAAGAATTATGAATGTGTATTAATAACTTCAAAAGCGAGAAGGAATATCAAATGTTGTCGAGGTCACCGCCTAAAATAGAGGTGAGAGAAAGTCAGTTTTAAAATAATATAAAAGAACAAACAAGACTACAGAACTAGGTAGAGAAAGAACATCACATTCCTCAATACAAATTATATAATACATAGCTATAGCATCATCGAAACATTCTAAGCTTTTCTCATTCGCAGCCTAATGAAACAACATCCATGGTGCGGAAGTTAGTAAAGCAACTCTGCAACTTGACTTTTGACATCTCCTGCCGACTGGTGAATGTATTCACCAAGGGTCTTAACTACGAAGTGCCTATTTACCAGAAAATGTTTAAACTTCTGAGTGACGTAATGTATAGCATACGCTTCTCTCTCGAAAGTGAAGCACTTAGTCTGAGAGTGCGACTGCTCCTGTGAAAGAAAATAAATTGGTTCTTCAACAGAAAGCCCATCAGAAGTGGAAGCCGTCGTCACCAATCAGGCTCCAACCGCAGCATCGGAGGGACCTGTATACATGGTAAGTGGTTTCTGCAAATCAGGAAGCGAGAGAAGCTGTATCTTCGGAAGGTGATCTTTCAGAAACCCAAACGTCATTTGACAGTCTGTAGACCATTGGAATCTATGGCCTTCTTGGCGACGTCAACAACAGGAGCCACGATCTCCTAAAGATGGGAAATGAAATGTATTTAATAGCTACACGTCCCCAGAAATGAGCACACCTCATTAACATTCAGAGAAGACGGCATTTTGGCAAATGGATCTGACCTTCTCAGGATCAGGAGACATGCCTGACTAATATACTTTGTTTCAGAGGCCGAAAGTGGCACTTCGATGGTTATAGCTTGACCTTATGCTCGCGCAACAGTCTGAATACAGTCTGAAGATAGCGAGCATGTTCTTCGATCATTGCATCAGTGAACACCAATATGCCGTCGATATAGGATTGTGCAAACTTTCTTCAGCCTTGCAATACTGTGTCCATGAGTGCGACAATGGTAGATAGTCCCCTTTTTTAAACCAAAGCTCATATAATTCAACGGAAACAGCCAATATGCAGCTTAAAGCTGACCTCTGCTGTGCATCATCAGACAAAGGAAAGCACCAGAAACCACAACGAGCATCAAAGGTGCTTAAAAACGTGGCTTTGCTTATTGTGCTCAGAATATCCTCAATGCTTGGCAAAGGATACGACAATGAACGCATCACAACAATGAGTGCACTGTAGTCGCAACAGAAACGATGCGTACCATCTTTCCTAGCCACCAAGACAACCGGTGACGACCACTCTGAGATAGTGCGGGAAATGATTCCAACTCACAGAATATTCTCAACGGCTTCTCGATCACTTCTATACTCGCCAAAGGAGTACTATATGGTTTCCTGGAGATTGGTGGATGATCGCCTATATCCATCTCCATCTAAACTGTCGAGTTGTGAGAATTATCGGAGTCAGTCAAGAGAATGATTTCCGTATTCTGTGTCAACATACTGGACATAATGGGCACCGAATCTGTCGATTCCGAAGTACCTTCAGTTGTTGACTCTCAGTACCAGAATTTTTCTAGTCGATTTACAGAGAACACATCACGTTTAAGATTGATGTATATACTTGAATTACTGTCATCACGGGACAGTGACGAGCGTGAAGCCCACAGAGTCTACTACATCTATCTCCGATTGTGGCAGGAAGAAAGGTGTCTCAAAACCCTGCACAATATAAGAATTTCCAGAACAGAAATATGACTGGGCCTTAAGTTTAAGAGGAAAGACAGGACACGAAGAAAGAGGAGAAGAACGCTGAATACTAGGAATAGAAGCAATGTTTGCATCTAACTCTAGTGGAATTTTCTTCTTGTGATTGTGAGTGCTTTAGACTTGTAATCTATGACAGCACCAGAACGAGACAGAAAATCACGCCCAAGAATGACGGAACGGTTCATGTTAGGAACCACATAGAAACAATGAGAAACAGTAACACTAGCAACGGAAATAGGTAGGTAAACTCTGCCAGGTACTCTGATTGAAGCTGCAGTGACAGTCTGCAGAATAATCCCAGCCGGCAAGAACTTAGTAACATATGGTAAGGAATACACAGAATCCATGATCAGACAGACACTAGCACCTGTGTCTAATAACGCCCTAACTCTACAAGACCCAATAGAAACAAGGACAGAAGTAGGATTAGAGGGACTGGCAGTCACCGAAAGTAGTTGTGAAGATTGCGAAAACGAAACAGATCATTCGGCAGGCCGAGACTGTGTGAAGACCATGTCGAACGCACACGAGCTCACACTGCGCCGACTTGTCAGTTTAACTGTGACCGATTACTTCTAGACTTCTGCCTACAAAATCCGGCAATATAACCATGTCTTCCATATTTAAAGCATGTCTTTCTTTCTTGTGTTCAGAAAGGCTTGTTTGTTCCTGTGTTCGACCTCTGCTGGTCGGCCCCACCTTCCTCTCTTTGTGATGCAGTACCTGCCGACTTTTCTCGATGAGAACCCAGCAGCACCTTTTGAGAAACAGGACATGACCTCTCATTCACTGCCGCCATCTCATTGGTGGACAGAGAACCTAAAAAAAGAGTCTGTCGGGACCCCTATAATAGAATGACTATTTATATGATTTAAGGCACCCCTGAAATAGTATTGGCGCCAATTGAAATGATTTTTCTAGGCTACATTTGAAATTGTTTTCTACTGGTCTGATTAAATCTTCTTGTGGAGTACATTTTCATCTTATAAATTTCTTCTTGTTGGTGGTGTTCTAAAAACCACCTAATTTTCTGTATTATACACTGAGAAAATGCAACAAGACACCCAGGTTTCCAACTGCACAGAATAATTACAAATACAACAACTTAACATAACTTGGCAGTCTTCCAACCAAAACAAACTGGTCAATAATGAGAATTCCAACAAAGCCAATTGGTGTAGTTATATCTTCAGACAACACACATTTATTAATGGACAAAATGAGGG